>JAKCPB010000215.1:0-107529 GCA_021442155.1 Cymbidium sinense | reverse complement strand
TATGTTGGGTTTATTTTAGGTTGATTTATTTTATTTTTTAGGTTTAAGTTTAGTTTATTTTAGGTTTAGGTGTAGGTTTTATTTTTTTTTAGTTTAGTTTATTTTAGTTTAGATTTAGGTTTATTTTATTTTAATTTTAGGTTTACGTTTTTTTAGTTTAGGTTTTAGGTTTTATTTTTAATTTATTTTTTGCTTTATCTTTAGTTTTATTCTTTAGGTTTAGAATTTTATTTAGCTCATAATTTATTTTATTTTAGGTTTAATTTATTTCAGGGTTTAGGGTTTAGGGTTGTAGGTTTAGGGTTTCGGGTTTATTTTAGAGATTAGGGTTTAGGGTTTTTTTTTTAAATTAAGTAAACTGGTAGGTTTAGATTTATTTAGTTTATTATTTATTTATTTTACTTTATTTTATTTTTTTATTTATGTTTATTTTCATTTTTATTTAGTTTAGTTTATTAATTTTAGATTTATTTATTGTAGTTTAAGTTTTTTATTTTAGTTTACTTTATAGGTTTAGGTTTAGGTTTATGTTTATTTTCTAGTTTAGTTTTATATTTATTTTATTTTGTATGTTTAGGATTTTCTTTTTTTAGGTTTAGGTTTAGATTTTTATTCTATTTTTTAAGTTTAGGTATATTTATTTTATTTTAGGTTTATTTTATTTTTTTTTTTTCCCTTAGATTTTATTTTATTTAGGTTTTCTACTTTTAGGTTTATTTTAATTTTTAGTTTAGTTTAGGATTTTATTTAATTTATTTTAATTTAGTTTTTTTTTTTATTATTTTGGGTTTAGGTTTAAGTTTTTATTTATTTTTATTTTATTTTTTAGGTTTTGGTTTAGGTTTATGTTTATTTTTTAGTTTAGTTTTATTTTTATTTTATTTTTTATGTTTAGGTTTTATTTTTAATTTGTAGTTTTAGATTGAGGTTTTTATTATATTTTTTTAGGTTTAGGTTTAGGGTTTATATTTTAGGTTTATTTTTAGGTTTTATTTTTTAGTTTATGTTTAAGTTTTTTAGTTTATTTTATTTTATTTAGTTTAAAGTTTAGGTTTAGTTTATTTTAGCTTTAGGTGTAGGTTTTATTTATTTTAGTTTAGTTTATTTATTTTAGGATTAGGTTTATTTTATTTTATTTATTTGATTTTTATTTTTTGTTTAGTTTTTTTTTAGTTTAGGGTTTATGTATTATTTTTTATTTACTTGTAGGTTGTATTTTTAGGTTTATTTTATAGTTTTAAGTTTTTATTTAATTTTAGGTTTAGGGTTTAGGGTTTAAGGTTTAGGATTTAATGTTTAGGGTTTAGAGTTTATGGTTTAGGGTTTTTTTAAAATTAAGTAAACCGATAGGTTTAGGTTTATTTAGTTTATTTTAGATTTTTATTTAAGTTTATATTTTATTTTATTTAGTTTAGTTTATTTATTTTAGTTTAGGAATTTTATTATAGTTTATTTTTTAGGATTAGGTTTAGGTTTATGTTTATTTTTAGTTTAGTTTGATTTTATTTTATTTTTTTGGTTTAGGTTTTATTTCTAATTTTAGGTTTAGGTTTAGGTTTTTATTTTATTTTTTTAGGTTTAGGTTTTAGGTTTTTAAGTTTATATTTTTTTAGTTTAGGTTTTAGTTTAGTTTATTTTATTTTATTTAGTTTAAGGTTTAGGTTTAGGTTTAGGTTTAGGTTTATTTATTTTAGTTATTTTAGGTTTAGGTTTTATTTTATTTAGGTTTTTTTTAGTTTAAGATTTAGGTTTTTTTTTATATTTTTTAGGTTAATTATTTGGGTTTATATTTTTTTTAGGTTTATTTTATTTAGGTTTATGGTTTAGGGTTATGGTTTAGGGTTATAGGGTTTACGTTTAGGGTTTTAAGGTTTAGGGTTGTAGGTTTAGGATTTAGGGTTTTAAATTAAGTAAAGGTAGGTTTAGGTTTATTTAATTTATTTAGTTTATTTTATTTATTTATTTTATTTTTTTATATCTTTATTTATAATTCTCTAGTTTGTTTTAGTTCCAAGTGTTATTATGCTAGAAAGAGTTAACTTTGATACTAGAGTGGGTAAATAAAAGGGAGTCAATAGAGCCATTGCCAATCCAATTGTCTTTCCAAGCGAGAGAAGAACATGAATACCCCAAGATATTAAGGGTTCAACAACCCATTTAATGGAGCAAAGCCATTTCCAAACCGGAGTCACCAACTTTATAAGCACAAATAAGAGGGTGTTTACCTTGCAATTTTTTCATCATAAAATTAGCCCAAAGGCTACCATTCTTTCTAAAATTCCACTAGAGCTTATGAGAGAAGACAATAATTTCAAATTGGTTTGCAACCAGACCACCTTCACCCAAGGGACCACAACATTTACACTAGGAAGTCCAATGCATTCTTTTAGTAGAATTATTGGATCCACAAAAATATTTATTAAGCGATCAATTCGATAAGAGTAGCATTAGTGGGGATAATAGTTTGAATCAAATAAAGAGGCATTGAATTGAGTGCTTTTAAGAATAGTGAGCACGCCACCAAAGGAAAGTAAATGAAATTCCCAAATAGAAATTTTATTTAAAACTTTTTGAATTAACTCATCAAAAATGGGATCTTTTGGACCTTTAAAGAGGAGCACCAAAGTACTAAAGAGGAAGGTGTTGATGTTTAAAGTTAGTCATATGTTGGATTTGATTAATTTTATTATTGTTGATGCTTGAAGAAGTAATAAAACAACTTTTGTTATCATTGATAGATAGACCACTTTCTCTACCAAATTTATTTAAAAAAATCTTGAGATTCTTGATATGATGAATAGAAGCATTGCAAAAAATAATGAAATCATCTACAAAGCTTAAATGAGAAATAGGAAGACCACCAAGAGTTCTATAATACATTCTAGGATTGTTTAAGAATAGATCTTTGATGCTCCTAGATAAGTACTCATCAATAATAATAAATAATGCAGGAGATAGAGGATCCCCTTGTCTTTGGCCATGGGAAGAAGGAAAGAAGCCCAAGGCATCCCCATTAAGCAAAATAGAAAACTAGGCATTATTAATACAATTTTTAATAAGAAAGATAAATTTATCAGTAAACCCAAATAAATTTAGAATATGGATAAGGAAATCCTAAGATATATTGTCAAAAGCTTTGGTAATATCTAATTTGAACATATTGTTTCCAACTCTAGTCTTAGCATCTAAATCATGAATTAAATGGTGAGCAAGCGTAAATAGAAATAGATCTATCTCTAACAAAACCAATTTGGTTTAGAGAGATAATCCTATGAAGTAAAGGACTGAGCCTGTTGGTTAGAAATTTGGAAATCAGCTTATTGAAGAAGGTACAAAGACTAATAGGTATAAAATCACCAATAGTATTATCTTATCTTTCTTAGGCATGAGAATAATAAAGTACTAGAAAAATATCTAGGAAAAGGATTACCATTAGAAAAATCAGCCATTGCCTCAACCAAATCATTTTTAATAATAGGCCAGCATTTTTGAAAAAAATTAGGTAGTGAAACCCTCTGGACCAGTAATAAAATCTATGTTCATGCTATTAAGAGCTTTAAAAATTTCTCTTCATTAGGTACAATAGTAAGAAAATCATTGTCATTATTGGTTATAATAGAAGGAATCAAGTGCGATTTAGAGATAACTTCATAAGAGCAACTCTTATTAAGTTTCTAAAACAATTAATGGTCAATCCTTAATATCATTATTCTCCATAATCCATTCTCCATTATCATCTTTAATTTTTTTGAATATTATTTAAAGCTCTCTGTTTATGAACTAAAGAATGGAAATATTTAGTATTTCTATCACCATCCATAACATGTTTGCTAGTAGCTTTTTAGAGCCAATATGTCTCTTCCAAATTTTAAAAATTAACAAGTTTATCTTTCACCCCATTCAAGCCCTTAATCATAGTAAGATCATACCTAATAGAGACTTCAAGATCACAAACCAATTTTTCCATTTCTTTGATATTAGCAAAATGGTTTTTAAAAGAATGCTTGTTCCACCAACCCAGATTTTGTTTAAGTCTTTTAAGCTTAAACCAATCATCCTTGTAATCGAATTGTTAGGATGTGGAGCTTTCCAATTGTTAGCCATGGCATTAAGGAAATCAATATGTTGAATCCACATGTTCTAAAATCTAAAATGAGAGAAATTTTTTCTTTTAGAGTTATCTTTAATAGAAACCAAAAAAGGATGATCCAATAAGGTTCTAGCTTAAATGATCGATAGAAGTAATAAGCCATTGAGTAATTCAATGAGTATTAAAAAGAATCCGGTCCATCCTTTGCCAAAGTCTAGTGTTTTGCTAAGTTTTAAATCCAATATCAGTCAAATTACAATAAGGGATCATATTGGAAAATTCTTCCATGGAATGAATATTAAGAGAGAAACCACCGCTTCATTTAGAAGAGAATAAAATAATGTTGAAATCCCCACCAACAAACCAACATTTATTAACAGAGGTAGCCAAATTCCTTAAATTTTTCCAAAGAAGATTTCGACCAGATATATTACAAGATGCATAAAAAAGAGAGCCCAATGCAAAATAATCACCATAAGATATTTGAGCATTGACAACTTGTTGGAAATCATCAGGAATAGAAACCTCCATAAAATTATTCCAAAAACACCAAGTTTTATTACTAACATTAGAGAAAAATTTATTGAAAGATCATTCTATCAACATGGTTAATTTTGTTTGCATGAATAAAAGGCTCCAAAATAATAAGTAAAGAAATATTATCAATATACAAAAGTTTCTAATATGGTTACAAATAGAGATGATCCCTCTAACATTCTAAATAAGAAAATTAAACATAAGGAAATAAAAAGGGGTTAAGAAAAGGTTAATTTAGGGAGGAGGTTGGAGGTACATCTAGTGTTTTTGGACAATTTGGGAGGGAATTTTTTTAACATTGTTTTCTTTTTAGCATGATAAGTTTGGAAACCATTTCATTTTTCCATAGAATCATCATCCGAGAAGGATTTAGCAACATTAGTCATATATTTGGGAAGTCTCGTATAGAAGTGAGTTCTCCTTCTTCCAAGCCATTAGAATTCATTAAAGTCAAATGAGCATTGGGTACATCAAAGCGAGGGAGCCGAAATAGATTTATTAAGAAGGCAAGTGTGAACATTTTAGCCCTTCTTCTTCTTTGATGCATTATTAGACAAAACCAAATCTTTTGAGGATTTAAATCATCTTGAACTAAATTAAAGTCAAGTTTTAAAATTGAATATCATGAGAAACCAAAGCCATATTCTCCATTGAATTTAAATGATGCATAACATTGATATCATCATTAATATTTTCTTAAAGCTTCATTTTATCAATCAAAAGGTAAGGATGAGGATCACTTAGAGGAAAAAAATCATCATTCAAAAGTTTAAGAAATTATTATTTTCCACATTAGAAACCTTCAATTGCATAAAAAGAAATAAGAGGTAAAACAACCTTATTAGGAACTTTCAATGAATCCTTTTTTCTAAATTAACTTTTATATTTAATAATTGGTCACCTAGGGTTAGAAATAGTTTCTTAGAGAATTTTCTTTTTTTAGGTGAGCATGCAAAATGAAACATTCAAAATTATCATGCCAGTGGATTTTACAATGAGAATAAATGATAGAAAAATTTTCAAAGTCAACTTTTAGCATATAACCATAATTTTCAAATCCCAATTAGATTTCTTTGAGGTGTTTCTGGGTAATGTCCAATTCAACAAGGATTCTAGGAATAGAACGTCAAGATTTCATAACCATTGCGATCAATTTGCAATGGTACCAAATAAAGCACCTACGGTAAAAGGCGATGATTAATGAAATGAATTTGCATATTGGGAGAGAAATCCAAACCATAATGATTGGGATTCTTCCTATATCAAATAGTGGAGTCCATTTTAGCAACCTCATTTGGCAATTGAAAAAATAAAATAAGAATGATGAGCAACAATATCATTAATCCAAATCATTTGTTAAGCGAATCAAAATGTGGTGGGGATTAATTAAACCAATCAGAAAAGCACACAGAGCTTATGTTTTCTAGATTTAGCCTACATATACTAACTTTCTAACTAAAGTGATTTCAAATGGCTTTGCAAGCTTTTTCCATAATCAGATCAGACCACATAACCACAAAAAAAAAGAAGTCAAAATAAGTTTCAGGGACTCACCTGAATAGCTATCCTAACTAGTGAGGACGTCTTTGAATGATTTCAAAGTAGACGAAGCCAAGGTAGTTGATTCCCTACTAGGATCCATTGGATCCGTCAGTTTCACTCATGGAATCATCAAGGAAGATGGCAGGCCATGGCATCACTCCAAGTAAAATATGAATGTGGACAGTGGCCATTGATTGTAAAAGAATCCAATGAGAATCACACCAAACAACTGTCAAGTAGCGACAAAATGCCAAAATGAGAGGGAAAAAGGGGCATGGGGTCATAGCATGAGGTAAGGTTTGTGGTGTGTACAAAAAGGCGAGGGCGGATGTGTCAATGTCTCTCACACTAGGAATTTAGGTTTAGGTTTAGTTTTATTAGGTTTATTTTTAGTTTACTTTAGGGGGTTTAGGGTTTAGGTTTTAGGGTTTATGCTTTTTTAGTTTTGTTTAGGGTTTTTTTAGGTTTAGGGTTTAGGGTTTAGGAGTAGGTTTAGAGTTTAGGGTTTTTCTTAGTTTAGGGTTTAGGGTTGTAGGTTTAGTGTAGTTTAGGTTTGAGAGTTTAGGGTTAGTTTTAGGGTTTATGGTTTAAGATTTAGGGTTTAGGTTTTATGTTTAGGGTTTAGGTTTAAGTTTAGGGCTTAGGGTTTTTGAAATTTTTTTTAATAGAGAACAAATTTAGATTCAACATTTCTTCTTTTGATTTCATCAATCAAGTAACACACACCATGTTTTGTAAGACACAACATAGATCAGAATGAGCACATAGAGCAAATCAAAAACCTTAGATAACTAGAACCATCTCTACTATAAAGACACAATTCCAGAAGCAGCATATCAGATCATTCATTCTTTAGTTTCTCTAATTCCCATCAAAACCACCCGCCTCGAGTAGTTGGATCCACCATCATATCCATGATCTCTCCTCTTCCACCACCATTGTAACCTCATCCTCACTCTCCCTCCATTACCACCACTGCTCCCACCTCTCCATATACACTAGCACCTCTAGATCCCCCCACCACCACTACAATAATTGACTATGCCTTACATCCATAGATCTCAGATGGTGATGTTCCTATCAGGTTACATTCTTAGGGTTTTGGTTTAGGTTTATTAGTTTTTAGGGCTTAGGTTAATTTTTTAATTTATTTAGTTTCTTTAGGTTTTGGTTTAGGGTTTGGGTTTTAGGTTTTATGGTTTAGGATTTAGGGTTTAGTGTTTAAGATATTAGGGTTTATTTTAGGATTTAGGGTTTAGGAATTTTTTTTAAATTAAGTAAATTAGTAAGTTTAAGTTTATTTAGTTTTCTTTAAGATTTAGGTTTTAAGGTTTCGAGTTTTAAGGTTTATGCTTTTATGGTTTAGGGTTTAGGGTTTAGGGTTTAGGATTAAGGGATTTTTAAGCTTTAGGGTTTATTATTGAAGGTTAGTATTGTAGGTTTAATGTTTAGGGTTTAGGGATAGTTTTAAGGTTTAGGGTTTAGGGATTGGGTTATTTTTGTTTTTTTTTTTTATTTTTTATTTAGGGTTTAGGGTTTAAGGTTTTGGGTTTTGGGTTTGGTGTTTAGGGCTTTAGGATTAAGGTTTAGGGTTTAGGGTTGTAGGTTTAGGGTTTAGGGTTAGTTTTAGGGTTTAGGGTTAGGGTTTAATGTTAGGGTTTTAAAAAATTTTAAGGGTTTAAGATTTAGGTTCAGGGTTTAGGTTTTAGTTTAGGTTTATTTTAAATTAAAAAACTAGTATGTTTAGGTTCTTTTATTTGGTTTATTTTATTTATTTTAGTTTATTTTAAATTTTATTTTCATTTGGTTTTATTTTTTTAGTTTTAAGTTTCTTTTATTTCTTTTAGGTTTATTTATTTTAGTTTAGGTTTTATTTTATTATTTTTTTAGGTTTAGGTTTAGGTTTATGTTTATTTTTTAGTTTATTTTATTTTATTTTATTTTAGGTTTTATTTTTTATTTTAGGTTTAGCTTTAGGTTTTATTTTGTTTTAGGTTTAGATTTTTAGGTTTTATTTTATTTTAGGTTTTTTTTTTAGTTTAGGTTTAGATTTATTTTAGTTTATTTTATTTTATTTATTTAGGTTTAGGTTTAGTTTATGTTTGGTTTAGGCTTAGGTTTTATTTTAGTTTAATTTAGGTTTATTTTTTTTTTTTTTTGGTTTAAGGTTTGGTTTATTTTATTTAATTTTATTTATTTTAGGTTTATTTTTTTTTATTTTATTTTATTTTATTTTATTTTAGTTTTTATTTTTTATTTTTTTATTTTTTATTTTATTATTTATTTTATTTTGTTTATTTTATTTTTTATTTATTTTTATTTATTTATTATTTTATTTTATTTTATTTTATTTTATTTATATTTTAGGTTTATTAGGTATTTTTTTTTTTATTTTTAGTTTTATTTTTTAGGTTTAGTGTTTAGGTTTAGGTTTTGGTTTAGTTAGTTTTATTTTGGGTTTTAAGTTTTTGGATTTTTTTTTTAGAGAACAAATTCATATTCAACATTTTTTTTATTTCATCAACCATAGTTTTTTCAATGACATAGATAAAATATGATTTTATAGTTAGATAACTTATTATTTTAAAGACATTATATTTATCATTATTCTTGATTTCTATTTTAGAACCACCTTAGTAGAGCCATTTATTTATTATTTTTTATTTATTTTTAGTTTATTTTAGCTTTTCGGTTTAGGTTATTTTTTCTTTTAGTTTAGTTTATTTTAGTTTAGGTTTAGGTTTATTTTATTTTTATTATTTTATTTTAGGTTTAGTTTTATTTTTTTAGTTTAGGGTTCTCAATTTATTTTTATTTATTTTAGGTTTATTTTTTAGGTTTAGGATTTTATTTAGTTTTTTTTTAATATTTTAGGTTTTTTTATTTTTTATCACATTTAGTTTTATCTTATTTAGGTTTTTTAGGTTTATTTTATTTTTTTTATAGTTTAGGTTTTATTTATTTATTTTAGTTTTTTTTATTTTATTTATTTTAGGTTTAGGATTAGGTTTTATTTTATTTTATTTTATTTATTTTTTTAAGTTTTCTTATTTATTATTTTATTATTAGGTTTTATTTAGTTTAATTTTTTTTAGGTTTTTTATTTAGGGTTTAGGTTTAGTTTATTTATTTTAGGGTTTTAGGTTTAGGTTTTATTTATTATGGTTTAGGATTTATGTTTAGTATTTAGGGTTTATTTAGGGTTTAAGGTTTATGTTTTATGGTTTATGGTTTAGGTTTAGTGTTTAATTTTATTTAGGGTTTAAGGTTTATGGTTTTAAAGGTTTAGTTTATGGTTTTTTTTTAGGTTTTGGTCTAGGGTTAGTTTTAATTTAAGGATTATGGTTTTGGTTTTAATAGAGAACAAATTTGATTCAACATTTTTTATTTCATAAACCAACTAACACACCAAGTTATCCAAGACACAAGCGATGACATATAGAAATGAGCTGCATTGAGCAAATCAAAAAGATAATCATCTCTATTATGAAGACATAGTTCCATAAGCAATAGATTGGATTTCATTCTTATTTTAGTTCTAGTAGAACCACCGACCTTAGTATGATCCACCATCATATCTTAAATCTTTTACCTCATATTTATACCTCTAGATCCCACCACCCATATCCATATTTTCTCCTCCACCAATCTAGATTAGCTTGGTACATTGATTTTTAGGTTTTCCCATTCTTAAGGTTTAGGTTTATTATAGGGTTTTTTTAATTTATTTAATTACTTTAGGTTAGGTTTGGGTTTAGGTTTAGGTTTAGTTTGGTTTTTTAGGTTTAGTTTAGTTTTTTAGGTGGTTTAGTTTAGGTTTAGGGTTGTTTAGAGTTTAGGTTTTAGGGAGGTTTAGTTTAAATTTTTTAAGTTTTTAGGTTTGGGGTTTAGGTTTAAGTTTTAAGGTTTAGGTTAAATTTAGGTTTATTGTTTTTTGTTTAGAGTTTAAGTTTAGACTAGAGGTTTAGGGTTTTTTAAATTAGGGTTTAGTTTAAGGTTTTTTTTAGGGTTTGGTTTAGGGTTAAGTTTAGGGTTAGTTTTAAGGTTTAGGGTTAGGGTTTTAGTTTAGGATTTAGTTTAGGTTTGATTTAGGATTTTTTTTTAATTAAGTAAATTAGTAGGTTTAGGTTTATTTTGTTTAATTTTTATTTATTTTAATCTATTTTATTTTTTTATTTAGGCATTTTTTATTTTATATAATTTAGTTTATTTATTTTAAGTTTATTTATCTTAGTTTAGGTTTTATTTTAGTTTATTTTCAGTTTATTTTAGGTTTATGTTTATTTTTTAGTTTAATTTTATTTTTATTTTATTTTTTTTTTAGGTTTTATTATTTATTTTTTAGGTTAAGGTTTAGGTTTTTTTTTTATTTTGGGTTTATTTTTAGGTTATTTTTTATTTTAGGTTATCTTTTATGTTTAGGTTTAGGTTTATTTTTTAGTTTTTTTAATTTATTTAGTTTAGGGTTTAGGTTAAGTTTTTAGTTTAGGTTTACATTTTATTTATTTTAGTTAGTTTATTTTAGATTAGGTTTAGGTTTATTTTATTTTGTTTATTTTATTTTTATTTTAAGTTCAAGTTTTTTTTTAAATTTATGGTTTAGGTTTTAATTTTTATTTATTTTTAGGTTTTTTTTTTTTGAGGTTTAGGTTTTTTATTTAGTTTTATTTTATTTTATTTTATTTTATGTTTATTTTATTTTGTTTTATTTTATTTAGGTTTTATTCTTAGTCTATTTTATTTTTTTTAGTTTAGTTTAGGTTTATTTATTTTATTTTATTTTATTTTTATTTTTTTTAGTTTTATTTTTTAATTTTAGGTTTAGTTTGTTTTTTATTTTATTTATTTTTTTTTTTTTAAGGTTTTGGTTTATTTTATTTTTTGTTTATTTAGTTTAAGTTTAGGTTTTAGGTTTTTTTAAGGTTTAGGTTTAGGTTTTATTTTGGGTTTAGGGTTTAGGGTTTAGGTTAGTTTTAGGGTTTAGTTTAGGGTTGGGTTTGGGTTTAAGGTTTAGGTTTAGGGTTATTTTAGGGTTAGGGTTTATTTTAAAATTTTAAAATTTTTTAATTTTTTAAATTAAGTAAAGAAGTAGGTTTAGGTTTATTTAGTTTATTTTTTATTTATTTTATTTTTTATTTTTTTTTTTTTTTTTTTTTTTATATATATATATATATATATATATATATATATTTATTATCTTATGTTTTTTTATTTTAGTTTATTTTTTTATTTAGTTTTTTTTTAGTTTATTTTTTTTAGGTTTAGGTTTATTTTATTTTTTTGGTTTAGTTTAGGTTTTTTATTTATTTTAAGGTTTAGGTTTTATTTTATTTATTTTTTAGGTTTTACTTTTAGTTTAGGTTTAGGTTTATTTTTAGTTTATTATTTTATTTTATTTAGGTTTAAATTTATGTTTAGGTTTAGTTTATTTTTAGGTTTAGGTTTTATTTATTTTGTTTATTCATTTTAGTTTAGGTTTAGGATTATTTTATTTTATTTTAGGTTTAGCCTTTTTTTAGTTTAGGGTTTAGTTTATTTTATTTAATTTTATTTTATTTTTTATTTTTTAGGTTTAGTTTTATTTAGTTTTTATTTTATTTTATTTTAGTTTTATTTTATTTTTTATTTTGTTTAGCTTTTATTTTATTTATGTTTTATTTTTTTTGTTTAGTTTATGTTTTATTTATTTTATTTTATTTTAGTTTTATTTTTAATTTATTTTCTTTTTTTAGGTTTAGGTTTTAGTTTTAGTTTAGGTTTTTTTTTTTTAATTTTATTTTTATTTTAGTTTAGGTTTAGGTTTTTTAGGTTTTAGGGTTTAGTGCTTAGGGTTGGTTTAGTTGAGTGTTTAGGACTTTTTTTTAGGTTTAGGGTTTTGGTTTTTTAATAGAGAACAAGTTCAAATTCAACATTTCTTCTTTTCAATTTCATTAACCAAGTAACACAAGTTTTCTAAGACACAAGAGGACATAAATAAAAATGAGCATGCATAGATCAAATCAAAAATAGATAACTAGAACCTTCTCTCTTGTAAGACATAATTATATAAGCGGAGATCGGTCATTTTAAGTTTCTAGTT
Source organism: Cymbidium sinense (assembly GCA_021442155.1). NCBI lineage: Eukaryota > Viridiplantae > Streptophyta > Magnoliopsida > Asparagales > Orchidaceae > Cymbidium > Cymbidium sinense. The sequence goes on along the minus strand of JAKCPB010000215.1, from coordinate 95,281 downwards.
TCCATAGAACCACCCCGGCCTCTCGAGTGGTGGAATCCGCAATCATATCCCCGATCTCTCCGTCCACTACCACCACGGCTGTAACCACCATCGCTCCTCTCTCCTCCATAACCCTTGCCGATCTCCATATTCACCCGACCTCGGATACCCCACCACCACTGCAATAATCTCTTTGCTTCGCCTTATCGTTATATCTAGATTGAGCGGTTGGGTGATGTTCATGTCAGGTTTGCCCATTCTTAGGGTTTAGGTTCTTCTTTTTTTAAGGAAATTAAGGGAATTTTATTGCACAAAGAAAAGTATAAAGTCTTTAACGGGGGTAAATCTCTAAACTAATGCTCAAAGAGCTACAAGTCCTTAAAGAGATAAACCCCCAACTATTACAATAATATAAGAAAAAACAACAACAACCAAAACAAAAGCAAAACCAAATCAACAACCACAAATCCATGTATAACAACATTCATGAGGTCCTTTGATTTCTAAATCCACCAGATTCTCCCATCCTATAATAGAAATCAACATACTAATGAAAGGATGAGTTCAATTAAGAAAGCATAAAGATTATGAGCAATGAAAAGGAGCAAAGTAAAGAAAAGGCTCGCTCATTATAATCATCTCAAGCAACACTATATGTAAGCATCCAAACTTAGAAGGGTTACAATTACATATAGTGCTACTAGCCAAAAGAAGATAGAGAGGGAAACATCTAGGCCATCATTGCTAGCATACCTCTTGTAGCCATCCATCATCATCCATCATCGCAGGTCAAACTCCTCCAAGCGGACATAATAGCCAACCAAAAGCCACCAAAACAAATAAGCCCAATAAGGTAGAAAATCAACCAACCATCAGGGACGGAGTACAGTGGGAACACCACCAAAGCCACCACCAAAGAGGAACAATAACATCAATGGGAAGCATCATGACCTTAACAAACAAACAAAAATAAAGACCAAAAGAAAATACATAAGAACTCATGTCCTCCAAAAGAAAAAAAATATCACCCAAACCAAAAAAGGGAAGCAACCAAGAGAGAGAACCATATAGAGCAACCAACATGTCACTAATAGAGCAAAAGGAATGCCAAAATAGCCAATCCATCCAACCAACCAAATTATGTCAACATAGCCTCCCAATCAACCACAATAGAGAAAATGCAAATGTGAAAAGACCAACAACATCCATCATGCCAAAACCCAAGACAACCATGAAAAGGGTTGAAACAAACAACATCATCCACCAAACCCAACCAAATAGAAATTCTAATCAGGTGAATAGCTAGCCAAAAATAAAAATGAAAGATAAGATAATGATTAAAATCCATCCATCAAAGCAAATAAATATAATAGGAACAACACCAAAACAATAAAAAAGTAAGAGAAATATCAATGAGTGCAAACATCATAACCAACCAAGTTAGGCACCAATATCAAACCAAGTCATTAGATCTCAAAGCAAAATAATAGCCACTAAATAGCCTTTAACCACAACCAAAAATGACTACAAAATAAAAGTAACTGACCAAGATAGGAAGACCATTATAGAAGAGGTTGAAATAACAATACAAGAAACAAACCCAAACCAGCAAAATCGACCACAAACCCAATCCACAAAAAAAAGAAGAAATAATCAACAAATAACCTCCACCTTGCCAAATCAATCCAAAATTAAACCACTAGTAGCCCCCTGGCGCAGATAAGCTAACACCAAACCAACCAAAAGGCCACCAATACCACTATAGAAATCTAACTCAATTAAGGAAGCAACCCAGAGATATGGCAAACCCCATATAGAAAATAGGAGCAAATCCACCCACCAAATGAAGGTCACCAAAAATAACCAAGCAAAATAATCGAAAATGGCTGGCGCCAATTCAGAAGGAATCGGTGAGAATCAAGCTAAACAATCATCAAGCATTAGCGAATGCTAAAATGAAAGGGGAAAAGGGGACCACTAGAGGAGGAGGGTTTGAGGCGGTGGGTGGTATGGTCTGTGTACAAAGCGGGGATAGTCAACGCAAGTTGATGACTCACCTACTAGAATTTAGGTTTTGGTTTACTTTTAGATTTAGGTTTATTTTTTAGGGTTTAGGTTTAGTTTAGAAACTTAAACCTAAACTAAAGTAATTAAAAAAACCTAAATCTTAAAATCTAATAAACCTAAACCTAGGGTTAGGGTTTAGGGTTTAGGGTTTAGGGTTTTAGGGTTTAGGGTTTTAGGGTTTAGGGTTTAGGATTAGGGTTTAGGGTTTAGGGTTTAGCATTTAGGGTTTATGGTTTAGGGTTTAGGGTTTAGGGCTTAGGTTTAGTTTAGAGTTTATAGGTGGGTTTAGATTTAGTTTAGGATTTATTTAGGGTTTTAAAAAAAAATAAGTGAACCCGGTAGTTTAGGTTTATTTAGTTTACTTAGTTTATTTTATTTATTTTAATTTATTTTATTTTTTATTTAGTTTACTTTTATTTAAAGTTTATTTATTTTAGTTTTGAGTTTTATTTTAGTTTATTTTTCAATTTAGGTTTAGGTTTAGGTTTACTTTTAGTTGAGTTTTATTTTATTTTATTTTTTTTTATAGGTTTGTTTTAGGTTTTAGGGTTTAGGTTTAGGTTTAGGGTTTAGGATTTGGGGTTTAGGTTTAAGTTTAGGTTTAGTGTTTAGGGTTTTTTAAGTTTAGGGTTTAGGTTTTTTTAGGTTTGGGTTTTAGGTTTTTAGGTTTTGGGTTTTGGGTTTGGTTTTGGTTTTGGGTTTGGGTTTTAGGGTTTAGGGTTTAGGGTTTAGGGTTTAGGGTTGTAGGTTTAGGGTTTTAGGTTTTTATTTTAGGGTTAATTTTAAGGTTTTTGGTTTAGGGTTAGGGATTTTTTATTTTTTCAATTTTTTTAATTTTTATAATTTAGGGTTTAGGGTTTAGGTTTTTGGTTTAGGGTTCAGGTTTTAGTGTAGGTTTATTATTAAATTAAGTAAACCTTAAAATAGTAGTTTAGGTTTAATTAGTCAATTTTCTTAATTAAGTGAGCAATAAATCCCAAGATAAAAAATGGAGGGGGAGGTCATCATCCATTAAATTAACATAATTTGGGATTAATTAATTAAGCTAATTAATTTAATAATTAAACCTTAATTAAACTACTATTCAAAATTAGTTAAGATCATTTTAATTATTTCTCTAAAATACCTTTAAAATGTGAATTTATTTTCATTTTTATTTCTTTATGAATTTTTTTGATTTTAGAAGTTTTAGCCATTAAAATTTAATTAAGCCTAATTAAAGCCTAATCCTATTACCCCATTGGGTGCCGGTGTGCTTTCCATGTGCCGAGTTGGATATTAAAACTTATCCGGATTGATTATGGTGGTGACATTTTTTTTTCCATCGTCATCTAAGATTGGATGACTATTAATCCCATAGCTTAATAGGATTAAATCAAATCGATCTAGTGGATTTAATCACAATCGTCTATTCTGATCATGCAAAATGGATGGTGTCTGATCTAACGTCACATGAATTAGGAGAATGGAGTCCGTCCACCATTGCTCACTTGATCCGAGCATACATGAGCTCGGATCAACTCCCAAAGGATCTCACACCTTCATAGCATCGATCAAAGGGGATCCAACAGTCAACATCACATGAGATGCAAGTTTTCTTCAAAAATCTCCAACCCAGTTTTAGCTATGGATCAGTTTTGGAATCCTACCTCACAAGGCAGGTGGGAAGAAACAATTGAAGAAGCTTCATCATTGAGATAATTGAGATTGGATCAATTCCTTGGTTTGGAAGGTCATGAACTAATGATTTAGAGCTCAAATTTGATCTAAGTCCCACCTCCGTGCTCAGAAGCTTGGGAGATGATTCATTCTTGCTGAGGCTTAGAAAGGTGCAGCAAAGTTAATTTGAGTTTGATGGAGAAATGAGAAGTTAGGTCGAAATGGGAGTGTCATGTTTGGGACCAATGGGAATGGCATTTTTGATCGAGGAACGAGCTTGAGCTTAAGGATTTAACGGATCATCTTGGGTAGCTAGGCTCGAGGAATGATTTTTTTTGTGTGTGTTTGAGTGGAAACAAGGGGCCCTTCATCTTCATCTGAATGGATGGTGATGGTTTGGCTTCTAGTGGCCATCCGACCATCTCTCGAGGTGGAAGGAGGAGGAAGTGAGTTAGCTTGGCTTGGATAGTTGATGGTGTGGAGGTGGCTTCCAAGAAGGAATCATGGGTGTCATGGGTTTTAAAATGTAATGGGGAGGGTGTGGTGATTTCACCTCCAATGAGTCACGGTTGACCCAACCACCCCTTGGGTAAGGTTGGGTAGTGTCCTAGGTGCTTAGGTGGACCATTGGGAGATTACTAGGTGGCCAAGGAATGGGTGATTTGTCCCATGTGATTCCCTTGACCCAAGGGTAGAATGATCATTTGGCATTGGATTTGATTTGGGTAGATTTGAAATGATCCAAAAGTGGGTTAGCCTAAATTTCAAGTCAATTGGAGTTGATTTGGTTAGTTTGGCTCAATTTGACTCATTTAGGTCAAATTGGGTTAGTTTAGTTGACCAATTGGTCAAATTAGGTCAAACCAAGGTTGGGTCAAGTTCATATGATCATTTAGGATGTTTTGGTTCAATTGGTTTGGTTTAGTTTAGCTTAGATTTGATTTTGGCTCATTTGAATTCATTTAGGGAAAATGGATTAAGTTGACCAATTTGACCAAATTGGCCAAATTGGCTTGAGTTGGGTGTTGGTTTGGGTTTAGTTGACCAATTATAGATTTTTTTAGGATTTGGTTTTAATTAATTTGGATTTAGTTTTGATTTATGCCAACTTGAACATTTAGGTCATATTGGGCTTAGTAGGTCAATTAGGTTCAATTGGGTCCAATCATGGCCTTGGTCAAGTTCAATAATCAATTTAGAATGAACTTGAGCCATTGATTGCAATCAATTTGGTTTATAATTTGATTTGACCCAATTTGGTCTTTTATGTCAATTTGGGTCAACTTGGGTCAAGAGGTCCAATTGGATTTGGTTTGACTCAATTGAAGGTCAAGTTATATTCGAGTATTGATTTCGATTTGGTAAATCATTGGTTTCAAAGAATTTGGCTTAGGTTACAATTTGACTAGTTTGGGTTCATATGGGTTAAGGGGTTGACTTGGTCCAATGATGAAGTTGACTTGGTTTGAGCCAATTTGTGACAATTGATCAACCTAGGGTGATCAACAATCATGATGGGAGGTTTTGATAGGCTTGGTTCAATCCAATTTGGGTAGGATTAAAACTTGGCTAAAATAGGTCAAATTGGCCACTTTGGGTCAAGTGAACCAATCGGGTTTAGTTTGCTTGATTTTGGGTTGAGTTTGATTTAGTTGAGTTTATATATGGATTTGGGATTGATATATGAATTCAATTGCAATTAACTTGTTCAAATGGGTTTTGGTTCATTTGTATAGTTCAAGTCAAAAGGGTTAAGTTGTTTGACTTTTGATTTTGGTTGATTTGGTTAAGTATGGAATGGTCAATATGAGTAGAAGGTTTTGATTTAATTTGATTTAGTTTGGAATTTAATTTTGTTATTTGAATGGATTTTGATTTATATTTGTGAAAATGATTAAATGATTTATTTGAAAATTCAATTTGATTTGTGAGAAAATTTGATTGAGATTTGGCTAAGTCCATGGTAGTCATATGGCTTAGGAAGGGTTTTGATTTGAATTTGATTTAGGTATTTGATTTTGAATTTGATTTGATTTATATTTGAATTTGATGATTGGATTAAACTTGATTTGGTTTGAGAATTGAATTTGATTGGATTTGGGTTGTGGGTTGGTGGATTATCCAAAATCAGAGGCATAACATCCATGATTAAGAGTCTTTGGAAGAGGTTAGTGTTTACCTAATTATTTGATGTATCTTACTTGAAATTCTTAGTTTCTAGAAGACTCTTAAGTCTAAGATGGGAAGATTGAATCTTCACTCCAAAGAAGGTCAGCCTTCTCCATAGTGTTGCCCTTAGAGATGATTGGAAGAAGCTAAGAGTTTCACATTATAGACCATACATCTTTTAACTCTTTGCTTGGGAGAATATGGGTGCATGAGAACAACATAGTTCCATCTTATCTAAATCAATATATGAATTTTGTGAGAGGTGGGATCGTCTACTATGTCAAAGGAGATTAGAAGCCATTTATAGTTCACGAGGTTGGCATATCTAAGGATGCGGCTTACTAACTCCATCAAAATCAACAAGTCTATTATGGTGAACTTGGCCAAGGTTTAAAAATAAAAGAAAATGAAAAAAAATAAAAGAAAGAAAAAAAAAGGAAAAAGAAAATGAAAATGAAAATAAAATGGAGCAGAAATAGACTTGGAAGAGGAAGTAGTTCTTGACATTTGATTCCACCCATAGTTCGTTACTCCATTTGAATATATGGGTAGGATGACCTGACCTCCACCAGGCAGAGGAAGAGGCTAGTTCAGAGGTCAGGGGTGGAAAACCTCATTATTGGCCATCCAGAAGATATGTTTTACTAGTGTACTTGCTATCCATATAGACATAGAATCTAGTTCATAGGATGAGTCTTATGGTTGTTAACACACTACTCTTCTCGTAGTAGATTCCTTGGAGGTGACACTTGAGCTAGATATGAAAGAAGCGTCAAAAAAGCATAACTATATCCAAGTCTATATGTGAAATAGTTAGGCATCGGTTGGGAACCTTAGCTCACATTCCTCTCAAAAACCGAGGGTTTGGTAGTTAAGGAAGCCCCTATGTCATCCACACATGTGAAGACTCGAGGTTCTTTTGGAAGCATCATCCTCAAAGAAGTTGACAGATGATTCATATAAGATTTAATAATGATTTTGATATTTTGATTTAATTTGATGTGTCATAAAGATATGTAGAATTTTTGAAAGAATAGTAAGAACAATGAAAAGCTCTCTCAAGGACAGATTGAATAGATGGTGATGATATGTACAACTAATTAATCAATCATTTTGGATAGTTCTCTTTAAAATCATTAACTCATATGAGAGATTTTTTAGAAAATTCATATGTAGATGATTTTGAAGAATCATTGAAGTAAAGAAGTTGATATAACAGATGATCATATAAAGAAGAAATCACGAGAACGATCAAAAGAAGATCCACACTTGTTAAGCACAAGTTCTTTTAGAATTGAAACAAATGAAGTTAATGAGAAGACTGGATTATGAATGGCTGCATGATGATGATCGATAGTATAAATAGGTCACTAACCAAAATCAATCATAAGCTCTAGAAAATTCATAAATTTAGATGATTAGACATATGAACATATTTATAAGTCAAGATTCGATGGCTTCATCCAGAAGAAAAATCCATTCACATAGCATCATCGTTAAGAAAAAATATTATTTCACATCTTGGGTTAAAAAATATTTCCATGATCCATACTAGATGAAGTTTTCTCATTCATGATTCCTCATGTGATAAATGGAATAAATAAATATGTTGGTTCATTAGAAAATCTATTTGCTATCATCTATAAAATATGCCTTCACAATTGGTAAAGATTTAAATATGTTGACTCATAATCTGATGATCTCATCTTTGCTTCTCTCATGATGATGATCATCTCAAAATAGAGAAAAGAAGACCATCTCTTTGACTTGAATTATTTTTAAGATAATTTAAGATAAAATGCTATGCAAATGAACTCATTCATCATGGAGAGTTGATGATGTGGTCAAAAGTAGAGAAGAAGACCATATTTGACTTGAGAGTAGTTTTCAAAAAAGATAATTTAACCTCAAAATGAACCCCTAAGTGTGCACTGAGTAGTTTTAAGAAATTCCTTGGGTATCCAATAAGATATCAGAAGATCGTCGCCACTTGTTTAAAATCATTCCGGTGTTGGTATCTAAGATGCTGTATCCAACCTATGAAGATGTCGCATTCTGCACTTAAAAGGATGCTAAGTTCAAGTGGGATGATAAGTGTGAGCATGCCTTCAAAGACATGCATTACGATGACATCTCCCTATCTCAGCAAGCCTCTCATACTTTACTATTATGTTAGATGACTCCATTGGTGCTGTTGGCAATGACAAATGGATGGAAAATGCACTCTACTACCTCAACCATCATCTAATCCACTACTAATTATTACCATTGAGAAGCATTACCTAATTTTCATCTTTGCATCCCAAAAGCTATAGTACTACATGCTTCTTCATAAGGTGAACTTAATCTCTAAAATCAATCCACTATATATCTCATGACATGGATGACACTATCCAAATGGTTATGATGGTCCATGATCCTCTAGTTTGACATTACCTTCTCAGTGATAAAAGGACAAGTGCTAGTGGATTTCTTAGCAACGCACTTTTCACTAGTGATGATCTCCGATGAACAAATCATGAACTTACTAGCATTCTTTTGGGAGATTTACTTTGATGGTGTGGCTTCCTCTCAAGAGGGAGTCACAATCTACTATTCCATGAAAATAGGGGTAGGAATAGTTCTCTTAACTCACATAAGTGGATTATCATATCATTTGTCCAATTTACAACAATGAAGCTGAATATGAGGCACTAATTCAATATGGGTTATAATACTCATAACATCAACATATTCAAGGATTCTTAGTTATCAACCAAATATTGGGTCCTATTTATAAAGCCCAAGCTCCATGACTACCAAACCATGGAGTTGTTGGCAAATCGAGGTTACCATTTATAAGATTCCTGAGAGAAAGTCAAAATATGCTTTTAGCCAAGCTTCAGTTGGCATGTTTGAAGATGAGTCCATATCAATAAAGTCCAAAATAGACAAGTCTACCATATTGAAATCATCAAAAGTACTCTCTTGAAGGGAGGTTATTGCCAAAAGGTTGAGAGTTAGATTGGAGACAACCATTCATGGGTTACCTAAATAAAGGAAACTACCTTAAGAGAAGTCTCAAGCCCATTAAGAGTACTTTCCTACACTCTTGATGATGTGTCTTGTGATCTTTATCTATGTGGTTACATTATTTATACAAGCACAAGACCATAAGATCGTGACCAAGTCATTCATCTTATCAGACTACTTTTTCAAATGGGGAGATTTCAGGTCACATCTCAACATATATTGAGATATTTACCATTAACTACCCAAGGGTAAATGGCTGCCTTCAACAAACTCTCATCAAATCCGAAGAAGACACTCACAACAACAAGAGTGGCATGAGCATTTAGTTGAAGCCTTGTCCTGACATATAGAACCCAACTCAATCTACTAATTTTTCCTTAGTGTATGGGTCTGAAGCCGTTCTACCATTAGAAGTCCAACTCCCACCACTAAGAATATATGTGGGTAGCAAGATCACAACTAGAATGCCAAGTTATGGTTAGAATATCATTTGGAGGAGACCATGGGCATGCCAAAACCCTTGTACAAAGCTAAAATGATTCAAGCTCACAACAAGTTGGTCTATCCTAGAGCTTTTCGAGGTTATTTTAGTTCAAAGGAGACGATTGTGCTTTCTAGATGGGAAGAAAGTTTGAACCCACTTGGGAAGGCCTTTTTGCCAGAGAAGGCTACCAAGGAGGATCTTATCATTTATTAATCATAAGGGCATGCTTCAATGGGATGGCTCTACTTAAGAAATATTATAAATTATGTCTAAAATAATTATCATCAATAAAAATTCCATTTCAAACTCAATCTCTTCCATGTTTAAAGTATTCTTGTTTGTGAATCTGCCATGATGTGCTTAGGGTAGGTGTAAAAAACTTGAGCAACATCCTATCCTTCATCGACACAACACAAACATAAACTACATATAAACATATAAAACAAACACATATCTTTTTGGATTAGTTGAGATATCACCCCAATGACACTCACTTTCGAGTTATTGGCGACATGCTACCCTACTAGTGTCACCCATGCTTCTTTCTTTGGAAGATGTAAGCTATTTTCTTCCTTACCAGCATCACTTTACAAGCACCTTGTTATGGTAGGCATACTATATTGTAAGCTACCTCATGTTAGCTTCATTTAAAGGATGTGATAATGCTTTCTTCTTGATTATCCTTCATGCATTTGATGTATATTTGAGGTTTAGGATAAGTCACCTAACTTCCTTCCTCCTTCCTTAGTCCTAGTTTCTCTAGGTCGACAACATCTCTTGTGACATACTATCCATGATCAATTCTCTTGGAAAGTTGTAATTCTTTCTAGATTGATCATTCACCGTCACCTTAGATTGTTGGTTCTCACTATGCTGGATACACCACTCTATACACCTTAGGTTGGTTGGTTCTCTTAGATACACCACTCATGGCATGTAATCTATGCTTTCTCCTTGAGTTGGCCACCATGACTTATGCTTTCTTTCTAGGGCTCAAAATAAACCCCATTCCTCCCCTATGGACACTATATTTGGATCACATCCTTTCCTATTTAGACATTATCTTACTATCATTAATCCCCTTTCTTAATGGTTGAGAATCCATGGATGTCGATTCTCCTTGGTCTAGTAAATCTTTCAAGATGACATTGCCCCTTCATTGGTCCCTTGCACAATAAGGTCCATCAAACATATAAATAAATATATTCACTTGTGGATTAGGAGACCCTAGTGGTATCAAGCAAGCATCCTATCTTTAGGCAATGTCAACAAAACTCCCTATGAATTCATACTCTTATTGATATAAGTCCCTAGCATTCACTCAGTAATAATTCTATTTGTTGTACTACCAATAGGTCACCCCGGCTATTGTTCCCTGCTTTAGAAGATGTAAGTCTGTTATGCCTTTGTTGACCTCATTTTTAGGATGAGCTCTCAACCCTCTATCTTGGACATAAGACTTCTCTTAGACTTTAAGAGTTCATTGGTCTTAAATCTATTAGGTGGACACTCAATAGCCTAGAAACTTAGAAGAGTTAGCCATAAGAATAGGTCATGCCTTATTGTTAGGAAAATTTCTAATCTTAAAACCATTCCTCACTTTCCTTCAGTCAAACTTATTCTATTTGATTTCCTTCAAATCAAAATCAACTCATATGATTGAAAACCCATGATCAAAATCCATCAAAAATTTAAGTCCAAATTTTTAATCCTTTCCTTAAGGAATTAACCAAAATCATGATTCAAACCTATTCAAACCTTTATATTTTCTCATAATTCATTTATATTCACATATATAAATGAAATATATAAATTCAAATCAATCAAACTAAACTCAAACTCTAAATCAATTCATGAAAATTTTCTTAAGTCCTTTAATTTTCTATTAAAGGACTTAGCTAAAATCAATCCTAAACCTTGATCAAACCTATTCAAATTCATGGATTTTCTCAAAACTTATTTATATTCTCATATATAAATGAAATATAAATATAAATCAATAAAATCAAACCCACATTTCAAATTCCAAATTTAAAATCCTTTAAATTCCCTTTAATAGATTTAACTTAAATCATGATCAAACCATTTAAAATTCACGGGATTTCTTCAAAACTTATTTATATCTCATTTATATTCATATATAAAGAAATATAAATATAAATCAATCAATGCAAAATTAAATTTCAATTTAAAAATTCCCTTAAATCCATTAAATTTCCTTTAATGGATTTAACCTAAATCATGATTAAACCACTTCAAATCCTTAAAATTTTCTCATGATCATATTCTCATTTATATTCACATATATAAATGAAATATAAATTGAAATAATCAAAATCAATTCAAATCAAACTCAAATCTCAATCTAGCCTTTCAAGCCAAAATCTTGAACTTAGTCAAATCACTTTCAAATCAAGACAAACTCTTGATTTTCTCTCATAGTTCAATCAATCTCAATCATGAGCTCATATGTAAATCCAAACTTCAATCATCAATCAAAACCTAATTATCAAACCCGATTTCATATCCTTCCTTGAATAAAATCAAATGGATCAATCTTGACTTCAAATTTATTTTATATCAAGTCCATATACAAGATCAATCAACTTCAAATCAAGCTTTGACAAAGATTTGATCCACTTAGGCTCACTTGACCCAAAGTGACCTAGTACCATATGAGCCAACTTTTGATCCTAACCAAATTGGATTGAACCAAATCATATATCCCTCTCATCATGATCAACAATCATCATGGGATGATCAATCAACTAAATTGGGTCAAACCAAGTCAAACCTAAGGGTTGACCAAGTCATTAACCTAAATGAAACCTTACATAACCAAATTCCACCATAGGCCAAATTGATTGAAACCATTGATCTAAGTTCACTCATGACCTGTTTGAACAATCCAACATTTGAGCCTAACCTAGCCCAATTGACCCACTTGACCCAAGTTGACCTTTTGACCTAAAGGGTCAAAATCAAACTTGATCTAAGCCAAATTTTGGAACCAATGGGTCAAGTCTATCCCAAAATCACTTATGTAACTTGACCAAAGCCTCAATTAGCCTAGACCCAACTACAATTGACCTTAGACCCAACATGACCTAAATTGTTGAGCCAAAGAACTTAACATTGATTGGAAACAAAGATACAAATCCACTCCATATGACTAAAACTACCTTGCCACCTCATAGGTCAAATGGGTCAAATAGGTCAACTTGACCCATTTGACCTAAGTGAAGTCATATGAGCCAAAACCAAATATATACCAAATTGAATCAAACCAAAGCCAAAAAATATTTCAAATGGTATGAACTTGACCCAACCTTGGTTTGACCCAATTTGACCTTGGTCAACACAAGTTGACATTTGACCTAAATGGGGCAAACCTATCAAATGGATTCCAAATCCATTGACCAAACTTGTTTCTCCACATTACATGTCCAAAGAAAAATAAGTACCATCCTCCCAAAGGCCATAAACCCTTGGTAATTTTATACCCTCTTCCCAATCACTGAGGCTTCCAGCTCAAGGGGACTTGGATGTGCACCCAACCCTGGGTCGCCATTTTGGTCCTTAGACCAAACCCAACCCCTAGCTTAAAATAAATTTCAAACTCCCTCTTAAGCTCAAATTCACATGGGAAGTGACCCATTAGATCAAACCAACCATGTGCCTCAAAATAAAAAACCTTCTCAATCTCATCAATTAGATCAAAATAGCAAGACCATTGCCTACCATCGGATTCTTCAAGGGGGAGATATACTCCCCTTAATTCACTTATATTTTCACACATATAAGGTCGATTAAAGAATAGGAAGCCAGAGCAATCATTGGGGATTGATCCTAAGCCTCATAGAGCTCTTCCCATTTTCTTCTTCTTGGCTTTTGAACAGTGAAAAATAGGGGAGGTATAGTGAATTGCCAACTTCGTCTATGCTTGATTTCCTCCCAATTCCTCCTACACACTTCTTCTAACAATCGAGATCACTCAAGCTTCCATTGAGTTCCATGTAGAGGAGAAAATTTAATCAAAGTAAGGATCTTTAAGTGTTGGTCCAAGCCTTGATCCCAAAACAATTGGCTTTGTCTCCACTAGACGAAGCTACCTCATCGATCTCAAGTATAGGTGATCACCTCCGATGAGGTATGGGATTTTGTGACCGTTAAACTCAATGTGGTGTGGAGCTTTTTGAAAGAAATTTTCACCTCATCAAATTTTGATTGTTGGATTTTTCGCTCTCGATCTTTAATGGTGTGGGTTGAATTTGGTTTGATTCCATGCTAGATCAAACTTGGATCTTCCCCTTGATCATGTCTTCAAGGAAAGAACAGCTCATCTCAGTCCATCCGCATTTTAGATGGAGGATGAGATTATTTAGCGTTAGTTATATGTTTATCCTTTATAAATTGGGTGAATTTATTAGCCATCTTTGATCTGTGAGAATATAAAAGCCATTTTCATTTGGGATGTAAGTTACCTCCGTGATAAAGTGAAGCGCATGCATCTAATGGGCTAGGGATTACATAGGGTTAATTAAAATGCTTAATTAATTTTGATTAATCCATGGATCTTCAAAATGCACTCTTAATAGAAAATTCAAAAATATGAAATTAAATTTAGATAGATAATTAAACCTAGAACATTTTAAAATTAATTTTGATGAGTTTTGAATTATGATTTTCTAATTTGGGTTTTATTAGAAAGTTTATTTTGCTAATTACTCTTTGATTAGGCCTCTTTCTTGGGTATGTTTTAGATGACCTCTCCATTTTCTTGGGATTTATTGAAGGGTTGATTAGAGTAATTGCATGTGGTTTCCTTAATTGCCCTTCTCATATAATTAAGCATAATTAGAGTATGATCAGTGGTTTTACCCTTTGATTAGGGTTGATTAAGGTGTCGGTATGTAGGAGGTTTATGGAATAATTTTGGGGCATTTCCCTAAGCTATTCCCTAAACCCCTCTCTCTCAATCTCCTCATATAATTATCCCTTAATCAATTTTCTAAAAATTCTAAAAAGTTCAAAAACTTAATTAATCTATCTTGGGTTGATGCTTAGGTGTTTAATAGCCAAGTTCAATTAAGGAAATGAAACACAATTCATAAGTATGAAATATTGTTTTAAAATTACTTAAGCTAACCAGCTTAATTAACTTTTAATGAGCCAAATTGCATTAGGCCTTTTCATTATTGCATTGCAAATTTAAATTTCCTTGTGGATTTTATGTCATCTCATTAGCTCATAATTATTTAGTTAATTCTTCTAAGGTGGTGTAGGTAAGGGTTAATTAAGTTTCTTAATTCATACCTTAAACTAATCAATGCATAAAAAGGGATCTAATTATTTAATAATTAAAGAAAAATATAAAATGCATGTGGAATGAGTTAGGAAGTAAACTCATCTCACCTAAATCAAACTTCAAACTAAACAAAATCACTTTGAAATTCACTTTGATTTATTCTAAATTTTCTTATTCTATAAGAATGTCTTTAGATTTAAGTGAAGTGAGTTTGTTTACATGCTTTCATTACTTTGAATCTTTCCTCAACATGTTAAGTTGTATGCCATGTGATTTCAACATTCATAATTTCATGTTTCAAATTTTAAAATGAAATTGTTTACTTTATGTCAAATGTGCATGTGTTGGCTAAAATAAAATATGAATCACTACTAAATCCAAATTATTTTCAAAACTTATAAATGAAATATCAAATCAAGTATGCTACTTATACTTTAATTATAAGCTTGCATGTGAAATATTATAAAGGTATGCTTAGTATAGGTTTCCTTTTCTCCTATGTTGGTATAGTTTTGAATAGGAATTTTGGTGAGATATAAGGTTCATTTGAAAAGAACCTAATTCTCACCTAATTTCATATCCTATTCATCCCTACACTAACATCTAATAAGGGTTACCTACACTTACACACATGATTGCATAAACAAAACAAATCTATTAAATAACTTTTGCATCTTCTTTTCTATTTCATTTCTTTTATATGCATGTTTGTATTTAAGGAAAGTGGTATATTAGTCTATACAACCCCTAAGTTGAGGCTTTAAGTAGCCTAAGTAGGTCTTGTACCTGGTTAACAATGACACTGTACTCACTTATGCCTTTCTTACTTTCATGTATGTATGTGAAAATTTGGATAAGAAAAACCTTTTCTACTTAAGAAAAATCATGCATATTCAACTTCTAAAAATTACCTAGCATGCATCATAAAGTATTATGTTAACTCTCATTTGCATGTATAGATATGCTTAAGGTCCATCCATATATGCATGTATATATATATATATATATATATATATATATATATATATATGTTGGGAAAGAGATGAAGTAATGTGTGTTATGTGAATTTTGATTCATTTTATTTAATCTTAAAATGCCTTTCTCTTTGAATAGGTTTTTTAGGGTTTATCTAAACTTAAGATTGATTAAAAGATTTAATCAAAACATTCACCCAAATGAAACTAAAATATGAACCCACTTTAGAAAATTACTTATTAGGGAAGGAAAGAGAAGTTCTCTTCTCTTTCCCTCTCTTCATAACTTAGTAATTAATTATAGGTTTCAGTTAAACCAAATTAAAACATGAAATACAATCAACCCAAAAAAACTTAAAAACTTAAATGAAACCCTCCTCTATGTTGAACATGTCCTTCACACTTATAAAATTTGAACCTAAAGCCATAGCTAAGCATACCACACAAACCTTTAAAGCACACACATTAGCCTAAGTCACCACTTCTAGCCTTAGGTTAAGTCGGTGCATGGTTTGATGTTATGTTTTATTTTGTGATATATGTTTTAGAATGGTGTTAGGGTGTATGCTCGTAGAATGAATGGTTGGAGTCTAACTTTTTTTTTTCTGCAGGGGATTATGCTTAAGGGGTGCTATCATAAATAAAAATATAAATGCTTTTGCTAGCAGATGCATTATATCCCTTAGCTAATCTATAGGCCAGGTGGACTTAGTCACTCATGTGTGGGGTGATAAGTATAATTTACATGCTTGGGATTTGTGTGGTGTGTTTTAGCTAATCTTTGTTTTACAGGTGTTAGTTAGATTTTCACTTTTCTCTTTTCATGTAAAATTTGGATAATTATGATTTTGGAATGATTTGTTATGATTAGGATGAGCATTGGTAATAATATCTTATCTTATGCACCATATGAAGCCTTAGAGCATCTACCATCCAACCATCCAAAGAAGAAAAGAAAAGAAGAAAGAAGAAAAAAGATAGAAGAATAGAGCTTGAAGACAATGAATTCCTTTTCTTAATTTAATTCATTTGTAATCTGGGTTGTATAAGGGTGGAGCTTGGCTACCCACATTTTATGTTTTCAAGTTTGTGCAGTCATGCCTGACCACAACGGCCATTTATTCATTTTGCAATTAGCTTTATAAATTGATTGATGATTTGTTTAGCTTTTGCATTAAGTGGCATGATTTTCCTAGTTTCTTCCTTGCTTTATGTATGGCCTGGATGTGGATTAGGCTCTTTAGAGAAAAATAAATCTTTTACCCAACTTAACAATTCAAATTAAAATAAATAATTGATAATCTCACCTAAAGCTTAGGTCTAAAATCAAGATAAAATAATTAGCAACCCCTTAGCTGGATGAGCATTTATTTATAATATAATGCACAAATGTATCTTATTTCACTCTTGATTAGAGGCCTCCACTTTTTCCAGAGAACCTGACTTGACCTTTGAGAGCCATGGTGGAAACTCACATTGTCCCTTCTCACTAATTTTGGCCAATAATCTTCTTTCTCATGTATTAGTCATAAAAATCCTATTAGCCTAAGTCAAAATATTTTTCCAAAATAAAAATAAAATGAAATTTGATTTGCATTAGATTTATGTAATTTAAAGCATGGCCCTTTACATGATCTAGTCTCTTTAGGGAGTGAGTTTAAGGACTTAGTCTCTTTCTAAATAATAATACTAGCTATCTTATAAGCATAAAGACTTGCATGAATTGTAGGAGGAGTTAGTTGGCCACCCCAGGGTTGTAATGTCCAAGCCATCGGTGGTTTTGTCTCTCATGGAGGCAAACCAATTACCCATTTTACTTTAGATTTAGGTTGTGCTTCCGGCCCTGGCTCCCTAGATTTAGGTTCAGGTTGCTTCTCCCCTTTGTGGGCCATAAGCATAATTCTCACCTCCAGGCATTTCCTTAATCTTGTGTTAAGGAATCTTAAGTCCTAAAATTCTAATGAAAAATTCAACTTAAAAAACTAAATCAATTTCAAAATGTAAAGCCCAACTATAGGATAGTGAGATGCTCACTAGGTTTCCTAGCATCATGGGCATCTCCTACTTATCTTCCATTATGGCTTCGATAATAAATCCCCCTTTTGATAAATCCCATTTTTATCTTCAAACATAAACCAATCGATTGTCCTTTCCTATTGGAATCTTCAAAGATAATGATTATTTACCTTAATCGAGAGTTTTCCTAAGGGATCCCATCCTTTAAGATGTAATTAACTATGGGGGCTTGCTCCTATAGGGAACTTAATGAACCTGGTGTAAAATAAACCTTGTTTAACTTTTTCATGTAAAGTAGGGGAAGAATCTCTGGTACATATGCAGACCCATCATCCTTCGGAGTCCTTATTGAGATGATTAGGTCCATTAAAGGGTAGTGCTTTCTGTCTTTCGAGATAGTACACTATTTTCTTGATGACGTCACTGAATATTTATCTGGATCCTGTGGCATCTTACCAAGATGAATTTCTATAGGTATCTTCTTTTTTTCTCCCTACGATTTGAAGGTGACTCCTATAAGAATTTATTCACCATCTACTCCTGGGGATGGTTCCTCTCTCCATCTTTGGTAAATGATTGTTATCTTTGAGTATCAATAATGGGTTTGTACTTTGGTATGAATCCATAACTATCCTTCTTTTCATTGGCACTTAGCTCATTTCATTCTTGAGTTAAGTTAGCCAATATCTTTAGGTTTTAGGACCGCATTCCTTGTTGGTCAACCCCCATTGGGTCCTCCAATGGGTAAAATAAAGAAGATCTAAATAAATAAATTAAAACATTTTTAAGACTTCTTCCTTATCATTTTCATGATAAGCAAAGGTTCATCCTAAAATAATAAATCTTCCATAAAGAACTTTACCTTTTCAAAAGCACCTTTCCAAAAATGCACTTAATAAAATATTTTCCACAAAATTTCTTCACCCTCATTTAACAATTCACATAATTACATGTTCCAAAAGCACAAATGAACATCTTCTTTCAATTTAATGAAGATTTCATTTTCAAAATAAAAATGAACAATCATTTTTTTCAAAAAATCATAATCATAATCATAAAGTTTTCAAAAGCACACATGAATCTTTCTATTTCCATACATTCACACTTATTGAATGGAAAGTTCATTTGTAAACAAAATTAAAATTTTCAAAAAAAAAAAGCATACATGAATACCTTCATTTAATATACTCCAATTTATTAAATGAAGATTTCATTCAACTAAAATAAAATATCATTTAGGAAATCCACATATCCCACATATGTTTGGAATTCCTCCCTTTTCAAAAAAAAAAATAAAGAAAAGCAATCACACACAAAAATTTCATACTTAGAAATAAAATTGATCTCCATTCATACCTAAATTTGTTGAATGGAGGCCCTCTTTTCAAAACATTAAAATCAACAATCATATTTCAAAAAAAATTTCAAACAACATTTGGAACTTCATTTAACATATCCAAATTTGTCAAGTGAAGTCTCCAAATTCTAAATCCAAAAATTTTCTAAACACATTTTGGAACCTCACTTAGCATAATCGAATTTGCTAAGTAAAATTTCCAAATCCAAATCAAAATCAACAATCATATTTTAAAAAATTTTCAAAACACATTTGGAATTTGATTTAGCATAATCAAATTTGCTAAGTAAAGTTTCCAAATCCAAAATCAAAATCAATAATCATAACTCAAAAAATTTTCAAAACACATTTGGAATTTCATTTAGCATAATCAAATTTGCTAAGTAAAGTTTCCAAATCCAAAATCAAAATCAACAATCATATTTCAAAAATTTTCAAAACACATATGGAATTTGATTTAACATAATCAAATTGCTAAGTAAAGTTTCCAAATCCAAAATCAAAATCAACAACCATATTTCAAAAAAATTTCAAAACACATTTAGAATTTCACTTAGCATAATAAAATTTGCTAAGTGAAGTTTCCAAATCCAAAATAAAAATAAACAATCATATTTCAAAAAAATTTCAGACATACATTTGGAACCTCATATAGAATAATCAAATTTTCTAAGTGAAGTTTCCAAATCCAAAATCAAAATCAACAATCATATTTCAAAAAAAATTTCAAACATACATTTGGAACCTCACTTAGCATAATCAAATTTTCTAAGTAAAGTTTCCAAATTGAAAATCAAAATCAACATCATATTTCAAAATTTCTAAACACATTTGGAACCTCCCTTAATATACCCAAATTTGTTATGTGAAGTCTCCAAATCCCAAAATTCATAATTTTTCAAAACACATTTGGAATTTCACTTAGCATAATCAAATTTGCTAAGTAAAGTTTCCAAATCCAAAATCAAAATTGACAATCATATCTCAAAATTTTTTAAACAAAATTTGAACTTTATTTAACATACCCAAATTTGTTAAGTAAAGCTTCCAAATCAAAATCAAAATTTTCAAACACCTTTTGGAACTTCTTTAGCATACCAAATTTCTAAAGAGAAGTTTCCATTTTTCATAATAAAAATGAAATCAAAATTTTAAACACACCATTGGAATTTCATTTAGCATACTCAAATTTTCTAAGTAAAATTTCCATTTCATAAAACCAAGTGGGACTTCATCTTTAGCATACCAAATTTACTAAAGTTGAATCTCTACTTTCAAAACACTTCTAAAACAAAACCAAACACATAGGATTCCCTTAGCATAACAAATTTGCTAAGGTTCCTACCCTTTTTTGAAAATAAAAAAATTTCCAAAAAAAATGAAACATTTAGGATTTTCTTAGCATACTTAAATTTACTAACAATCCTATTTTCAAAAATTAAATAAATAACACTTAGATTCTTCACTAAGCATACTTAAATTTGTTAAGTAAGAATTCTAAATTTTTCCAAAACAATTGAACACAAACAAAATCATTTTGACCCTTACTTTAACATACCCAAATTTGTTAATGGAAAGGGTCCTCAAAATCACAAAATTCAAATTCAAAATATAAATGAACCTATGGAAGCATCCTATCAAAAATTTTGAATCCATATTTTAACATACCTAAATTTGTTGAAGTTTGGATTCATATTCAAATTCCTCTTTAAATCAATCCCTTCAAATCTATTTGAACCCCACTTAACACTTCCAAGTTGTTGGATGTGGGTTCAAATTTTCAAAATTCAAAATTCAAAATTTGTGGAGACCAAAAACTGACACAAGTTCATTTCTCATTGCATATTCTTTTTAGTTAGTGCAATGCAGTTTAGTGTCAGTTTACTACAGTTGTGTAAATGGCTAGTTCTCAAAAATTTGTATTTACTTTCTCTCATGGTATGGATCTAGCTTTAGACCTGACTTCCCTCATTTGGACCATACCCACTTGGGCCGAGGATTTGAGTAGGATCACTTGTGAGGGCATTCCCCTTGGTTCCAGGTTGATTCACCCTAGAGTTTCCCCTGCTGCCCTACTACAGGCTAGCACCATACCATTTGTACCCTCCAGGGATAAGGCTCCTCTAATTTTAGGGCTTGCCTCACTAACATTTGAGTATGCGTCTAGGTCACACTCCTCCCGTCTTACCTGTACTCAGTGTAGGAACAAGAACAATATGGTCAAATGATTCCACTCTCGGATAGCCAGAGAGCTAGAGGCAGCAGCTCGATTAGCCATGGATGAGTCTCCCATGATCACTTCACCACTAGTTATAGAAAACTAGTTTCATCATCTCTGGGGATCAGACAGAGAAGATGCCAAGAGTATCTGTTCATCATCTCCTCCAGTGGTGCACTTGTAGCCAGAAGTTTCTAGGAGTAGGAGGTCATGCTAGCCTCATTCTATTCTACACCAGGTAGGCAGAGCATACAGACACTCAAATTCTGGAACCCAGTTCAACCTTCAATCTATTATCCCCAACAGCGTAGAGAGGTAAATTCATCATGAGAGGGCTCGTGAGGCCCATACATCACACATTATTAGCAGAGAGCGATGGAGGTTCATTTGTTAATCAGCCGCTTCTGCTTGGTTGATTTTCTAGCTCGACACACTACCCATGTCAACCATACTGATAGTATTCTCCTCACGGGGACCAGCCACCATAGGATGGCAGTTCCTGTGCACAGAGAGTTGGTGGAGTCTCCACTCCAACGCTCTACCCCTTATCCGCCATGGCCAGTGTAGGTTTCAACATCTCCCATTCCATCTAAGGCCATGAAGGCCGCATCCGGGGAAAAATGTACCCCATTAGTGATGTGACTATGTCCAAGGGATCGCACCCCTCCTACACCACCCATTATCATAGGGCTGAGCTCTCCTGCTCGATATTCTACCCTAGTGGTGGTGCGGAAGGAGTGGCAACCCCGGAGCATCGTGGTCATTCCTTCACCAACTCTGCCCAAACAATCAAATGCAAAATGGTGACAGCTATCACAGATATTCTAAATGACAGTTCAGTTATAGTAGTAGTAAAGGATCATCCTAGGATTATTACCCACATCGCTAGGAGTATCATTCTTCTAATGAGTACGTTTGCATAGATTGACTCCCCAATTATAGCAGGTGCCTCTCGGTGCATGATAGCGTCATCGGTCACGCCCAAATTTGTACCTATTGAGTTAGATCAACCTTAGATGAGATAGTTGAACACTATGTTATGAGAAGAGGAGATCTTAGTGCGCTTGGTTTGATGAAGAGAGAGTCGATAATAAAGATGACTTGATGAGGGATTCAGCAAGGATATGCATCATTGATACTAGAGGATCTCTTCTTAGGGATCAATAGTCCATGAAAGATGATGAAATTGATGAAGGAGACACAGCATAATCAGCCCATCACCTTCGATAGTAGATAAGGCAGAAAGATGAGCAGATTGATAGGATGGCCCAATAGTTATAGGACTTGTTAGCAATAGTGCCAGTGCTTCAGAAACAAGCCCCTCTAATTCATCCTAGTATAGTCGATGTCAGTCAGCTTGAGCTAGTGCATGTCTTAGACCCAGTTAAGACTCTACCTTCCATTGAGCAAAGTAGCACTAGCCTTTATAGGAAGGTAGTGGATAGTACCTCTATACATGAAAATGATCGAAAATCCATGGTTGAGCAAGAGGTGAAGGAAGCATTGGCTCAAGCCCGAGGAGGATCACCAATTTCAAAGGGTAGACCCTACCTAGAGAAATTCGATGCTTTCCAGTATCCCAAGGGTTTCATGCCTCTTTCCTTCAAGAGCTTCGATGGCAGTGGGAACATGAGGTAGCATATAGCTCACTTTAGGGCCAGTTATTTCAACACAGGTGACAGAGATGCTTTACTCTTTAGACTCTTTGTAAGTAGCCTAGCAGGTATCACTTTTGATTGGTATGTTGAATTGACTAATGGTTCAATAAATACATTTTTTGAGTTAGAGCAACTCATCATCAAGAGATTTGTTAGAGCTCAGGAAAGGGTTACTATAGGTTATCTCGTTATAGCCCAACAACACTCCAGTGAGTCACTTGTTGATTATATTCTCTGATGGCATAACCTGGGTATGAAGTGTGAACCTTATTACGAGAAGCATGCCATTGAGATTCTCTTGAAGAATATCCATGGCACCTTCATGCTTAAGGGCTTCACTATCAAGACATTTGAGAAGCTAATCAACAAGGCAGCTAGTCTACAAGGAGAGGCCAAATAGTTGCCTTTTCTATATCAGTTGCCCAAGCATAAATGCCAAAAGTATTATGAGAAAAAACCTGAAATAGTAGTAGCAGTTGACAAGGGGAAGCCGCCAACTAGAAATCAGTTTGAGAGACCATGACCTCAATAGCCTCCACCTCCTTTTCCACCACCTAGGCAGCCATACCAGCCTCCACCGCTACTTCCATGGCCAACACAATCATCGCATCAGCCATACCACTAACAACAGTGACATGCATATCCACCGCTAGGAAGCTATGGTCCACCTACTCTTCTAGATAAGTTAAACAAACATTCATTTTTTAAGAGGTTGATAATTAAGAAACTCTTTAAGAATTTCTTAAAGAATAATTTTATTACAGCTAGGAGAAGGAAGTAGGTAAAAGTCATAATCCAAACTTTTGCCCTTACCATCGTATGCTAGGCCAAGTTTTGGAGGATTGCCTTACATTCAAGGACTGGCTTGAACATATCTTCAAGATCGATGCTGTAGTTATCCCAAAGTAAATGTGGAACAACCATCTAGTTCCATTAGGGTAATCCTTGGGGATACAAGTGATCTTACCAAAACCAAAGAAGGTTGGGACATTTCTTTGTCTAAAATCTATAAGAAAATAAATCAGAAGATCAAGAATCTTTCTTTACAAGTGCCCGAGTCAGCTCAAACCTTCAACACTAAGGAAGGTTTGCAAGTTACCAGTGCCAACTCTAGGAAAGTGGGAGCTCAGCAGCATGTGTTGACCTAAGATAGCCCTTTAGCTCGGCCCTGTGTATAGCCACCTTTAGTTACTTTCCACTAATGACTTCTACCATTTCAGCTAGCTCTTATGTTTCTTCTATTAGTAGAACTCTTGTATAAATGGATAAGGGAATCAAATCCCTTACTCCACTTGCTCTACTTGACTTCTACTTTGTACCCGCAAATATTTCCAAAAAATTGAAGAATAAAGCTGATTTGAATTACATCTGTATCTCTTCTAATGAGTTGTCTTCTTCTATTCCTAGAAATAACTCTTCAAGTCTAATTAACTATAATAATTTTGATCTTCCTATTTTTGATTCAGTGTTACACTTTCTAACTCTAAATACTATGTGTTCCCCTCTTAAGATACACTTGGAATTATCTGATTCTGAGAATCCCATAGGAGAAGTTGTAGGTGAGCCTGAAGTGTAGGTAGAACTTGGCACCACCTTACCTCAAGAGATTACCGAAGTCAACCTCCGTAGTGGCAAGGTTCTACCTCCTAGGGTAGCACCGCTAGATAGAGGGAAACAAGTCATTGGTACTGAAGATCAAGAAGCCCTTTCACAAGATGCTCCACCCTTGGTTATGCTTTTGGAAGACCAGCTGAAAGTGGACTACAACATCCTTTCTCATCTATGAAAGTTGACATCTAAGCTAAGCATATATGATGCCATCATCTTATCCAAAGAGATGAGGGAATAACTAATCAAAGTTTTCCTTAATCTTGAAATATGCTTAGCTCAGCTGACCGCTATAGGTGAAGAAGCACATTATGTAAAAGAATCCCAATGGATCACCTTCACAGATGGAAACCTTCTACTGGGGGACTTGGAGCACAACCATCCACTTTACAT
Organism: Cymbidium sinense; assembly: GCA_021442155.1. Taxonomy (NCBI): domain Eukaryota; kingdom Viridiplantae; phylum Streptophyta; class Magnoliopsida; order Asparagales; family Orchidaceae; genus Cymbidium; species Cymbidium sinense. The sequence continues at coordinate 70,379 of JAKCPB010000215.1, read as the reverse complement.
CACAGTCGACATGGACATGTTCAAACTCATCAGGGTTCTCATGAATTCAGATGCATTAGTAAATATTATGAGTCTAAAGACCCTTGCTTACTTGTAGATCGACATATCTACACTCTGAGGAGATAGGATGATGTTGAGAGGATTCAATGATCAAAGTGAATGAGATTTAGGTTCTATAGTGTTACCGTTAGAGATCAGTGATTGGAAGATTGAAGCAAAGATCTACATCATTGATTCAAATACTTCATTCACTGCTTTTCTTGGTAAGCCTGGGATACATTAGAACAAGATCATTCCATCCTTCCTTCATCAATGCATCAAGTTCAGAAAAGATGGAATTAAGTACCGTGTCAATAGGGTTGAAAAGCTATTTTTAATTAGAAAGGTTGAGATCTATGAGGATGCATCCTACAATCTTCCTCAAAACACCCTTTCTCATGAACTTAGAAAAAATTTAAATGCAAATGAAAAATCAAAAGAAAATGAAGCCAAAGAAAAGATAAAAGAAAATGAAAAGAAAAAAGGAAAGTCCTAGCACACAAGAAAGGGGAATTGAAGAAGAAGTGGATCCGTATATCGCATTCCACCCACAGTTCATTCCATCATATGGACATGTGGCAAAATGGCTCAACCTCAACCAGGCAGAGGCAGAGGCAGAAATAGAGGCATTTCTAGATGTGGGAGACCCCCTAGTGGCCTTCAGCCAATAGTGGTCGTGTTCCAGTTCATAAGAGTACCCTTCCTATTCAAATAGACATGGAATTTAGCTCGAAGGATGAATATAATGTGATTAGTATACCAGCCAACCCCTCTCAACGGGTTCCATTGGAGGTGACTTTTGATCCAGAGACAAAGACCATGCCTCCAAGAAAAGCAAAGTATTCAAATTTGGTTTATGTGAAACTATCAGGCAGCAGTTGGGAACCTTAGCTCTAACCTAACTTACATCTTAAAAAACTGAAGGTTTAGTAGTTAAGGAAGTCCCTAAGTCTTCTAGTGACATGAAATAGAAAAGGTTCTTTTTGGGTTCGTCATCCTCAAGTCTAGAGCTTGATGTAGGACTTGAGGAAGATACATTTAAAGAATTAATAGAATTACCTTTTGGATTTTACTCGCCTTGTGTTCAAAATCCTATACAGAAAGGTTTAGTTCCTCACACTTGATCCAAGCATAGGTCAGAATACTTCAAAAAGCTATGGAACAATATAGGTAGGGAAGCACAATCAAGAGCAGGACTAGGAGTTGGCATAGTGGGTCTGGTCGATGATGAAGATTATTGCCTAGTTGTTACCAACCAATTATAGTCTGATAGGTTCTTCTCACACATCCCCAACTCTTATGAGAGTGTGTGTTTAGAAACTTCAGATGATCCAGATGATCTCCAAGTCAAAGAGGCACCACCAGAATTTGAAGAGGAGATTCATTCAACAATCCACAAGCTTAAATAAAAAAACCTTGGGATAGAAGAAAATCCTTTCCCGACATACATCAGTTCATTGCTAAATGAAGAAGAAACCATTGACTTAGTTAGGCTATTGACTTAGTTTAAAGACTGCTTCGCATGGAGTTATGAGGAAATGCCCGGATTAACTCCTGACATAGCAGTCCACAAGCTAGCAATAGATTGTAATCTATTAAGCAAGCTAGGCATGCGATTAGAAGTTGAACAAGTCATTTTAAAGAAATTGATCGATCGGTTTCATCAGGAAGAAAAATGTCCCCGGTTAGCTAGTGTCATCCCAGTTAAGAAGAAGAATGGCCAAATTCGCATTTGCATCAATTTTAGATACTTAAATAAGGCATGTCCTAGAATGAGTTTCCACATCCTATACCAGAATTAATGGTGGACATTGCCTCATCTCATGCTGTCTTCTCTTTCATGGATGGGTCATCTGGCTATAACCAAATTAAGATGTCTCTTGAAGATAAAAAAACAAACCCTAACGAATCTTCTATTATAGGGTCATTCCTTTCAGCCTTAAAAATGCTGGTGCTACATACCAATGGGACATGACTCAGATCTTCAATGAGCTCATCCATCATCAGTTTGAGTGCTACATTGATGATTTAGTAGTCAAGATTTTGGAAACAAAGATATAAATCCACTCTATATGGATAACCTAACCTAAACCTACCCTTGACCTACCTCAAATAGGTCAAATGGGTCAAATAGGTCAACTTGACCCATTTGACCTAAGTGAAGTCATATGAGCCAAAACCAAATATATACCAAATTGAATCAAACTAAAGCCACCAAAACATTTCAGATGGTCATATGAACTTGACCTAACCCTTGGTTTGACCCAATGTGACCTATTGGTCAACTTGACCCAAGTTGACCCATTTTGACTTAAATGGGTCAACATGAGCCAAACCCTATCAAATGGATTTCAAATCCAATGAAACTTAGCCAAACCTAGTTTCTCCACATACCCAACATGTCCAAAGAGGAAAATAACAAAATGACCATCCTACCCCTAGGCCATTGAACAAATTTTGGCCTAACCCATAGGTAATTTGGTCATACCCTCTTCACAATCACATGAGGCTTTCCTAAAAGCTCAAAAGGACTTAGTGATGAGTGGTTCACCCAACCTAATGTGTTTGGGTCAGCCCATTTGGTCCCTAGACCAAACCCGACCCCTAGCTTAAAATTAAAATTTCAAACTCCCTCTTAAGCTCAAATTCAACACATGGGAAGTTGGCAATCCATTCCTTAGATCAAACAGACCATCTGCACACTCAAAATAGATCAAAAAACCTCCCAATCTCATTAATTGGATCAAAATAGCAAGACCATTCAATCCGATCCTTCAAGGGGAGATAAACTCCCCAATTCACTCTATTTTCACACACTCAAGGTCAATTGAAGAAAGGAAGCGGAGGATCTTAGGGATTGATCCTAAGCTTCTAGAGCTATTCAAGTCTTCTCAACTTTTGAATAGTGAAAATGGGGAGGTAGAATTAATTCTTAACTTTTTTGATTGCCTCCCAATTCCTCCTACACACTTCTTCTAAGGACCAATATGAGCTCACTCAAGCTTCCATTATAGTTCCCATAGTAAGGAGAGGAGCAATTGGATTAAAGTCACAATGATCTTCAAGTGGTCTTGGTCCATAGAGCAAGCCACTCAATCCCAAGGCCTAGGAATTTCAATAGGGCTTCATCTCCACCAGAAGAAGCTACCTCAATGATCTAGAGCACCAGTGATCACCTTTGATAAGGAATGGAATTTTTTGATCACTAAACTCAATGTGGTGTCGAGCTTTGTGAAAGAAATTTTTACCTCATCGAATTTTGACTGTTGGATTTGTCTCTAGATGGTGTGGGTTAATTTTGGTTTGATTCAATGCTAGATCGAGCTTGGATCTTCCCCTTGATCATGGACGGTCTCTGTTGATCAAGGGGAAGAACTTGGCTCATCTCAACCATCCATTTGCACATTTTAGATGGACATATGAGATTATTTAGCATGTTTAGTGAACTATTTATCCTTTATAAACTGTCGGTGAATCCTTAGCCGCCCGATCTTTGATCGAATGACATAGAATATAAGCACGTTTGCTATCGCCACCATTTGGGATGTGACATTTAAGTTACCCCCTCACGGCATGATGTGTAAAGTCAGCCACCACACATGTAGTGAGCTGGATTACTTAGGGTTAATTAAAAATGCTTAATTAATTTTTTGATTAATCCATGGATATTCAAAATGCATAACTCTTTATAAAAAATTCAAAAAAAATATGAAATAAAATTCTTTGGATAGATAATTAAACTGAGAAAATTTTATAATTAATTTTGATGACTTTTGAATTATGTTTTTCTCTGAATTTGGATTTTACTATAAAGTGTATTTTACTAATTACTCTTTGATTAGGCGTCTAATTAATCCCAAATTTCTTGGGTAAGTTTTAGGGAATGACCTCTATCTCACCTTAATTTTATTGGGATTTATCGAAGGCTTGATTAGAGTAATTGCATGTGGTTTCCATAATTACCCTTCTCATGTAATTAAGCATAATAAGGATATAATCAGTGGTTTTACCCTAAGCTATTCCCTAAACCTCCTCTTCTCTACTTAATCTCCTATTAATTAAGGGTTAATTTATTAATTATAACCTTAATCAATTTTCTAAAAATTATAAAATGTTCCAGAACTTAATTAATCTACCATGGGTAGATGCTTAGGTTTTTAATAGCCAAAGTTCAATTAAGAAAATCAAAACCACATTCATTAGTATGAAAGGATGTTTTGAAATTACTTAAGCTAACCTCCTTAGCTTAATTAACTTTTAATTGTGAGCCAAATTGCATTAGGCCTTTTCATTATTAGGTGCATTGCAAATTTAAATTCTTTGTGGGTTTTATGTCACTCATTGACTCATAATTATTTAGTTAATTCTTCTAAGGTGGTCTAGATAAGGGTTAATTACTTAATTCATACCTTAACCTAATCAATACATAAAAATGGATCTAAATCTTTAAAAATTAAACAAAAATATAAAACACATGTGCAAATGGGTTATGAACTATAAACCCATCTCACCTTTTCAAAATTAAATAAAACTTCAAACTATAGAAAAATTACTTTGAAATTCACTTTAATTTATTCTAAATTTTCTTATTCTATAAGAACTATATTCACTTATGCCTTTCTTACTTTCATGTATGTGAAATCATACTTGTCAATAAAATCAATATCATAATTAACTACTCATTTGCATGTATAGATATGCTTAAGGTTCATCCATATGCAAGTTATATATATATATATATATGTTGGGAAAGAGATGAAGTAATGTGTGTTATGTGAATTTTGATTCATTTTATTTAATCTTAAAATGCCTTTCTCTTTGAATAGGTTTGTTTAGGGTTTATCTAAACTTAAGATTGATTAAAGATGTAATCAAAATATTCACCTAAATGAAACTAAAATATGAACCCACTTTAGAAAATTACTTAAGGTTAGGGAAGCAAAGAGAAGCTCTCTACTCTTTCCCTCTCTTCATAACTTAGTAATTAATTGTAGGTTTCACTTAAATAAAATTAAAACATGAAATAAAATTAACCCAAAATAAGTAAACAACTTAAATGAATCCTTCCTCTAAGTTGAACATGTCCTTCACACTTAGAAAATTTGAACCTAAAGACATAGCTAAGCATACCACACAAACCTTCAAAGCACACACATTAGCCTAAGTCACCACTTCTAGCCTTAGGTTAAGTTGATGCATGATTTGATGTTATGTTTCATTTTGTGATATATGTTTTAGACTGGATGTTAGGGTGTAGGCTAATAGAATGTATGGTAGGATATTCTTAGTCTAACTATTCTTTTTTGTAGTATTATGCTTAAGGCTATCATAATAAAAATATAAATGATTTTGCATGATGCTTTATACCTAAGCATAATCAATTCTAGGTGGACTTAGTCACCCATGTGTGGGGTGATAAGTCCAATATATATGCTTGGGATTTGTGTGTTGTGTTTTATCTAATCTTTTTTTTGTAGGTGTTAGTTAGATTTCCACTTTTCCCTTTTCATGTAAAAATTTGTATAATTACGATTTTGGAATGATTTGTTATGGGGATTAGGATGAGCTTTGATCATAAGATCCTATCTTATGCACCATATGAAACCTTGAAGCATCTACCATCCAACCATCCAAAGAAAGAACTAAAGAAGAAAAGTAAAGAAGAAAGAAGAAAGAAAAAAGAAGAAAGAAGAATAAAGTTTGAAGACCCCCATAATAATGAAATCCTTTACTTAATTGTAATTTAATTCATTTGTAATTTGAGTTTTGTAAGGATGTCACCACATTTGATATTTTGGGCTTGTGTATCTTGGTGCCTGATGGCCATTTATTCTTTTTGTGATTAGCTTTATAAATTGATTGATGAATTGTTTAGATTTTTCATTAAGTAGCATGATTTTCCTAGTTTTTTCCTTGATTTATGTATGGCCTGGATGTGGATTAGGCTCTTTGGGAAAAAATAAACCTTTTACCTAACTTAACTATTCAAATTCAAATTAAACAACTCATAACCTCACCGCGATTTAAAATCAAGATAGAAGAATTCAACCCAGTGGATGAGCATTTATATAATATCATGCACAAATGCATCTTATTTTACTCTTGATTGGAGGGCTTCTACCTTTGCCAGAGAACCCAATTTGATCTTTGAGAGCCATGGTGGAAACTCACCTCCTCTGTTCTCGCTGATTTTGGCCAATAGTCTTCTTTCTCATGCATTAGTCATAAAAATCCTATTTGCTTGAGTCAAAATATTTGTCCAAAATAAAAATAAAATGAAATTTTAATTACATTAGATTTAGGTCATTTGAAGCATGTCCCTTTACATGATCTAGTCTCTTTAGGGAGTGAGTTTAAGGACTTTGTCTCTTTCTAAATAATAATAGCCAAATATCTTGCATAAATAAAGACTTACATGTATTTAAAATCATAGGAGGAGTTAGTTGGCGGCCACCCACGTTGTAAGTCCAAATTGGGTGGTTTGTTTCTTATGAGGCAAACCAAATTACCCATTTTTGCCTTAGATTTAGGTTGTGCTTCCTCAAAGCTCCCTAGATTTAGGTTACGAGGTTACTTCTCCCTTTGCCATAAGCATAATTCTTTACCTCTTGCATTTCATTAATCTTATGTTAAGGAATATTAAGTCCTAAAAATCTAAAGAAAAATTCAACTTAATCAAATGAAATCAATTTCAAAAATGTAAAGCCCAACTATAGGATAGTATGAGATGCTCGCTAGGTTTTCTAGTATCGTGGGTATCTTTTACTTATCTTTCATTACGACTTCAATAATAAATCCCTCTTTTGATCAATCTCATTTTGATCTTCAAAGATAAACCAATCGATTGATAGTCCTTTCCTATTAAAATCTTCAAAGACAATGATCATTTTTCTTAATAGAGTTTTCCTAAGGGATCCCATCCTTTAAGATGTAATTAATTATGGGGGCTTGCCCCTGTAGGGAACTTAACGAACCTAGTTTAAAATAAACCCTGCTTTACTTTTTCATGTAAAGTAGGGGAAGAATCTCTAGTATATATGCAGACCTATCATCCTTAGGAGTCCTTATTGAGGTGATTAGATCCATTAAAGGGTAGCATTTTCTGTCTTTCAAGATAGTACATGATTTCCTTGATGATGTACCTGATCACAATAAGTATCTCAGTCTGCATGGCGTCTTACCGAGATGAATTTCTATAGGTCCATTATTTTCTTTCTCCCCACCGATTTGAAGGTGACTCCCTATAGGAATTTATTCACCACCTTCTTCCTAGCATAGCCATTATGCAAAGGCAACCCCTTAGGTTTCTAGCTCTACCCACTAGTAGACTATCCCTTAGGATTTGTAAATCTGATAGGGAGTCAGATATAGCCCCTTCTTAGTGGGTCCATCGCACATCGACATGGTCCATAAATTAAATCTATCAAATTTGACTGACCTCACATCTCTAACGATTACACCCTCAATTTAAAATCAAACTAAACCAAAAAAACCATATCAAATGACATTAAATTAAGGTAAAATTAATCTTGACTACTTTTGAGTTGACATAATCCCCAGCAGCATTCACTCAGTAGTCGCCCTAGCAAGTTCGATTTGTTGTGCATCTAACAGGTCACCTTAATGATTGTTCCTTGCTTTGGAAGACTTAAGTCTGCTATGCCTTCTTCCTAGCATAATCATTGTACACCGAAAGGCAACCCCTTAGGTTGGCTAGCTTTACCCCACATCCGATAGACTATCCATTTGGATTTGTAAACCTCAGGTAGGTTAAGGTTGATATAGCCCCTTCTCTGTGGGTCCATCGCACACTGATAGGCTCCATACATTAACTCAGATTAAATTAAAGCTGATCTAATTTTCATGAGTTGAATCACCCATTAGATCCCCAAATCAAATATAAATAATTCAAGAAATAAATCAAATTAAAACCAACCTCCCAGTGGGAAATTAAACTAACTCCCCGAGTTGAGTCTAAATCATAGAAATCCAACCAAACACTTATTCTCAGTGGATAAATCCCCAAAGAAATCTATGAAATCAAACTCAAATCTCAATCCCCAACAGATAGCTTGAATCTGCTTCCCTAGTGGAAGGTTCATATACATGATCCCCGGTGGACTCGAGACCATATCTCTAGTAGATGTGCCTCTACATCAATAAAAATAAAATAAATTAAAGCCAATTTAATCTTAATCCCTGGTGGATTATAGATTCTTATCCTCAGCAGATCTTCTTTCCATAAATAATATAATCAAATCAAACTTAAACCTTATCCTCAACAAATTTTCTTCTTCTATGCCCTTGATATAGACCCTTCACATGTCATGTCCAATGCACATGTGATCCCCTAGCAGATCTCCCTCCATGTCCTTGACATGGAATTCTCATCAAATCTTATTTCTTCTCTCTTATGCACACCTTTAATACTTCAACCAAAAGCTAACAATGTATTTGTTATTACATCATCTTAACATTGTTATCAACATTTTGTGATTTCGATGCAAGCTTCGATATAATATCATGCTAAACATATTATAGTGGGAATTAACACACTATATTATATTATAATATATGATGTTATATTATAATTTAATATAATGTAATATATTGTCTAACATTACACGGCATTAGAATCACCTAAAAGGAACAAATAATAAAATTTTTGCAAAATATTAATAATGTTCATTTTGGATGCATAATTATTATTTTTCTATTAGAAATGGTACAAAATTGCATATTTTTGGTGTTGCTTCTTGGTGTAAGATGTGAATTTGGCCAAATTCTTCCATCTGAACCTTCAAATTAACAATATTGTGAGTTTTAACCCAATGTATTATAACAAAAGTAAAACATACTAAAATGTAAAATAGCATTTAGGAACACACTACCACATTCATATATATGTGAAGTTATATTGTTATGTACATTATATTTTAATATGCTTTCATATAATATATTATCTTACATTACACCTTTAAATGAATCACTTTAAGTAAAAAATTTATAAAATTTGGTTGAAAAATGAACATTTATTTTGATGCAAAATTTCTTTCTTTTGATTAAATGATACACCATAGCACACCCCCAATGATGTTCCCTAAAGCTTACCTTAAATTTGGCCAAATCCCATCATCTCAGCCTATAAATTAATATTTTTATGAATTATACTAGTACAAACTCTACCAAATCATACTATAACAAACTAAAATATGCTAAACAATAAGTAGTAATGCACAATAGTATGATATAATGCATGATGCTACCTTATGTTATGGCATCCTATATTATAATACATTATAACATACTATATTATATTATATTGCATATCACATCACAAGGGATTGCTTCAAATAAAAAAATCATAAAATAGTCAAAATAATAAAATCTATATATTTTAGTCATATCGCAAATTTTAAATTGAAACAATATATTATGATGCCATGCTCTACTTATTATGAATTTGGCCAAATTCCACCATTTTAAAGTCTAAATCAACATTTTTAAAAATAATGCTGGTGTAGGCTTGACTGGATGATTTCAAAATACTTAAAGAATTTAAAATGCATAGAGTAAAATATTATGATATATGATGATATACTATGCTACAACATATAATATTTATTTTGAACATAAAATCTTACTTTTTTAGACTAGTGGCACCTTTGGTACTACAACCTAATTCCCACTTCAAATTTAACAAATTTCATCATCGATTTATTAAATCAATATTTTTAGGATTTATATTAATTTAAACTATAGGGCACAATACCATAATATACTAAAACATTTCAAACATCTTATAACATCCAAAAAGACATAACTACATGCTCAAATATATGATGATACATTATACTATAACATACGATATTATAATATGATTTAAGGTTAGGGTTTAGCATATTCAAATCTCTAGTAATCAAGGGAAAGTCTCTTGAAGATATTTTCTTTAGCTACCATAACTATGTTAGGATTAGGTTATTCCTTAGACCTGCTCTTAATGACATTTTTATTTAAGGTTTGGGGTTTATTAGTTTAGGGTTTAGAGTTTAGGGTTTGGGATTTAGGGTTTTGGGTTAAGTGTTGTAGGTTTTAGGGCTTAGGGTTTAGGATTTTTTTTTGGATAAAAGCCACAAAGGTGAGAAATTTTATTGCCACAAAGAAGGATTACAAAAGTCCTTAAGAGGGGAAATATCAAAACTAACACTTCAAGAGCTACAATCAATCTAGAGAGAAAAATCCCCAAACTATTACAACTAGAAGAAAGAAAAAGAAAAGGAAACCTATGAAAATGCACAACAAAATAAAAGCAAAAAAAAGCAGCCAAAGACCACAAAGAGAACAACAGGAGAGGGAGGGTAGTAGAAGCCACAAGTAGAAGTCGACAAAAAAAAAAAAGAAATACAGAAGGAAATCAAGAGAAAGATCAAGAAATAAAAGAAGAGGAAGGGAGGAAAGCAAAAGAAAGGCTCAAAGTATAGAAAAAAGGAAAAATTTTGTGAGCATCCAAACTCAAAAAAAGGCTACCAACCAAAAAGATAAAAGGAACATCTAGCCATCATTGCCAACAAACCTAAAATGCAAATGCAAGCAGAAAGTCATCCAAGAATAAGGATAGCAACCACCATCATAGAAGGAGAAAATAAATTAAGTAAATCGATAAAAGGCAAACCAGCTTTATCTAAGTTAGAAAGGCATCTTAATTTCTTTGGAATTTTATCATTGGAAAACAAAGTAAAATCAGAAAGATTACTCCCCAAGCTAGCTAAAAGTCAATGCAAGCATTACCTTCTCTCAAAATATGAGTCATCTTAAATGATAGTACAGAAATAATAACATTAATATTCCTAAGTAAATAGAAAAGTTTAGCATTACCCTTATGATTAGAGTTGATCATAGTAACAACCATCTTAGCATTAGATTCTAACCAAATGGAAAGAAAATTCCTCTCCAAATAAAGCTTAAGAGCATGATAAACAGTCATCAGTTCATCCATAATAACAAAAGTAGTAGGGAGAGGAGTCAGAAAAGCCAAAATAATACTCCCAAGATTATTATGAAAAATACCACCATATCCAGACTTATTACGTACAACAGAGCCATCCGTATTAATTTTAATTCAACAATTAAGAGGCTTAATCCAATAAATGACTTTATAAGAAGGATGCAAGTCATAATAAGGAAACTTATAACCCAATTTAGATGCAACAAACTTGTAACCTCTAAAATGAGTACCACTAAGAAGCCCAACATTGTGTAAAGATAAATTTATTTTCTTCAGTCATAGCAATAATCCTCTTATGATTCATAGGTACATTACGATGTTTAGCATCATTTCTGTCAAGCCAAATAAACCAAATCAAAGTAACACCCATAATAATTTTGATATGCCCTCTGACAGTACTAAGAAATTCAGAGCTAAGTAGCTGCATTAAATTAAAAATACCATTAAAAAAATTAAGGTTGAATAAGTCCTCATACCAATTCCAAACTTTAGAGGAAATAACACCATTAACAAATACATGACTAACATTCTCAATATAAAAAAACACAAGCATTTAGAAGGAAGATAAAAACCTTTCTCTAAAAGTAAAGAATCAACATCAATAAAACCCCTTACAATCCTCCAAACAAGAGTATAATAAGAGATTTGAATAATGTTATTCCAAATATTGAAAAAGAAAAGCGAAGATGGTTTATTATCTCTAATATGATGCCAAGTATCTTTAAAGGAAAAATCACCATTACTAGAAATGTTGTAAAGAACGATCAAATAATACCATCAATAGGAATCTTGATGATATTATTACAAATGGAATCAGAATCAAGTCATACAAAGAGAATGATTCCAATCACCATTTAAAATAAAATGATTAACTTTCAAAAGAAGTAGATTGAGTATTAAACATAGAATCAATAGATGTCTCCCCATCCAATTATCTTGCCAAAAGAAAGAGAGCCACTATTAATGCTAGAAAATGAGAGGTTTTTTGCTTGCCATTTAACAACACAAAGGTGTTTCCACCAATAAAGTCACCATGCTTATAGCTACAAGTTAAAGGATGTTTACCTTTGTATTTGTAATTCATAAAATTAGACCAAAGACTAACATTCTTCACAATTCCACCAAAGTTTATAAGAAAAAACATTAGTGGAATCCAACAAGGACTTGTAGCCAAGGCAACCTTCAAATAAAGTACCACACATGTTAGACCAAGAAGACCAACGAATCCTTTTGGCCGAAAGTCTGGAGCCCCCAAAAAAATTATTAAAAAGCCTTCCAATCTACGTAATAATAAGAGAAGTTGGAACAATATTAAGCAACAAATAAAAAGGAAGAGAGTAAATAATACTTTTAGTAACAATTAATCTACCACCAAAAGATAAAAAATGAAATTCAAGGGTAGAAATCTTATTATGAATATTTTGGATAACCCCATTAAAAAGGTGAGACCTCTTAGGACCATAGTATAAAGGAGAACCAATAAACTTGATACAAAGAAATTGATGAGAAAATCCAGTAATATCCTTAATTATATTCATTCTATGAGTAGAAATAGAAACCGAGGGGATAAAATAGCTTTTCTGAGTACTAACCAAGAGGGTACTTTCCTTTTCAAACTTATTCAAAAAGACCTTCAATTTTTTAAAATATTATAATGAGCCATTGCAAAATATAATGAAGTAATCAACAAAACTTAAGTGGGATATAGCCAAACCACCAAGATTCCAAATACATGCTAGAATTCTTCTCAAACAAAAAGTAAATGGGATAAATATTCAACAATAATAAAAGTGATGGAGAAAGAGGATCACTTTGTCTAATACCTTCGAAGACTTAAAGAAGCCAAAATTTTCACCATTAGTAACTAAAGAGAACCAAACATTACAAACGATATTGTTAACCAAAGAGATAAATTTAGTAGAGAAACTCAATAAAGAAAGAATGCTGTTAAAAAATCCCAAGAAATGTTCTCATAAGCTTTAGTAATAACAACCTTAAATAATTAATTGCACCTCTAGTTTTCAAATTTAAGTCATTAATTAATTCTTGCGTAAGCAAGATGTTGTCAGAGATAGTCCTACCTTTCACAAAGCTAGTTTGATTAGGAGAAATAATCTTAGGAAAGAAATTTACCAAGCCTACTAGTCGAATTTTAGAAATCAATTTATTAAAGAAAGTACAAAGATTAATAGGTCTAAAATAATTCTAGAACTCAAGATTATCTTTCTTGGGAATAAGAACAATTTTTGTAGAAATAAAATATTTAAGAATATAATTCCCAAGAAAGAAACCCCTCACAACATTAACAAGATCAGATTTAATAATAAACCAAGCTTTTTGAAAGAATAAAGTAGAGTAGCCATCCAACCCTACAATAGAATCATCATTCATACCATTATAAATATTAAAAATTTCCTCATCTGAAGGAGGAACAACCAAGCAATCATTATCCTTAAGAGACATAATAGAAGAAATGATAGAGGAATTAGATAACTGATCAAGTTGATAATTTTTATTTAAAAGATCTTTAAAATAGTTAATAATAGAGAAAAAAATTTCCTCTTTTTCAATGATTCAAGAACCATCAGAATTCTCAATTTTATGAATTTTCCTAAGAACTCTCCTTTTCATAACCAAAGCATGAAAATATTTGGTGTTTCTTTCTCCCTGAAAGATGTTTAGAAGTAGCCTTTTGTCTCCGTAGGTTTCCTCCATATCCACGAAACTTAATGAGGTTATCTTTAGCTTGACAAGGTTAGAGCAAAAGAGGAATCATTAATAACATGTTCATCCAAATCTTTCACATGTTGCACCATGTTGATATTATCAAAAAGATTTTTGAAATAATTTCTATTCAACCAATTAATATGATGCTTAAGGATTTTCAATTTAAGCAAAAATCTCTTCATACTAAAAGCAAAATCATCAGGAGCAAGAGTAGCATACCTATTAGAAGCAATAGCATCAAGAAAATAGCTATCTTGTAACCACATATTCTGAAATCAAAAATTTTTAATGACATTATTATTATGAATAGCATCCTTAATGGAAATCAAAAGAGAAGCATGATCTGTGAGAGTTTTACTAAGGTGTTCAACTGAAGTCAAACGCAAATGGTTATTAAATAAGGCAAAATCTCAACATTGCCAAAGTCTATGATTATTCCAAGTAAACTAAGAGCCAATAAAACCAACATCATGCAGATTACAATCTAGGAACATATTCAAAAAATCTTCCATAGAATGTAAATTCGGAGAAGAACCCCCTTACCTTTCATTCATAGAAAGGACCATCTTGAAATCCCCAACAACAATCCAAGAATCATTAATAGTAAAAGAAAAAGTAGATAATTGATCCCAAAGAATCCTCCTCTCAATCTTATTATAAGAAGCATAAACAAAAGACCCAAAAGCATGATAATCACCAAAAGAAATATCCACTTTTACAACCTGATGAAAATCATTAATGACATTAATAGAAAAAGGATTATTCCAAAATAACCAAATCTTATTGCTATTGTTAAAAATTAATTGTAAAAACCATTCATTCTAGCCATATGCATAATTTTAGAAGAAAAAATAAGATGTTCAAGAATAATCAAGAAACTAACATTATAAACCCTATAAATGTTCCTAATCCTATTCCTAATAGTAAGAGTACCAATGCCCCTAACATTTCAAATAAGAAAATTAAACATTAATTCTTATTGGGTAAAGAAGATGAAGAAGATCGAGTCAAATTAGAAACTTTAGGAGGAAATTTTTTGAACTATTTTTTCTTTTTCACAAAAATAGTTTGAAAACTAGTTTCATTTCCCAAAGATTCATCATCAGAAGGAGCATTAGAACTCTTAACAACTGCAGATTTGGTAGGAGATTCCAAGTGATAAGGCACTAAAGCATTTTTATCCATTAATTGAGAAGAAAACATAAGCAAACTGCCATTAGAATTAGCAATTAAAGGAGTAGAAATAGATTTGTTAAGCAAGCAAGAAACAGGTTGCACAAAATCCACCGTATCCATAACATCAACATCTTCCATATTTAAAGAATTTAAATCATCATTTTCTTTTAGAGGTTCTTGAAAATCAAAAAGAGAAACATTATCTTTAAAATTTTCAGGTTGTAAAACACAAGTATCTTTAAAGGAATAAATCAAAACAAGATTACCATCATCTTGCACAATTTTTGAAAGTAAAGGAATAAAAGCAGCTGAAATCTGGTTTTCATTCAAAACAACATGTTCATTTCTAGCAGTATTTTCAAAACCATTCTCAAGAGGTAAAGCATTAGAAAGATTCAGAATACCATCAACAACATCTTTATCTTTTCCAGAAGAAGTAGAAAATTTATTTTTATCAGTTAAATGATCTCCAGATTGATCAATCAGCTTAGGAATTTTAATAGATTTTTTCTTAAGTTGAGGATGAGCAGTGAAACAATTTGAAAAGACATGGCCATGGGTTTTATAGTGATTGCAAAAAACAAGAAGGTTTTCAAATTCAATCGACTGAAAATAACCATACTTTTCAAACACTATCAAAATCTCCTTAGGAAACTTCTTTGTAACATTAATTTCAACAAGGATATGACCAACTGAAGGTTGAGACTTAGCCGTAGTTGGTTGATCGATTTGTAAAGGTCTAATAAAAATAGACCCAACCGCATGAAGAAATTGATAATTAACAAAATGAATCCTAAGTGTAGGCAAAGCAATCCAAACCAACACTATAGGAGATTCTTCTTGAATGTCAAAAAATGGAGTCCATTTAAGAATGCACATTTGATAATTTTTGACATAATAAGAATGACGAGAGAAAATTTGGCTATAGTTAAGATCATTAGATAACTTAATGAGGACATGACGACCATCCAGCCAATAGACTGAAAATGCACCGAAAAGCTTTAAATCATGAAAGAAAAATTGAATATCTTTCATATTTGGTTGATAAAAGAAAATTTACCAATTCGAGTAAAGGCATAAGGTTTGGCGAGTTTCTCAATATCCAAATCATAACTCATTATAGCCAGAACGCCCTTAAAAGTTGTATGAACAAGAGTAATAAAAAATTCAAGGGAGGTTGAAGCATCCTTACCAGGTAAGGCATCTTTGAAGGATTTAGAAGAAGCAACCTTAGATTTATCCAACATAAAATTTTCCCTAGGAGGAGCAGTAAAAATTGCATGTTTTTCCTTGCCAAATGTTGGATCGAACTCCATGGAATCCATCAAAATCAAGGGAGAGGAGGATAGCTGGCCAAAGGTAAAAAAAAGGGCTTACCAGTGAACATCCTCACATCAGCCAGGAGAAATGTTGAAGGAAAATGGGGTTCTTGAATCACCAGATTTTTGAAAGTGGGAAGGCAAATGAGCAAGGTTTTTTAATTTGTTTAGGTTATTAGGTTAGAGTTAGGGGGTTATAGGGTTAAGGTTTAGGTTTTAGGGTTTAGGGTTTAGGGTTTAGGGTTTAGGGTTTAGGGTTTAGGGTTTAGGGTTTAGGGTTTAGGGTTTAGGGTTTAGGTTTAGGGTTTAGGGTTTAGGGTTTAGGGTTTTAGGGTTTAGGATTTAGGTTTAGGGTTTATGAATTAGGGTTTAGGGTTTAGGGTTTAGGGATTTTAGGATTTAGGGTTTAGGGTTTAAGGTTTATGGTTTAGGGTTTATGGTTTACATTTTAGGTTTAGGGTTTAAGTTTTAGTTTAGGGTTTAAGCTTTAAAATTTTTTTTAATAGAGAATAACTTCAGATTCAATATATCTTCTTCTAAATTTCATCAACCAAGTATCACCCCAAGATTTCTAAGATACAAGTGACAACATAGATAAAAAATCAGCACCCATAGAGCAAATCAAAACCCATGATAAGTATAATTATCTCTCTTGTAAAGACATAGTTCCATAAGCAAAGATCGGATAGGCCATTCTTTTTATAGTTCCCATCAACCTGTCTCTCAAGTAGCGGATCGCCATCTCCACGATCTCTTCTTCCACCACCACCATGACTTTAACCTTCATGCTCCTCTCCTCCATATACCACTACTACACCACCTTCATATCCACAAGCACCTAGATCCCCACCACCACTGATAGCGCCACCCTACCTAAGCCTCCATCAATAGATCTAGACTTAACCTAGTTGACGGTGATGTTCTTGCCATCAAGGTTCTGCCCAATCTTAGGGTTTAAGGTTTATGGTTTAGGGTTAAGTTAGGGTTTAGGGTTTAGGGTTTAGCGTATGGGGTTTAGGGTTTAAGTTTTAGTTTAGGATTTATAGTTTAGGTTTTAGGGTTTAAGGTTTAAAGCTTTTTTTTAATAGAGAACAAATTCAGATTCAACATTTCTTCTTTTCAATTTCATTAACCAATTAGCACCCCAAGTTTTCTAGGACATAAGCGATGACATAGATAAAAAGTGAGCCCCCACAGAGTAAATAAAAAAACCCAAGATAAGTAGAACCGTATCTACTGTAAAGAAAGTTCCATAAGCAGTAGATCAGATTGGTCGTTCTTCAATTTCTCCACTTCCCATCAAAACTACCCTTACCTCTTGGGTAGCAGCATCTGCCATCATATCCCCAATCTCTCCCTCCGAAATCAACACTGCTATAACCTCTGTTGCTCCTCCCACCTCTATAACCAACACTGCTCTGGCCACCACCTCCATATCCACCACCATTGTGATAACCGCTGCCTCCGCCTTCACCTCCATTGGATCTAGATTGAGCCTAGTTGACAGTGATGTTTCTGCCATCAAGGTTTTGCCCATTCTTAGGGTTTAGGGTTTAGGGTTAGTTTAGGGTTTAGGGTTTAAAGTTTTAGGGTTTAGTGTTTAGGGTTTAGGGTTTAGGGTTAGGCTTTAGGGTTTAGGGTTTAGGGTTTACGATTAGTTTAATGTTTAAGGTTTAGAGTTTTTTTAGGATTTAGGGTTTAGGGTATAGGGTATAGGGTTTAGGATAGTTGGTTTAGGGTTAGTTATATGGTTTAGGGTTTAGGGTATAGTATTTAGGTTTTAGGGTTTTTTTTAAATTAAGTAAACCTGTAGGTTTAGTTTATTTAGTTAATTTTTTATTTATTTGAGTTTATTTTATTATTTTATTTTTTTAAGTTTATTTTTTATTTTTATTTTGTTTAGTTTATTTATTTTAATTTATTTTTTTATTTATATTTTAGTTTATTTAGGTTTATTTTTAGTTGAGTTTTATTTTTATTTTATTTACTAGGTTTAGGATTTATTTTTTATTTTTAGGTTTATGTTTATGTTTTTATTTTATTTTTTTAAGTTTAGGTTTTAGGTTTTTATTTTAGGTTTATTTATAGGTTTTATTTTGTAGTTTAGGTTTTGGTTTATTTTAGTTTATTTTATTTTATTTAGTTTAGGTTTTGGTTTTATGTTTTAGTTAGGTTTTATTTTATTTTAATAGAGGTATTTTATTTATTTTATTTTTAGGTTTTATTTAGTTTAGGTTTTAGTTTTTAGGTTTTAGTGTAGGGATTAGGGTTTAGGGTTTAGGGTTTTAGGGTTTAGGGTTTTAGGGTTTAGGGTTTAGGGTTAGGGTTTAGGGTTTAGGGTTAGGGTTTAGGGTTTAGGGTTTAATGTTTAGTCTTTAGGGTTTAGGATTTTATGGGTTTAGGGTTTAGGGTTTAGGGTTTAGGATTTAGGGATTAGGGTTAGTTTAGGGTTTAGGCTTTAGGGTTTAGGCTTTAGGATTTTTGGGTTTAGGGTTTAGGGGTAGTTTAGGGTTTAGGATTTAACATTTAGGGTTTAGGCTTTAGAGTTAATTTAGTGTTTAGGGTTTTTTATGGTTTAGGGTTCAGGATTTAGAGTTTAGGGTTTAGGATTTAGGGATTATGGTTTATGTTAGTAGGTTTAGGATTATAGATTTAGGGTTTAGGGTCTAGGGTTAGTTTTAGGGTAAAGCCTTTAGGGTTTAGGTTTATTTTAAATTAAGTAACAGTAGGTTTAGGTTTATTTAGTTTATTTTATTTATTTGAGTTTATTTTATTTTATATTTTACTTATTTAGTTTATTTATTTAGGTCTTTTTATTTTAGTTTATTTTTTATTTTGTTTAGGTTTATGTTTATTTTTAGTTGAGTTTATTTTTATTTTATTTTTTTTGGGTTTAGGTTTGGTTTTGGTTTTATTTTATTTTTTAGGTTTAGGTATTATGTTTTTTATTTTAGGTTTATTTTTAGGTTTATTTTTTTTAGTTTTTTGTTTAGGTTTATTTTTTAGTTTATTTTATTTTATTTAGTTTAGGTTTAGGTTTAGTTTATTTTAGTTTAGTATTAGGTTTATTTATTTTGTTTATTTATTTTTATTTTAGGTTAGGTTATTTTTTCTTTAGGGTTTAAGTTTTTTTTATTGATTTTTAGGTTTATTTTTAGGTTGAGGTTTTTATTTAGTTTTTATTTTATTTTATTTTAGGTTCATTTTATTTTTAGATTTTATTTTATTTACATTTTTTATTTTTTAGTTTAGTTTAATTTTCTATTTATTTTATTTTAGTTTATTTTTATTTTATATTTTATTTTGTTTTTAGGTTTAGGTTTAGGTTTTAGTTTAGTTTTTTCTATTTTCTTTTATTTTTAGGATTTAGTTAGCTTAGGTTTAGGTTTGTAAGTTTTAAGGGTGTAGGGTTTAGTGTTTAGTGTTTAGGGTTTAGAGTTTAGGGTTTTAGTGTTTAGGGTTTTAAGGTTTAGGATTTAGTGTCAAGGTTTAGGGTTTAGGGTTTAGGGTTTAAGATTCAGTGTCTAGGATTTAGGGTTTAGGATTTTGGGTTTTGAGGGTTGAAAGTTTAGGGTTTAGGGATTAGGGTTAGTTTAGAGTTTAAGGTTTAGTGTTTTTAGAGTTTAGGGTTAGTTTAGGGTTTAGGGTTTACTATTTTAGGATTTAGGGTTTAAGGTTTAGGGTTTATGGTTAGGGTTAGGGTTTTGGGTTTTGGGTTGTCGATTTAGAGTTTAAGGTTTTTTTTTAAAAAAATTAAGAAAACCAATAGGTTTCAATTTATTTAGTTTATTTTTTATTTATTTTGGTTTATTTTATTTTATTTATTTACGTTTGTTTTTCATTTTTAATTATTTTAGTTTATTTATTTTAGGTATACTTATTTTAGTTTATGTTTTTTATTTTAGTTTATTTTTTAGGTTTAAGTTAAGGTTTATACTTATTTATTAGCTTAGTTTTATTTTTATTTTATTTGTTAGGTTTAGGTTTAGGTTTTAATTTAATTTTTTAGGTTTAGGTTTTAGGTTTTAATTTTAGTTTTATTTTTTAGGTATTATTTTTTAGTTTAGGTCTAAGATTATTATTATTTTTTTTTATTTAGTTTAGGGTTTAGGTTTAGTTTATTTTAGGTTTAGGTTTAGGTTTTACTTATTTTTAGTTTAGTTTTAAGCTTATTTTATTTTGTTTATTTTAGGTGTAGGTTTTTTTTTAGTTTAGGGTTTAGGTTTTATTTATTTATTTTTAGGTTTTATTTTAGGTTATTTTTTAGGTTTAGGCTTTTATTTAGTTTTTATTTTATTTTATTTTAAGTTTATTTTTTTATTTTATGTTTAGTTTTATATTATTTGTGTTTTATTTTTTGGTTTATTTTATTTTTTTAGTTTAGTTAAGGTTTTTATTTATTTTATTTTATTTTAGTTTTTATTTTTTATTTTATTTTATTCTTATGTTTAGGTTTAGGTTTAGGTTTAAGTTTTAGTTTAGGTTTTTAATTTATTTTATTCTATTATTTTATTTAGGTTTAGGTTTTATTTATTTATTTTATTTTTAGGATTTATTTAGTTTAAGCAGGCTTTTTAGGTTTTTTTAAGGTTTAGGGTTTAGGGTTTAGTGTGTGCCTGTGGTGGCTGGTATGGCCTGGGTTTAGGTTTAGGGTTTAAGGTGGTAGTGGTAAGGTCTGTATCATGGTAGTAGTAGGGTTGTGAGTTTAGTCATTTTATTTTAGGTATGTAGATTTTATTCTTTAGTTTACATCTTTAATTTAGGTCCAAGTTTATTTTATTTTATTTATCTAGGTTTATGGTTTTAGTTAGGTTTATTTTATTTAATCCATTTAGGTTTAGGTTTTTATTTTTATTCCCAAGTTTAATTTAGCTCAGTTGGTTTTAGGCTCAGGGCCTGTGGCCCAGGGTCTGGCCCAGGTTTAGTGCCACAACCCAGGTCTGGGGCTCAGTGCCAGGATCTATGGTTTAGGCCCAGGTAGGCCTACTTTAGCCTTTGGGTTTAGGGCTCAGCAGTGGCACCTGGGCTCAGGGTCATAGCCCAGGTTAGGGCCTGTGGCCTATGGCATTTAGGGCCTAAGTTGGGCCCAGGTCAGAGTTATGGCTCAGATTTAGCCCAGGATCTGCCTAGGTCACAGTGGCTCATGGAGTGTCACCAGGGCAGTTATGATTTAGGCTGTGGTGAGGGTTTAGGTATTTAGTCAGGCCAGTGGTTGGGGTTAATGCCTAGAGTTTAGGTTTAAGGCTCAGTTTAGGTCAGGGTTTGGTTTATGGTCAGGGTTTTGGTGGTTTAGTTATTCTCTGTGGGTTCAGGGGTTAGGGCTCATGATTTAGGATTTGTGGCCTAGGGCTAGGTCCAGGGTCTGGTTTGTGAGGTTAAAAAATATTTCAAACCATATGTTTAGGTTTATTTAGTTTATTTTTTATTTATTTATTATTTTGTTTTTTATTTTTATTTAGTTTTATTTTTATTTATTTTAGGTTTATTCATTTAGTTTAGTTTATTCTTTTAGTTTAGTTTATATTTATTTTTTTATTTAGTTTTATTTTTATTTTATTTTAGATTAGTTTGATTTTTTTTAATTTTGTTTATGTTTAAGTTTTATTTTATTTTTAGTATGTTTTATTTTATGTTTATTTTAGGGTTTAGGGTTGTAGGTTTAGGGTTTTAGCTTTAGGGTTAGTTTTTGGGTTTTGGGTTTAGTATTTAGGGTTTAGGGTTTAGGATTTAGGGTTTAGGGTTCAGAGTTTTTTAAAAAAAAAGTTTAAAGATATATTTAGTTTATTTAGTTTATTTAGTTTTATTTATTTTATATTATTTTATTTTCATTTTTATTTAAGTTGATTTATTTTAGTTTATTTTTGAGGTTTAGGTTTTCATTTATGTTTATTTTTTAATTTAGTTTTATTTTTATTTTACTTTTAGGTTTAAGTTTTATTTATTTTTTTAGGTTTAGTTTATCTTGGGGTCGGTTGTAAGTTTAGGGTAGGTTTAGTTTAGGATAGTTTTATGATGTAGGTTTAGGATTAGGGTTTTCTTAATTTTGACTTTTTTAAATTAAATATAATTTGAAGTTTTATTTAGTTTATTTTTTATTTATTTTAGTTTATTTTTTTATTATTTAGTTTATTTATTTTTGGTTCCTTTATTTTAGTTTAAGTTTTTATTTATTTTATTTTACTTTATTTTATTTTTTATTTATTTTATTTTAGTTTATTTTTATTATTTTTTATATTTTATTTTTAGGTTTTGGTTTAGGTTTTAGCTTAAGATTTTTTTTAGTTTATTTCAAATTTTATTTTTGTTTAAGTACTTTTATTTATTTTATTTTTAGGTTTTATGAAGTTTAGGTTTAAGTTTTTATGTTTCTAGGATTTAGGGTTTAAGATTTGGTGGCTCAGTTTAGGCCCAGGTTTCCTTGTTGGCCTAGGGTTGGGTTTAGGATTTAGTGTTTAGGCTCAGGGTGCAGGTTAGCTAGGGTTTAGGCCTCAGGGCCTAGTCTGTGATTTTAGGTTTAGAGTTTGGGGTTGGGTTAGGATTATGGTTTTAAGCCTTTAGGGTTTAGGTTAATTAGGCCTAAAGTTTAGGGCAAGATTTTGAGGTTTAGGGGCCAGAGGCCCAGGTTTAGGTTTAGGGTCTGGCTCATTAGGATTTAATATTTTGGGTTTAGGGTTTGGGGTAGTTCAGGATTTTTTAATTTTAGAACCCGAGGCTGGCTGATTTAGTTTATTTTTATTTATTTTAGTTTATTTTATTTTTTCTTATTTAATTTAGTTTATTTGAGTTTATGTTTTATTTTAGTTTATTTTTAGGTTTACATTTAGATTTATGATTTTAGTTAATTTTTTTTTAATTTTATTTTTTTAGTTTTTTTATGTTTTATTTAGTTTAGGTTTAAGTTTTAGGTTTTGTGATTTAGGGTACAGTGCCTTGGGTTTAGTCAGGGTAGGGTAGAGATGCAGGGCCAGGGTTTAGCCTAGTTGCCTTGGTTAGTTTTAGGGTTATAGAAGGTTTTAGGGTTGTCTTTAGGGTTTGGGTATGATTTAGGTAGGGTTAGTTTAGGGTTTAGGTTTATGGTTAATGAGTTTAGGGTTTAGGTTTAGTGGTAGGGTCTGGTTGGTAGTGGTTTAAGTTTAGGGTTTGTGTGGGTTAGGGTTAGGGTATTTATGGTTTTGAGTTTAGGGTTTAGAGTTAGCTTTAAGTTTAGGGTTTGTGAGTCTTGAAAGATTTGGATTTATTAAATTAAAACATCAAACAAAAAATCTATAGATAGAAATAGAGTGAGGAAAATTGGGATTAAATAAGTTTTTACATGGTTGAAATGGAGTTGCTACTAAAAAAATTACATCCTACTAAGATCAATTGTTTAGAGTTTTACTCGCTAAAGCAAAAAACCAAAATTATAAATGAGTACATGAACAAATTTGAAGTATTATTATTATCTTCTAAAATTAGGGAAAGATTAAGCTAATGTTGTGTAAGTTTAGATTGACTTGAGCCCTAAACTTAAAAGAGACACTACACAATTAATTTGCATGTGGCTTTTCAACAAACTTTAGATTTCAAATAACATCAAGAATTTTTGCACCTAAAAGAATGTCATCAAATGTAGGAATTATTCTTTCCACCATTAAATCAAATTCAAATGAATACATCTAAATGAAGTAACACTACTACTAATAAAAAATAGAAAAGATGATAAATACCATGTTGGGATCCAAAATCTCTTAAATCATTTTTTGATGTCATAAAATAAAATCTATGAGTGTCTTAAATCTCTCACAAAACTATGCCACCTATTTCTAAGCATTGACTTTGGAGTTTTACTTGAGCTTTCTTGCTTTTGTGTTGAAGCGAATTATTTGCTACATTATGTTGCCGTGTTGAGTCTCAAAGTAGGAGAGCTATAGTTCTGGAAATCCCTATGTAGAGATATTGAGTTTGGATTATTCTTGTTACACACTACTTATTAAGAGATTTTTTCAGATACAATCATTATTGTAAAAATCTCATTCAGCAATACTTTGCATCAAGTCTCCCTAATTTGCCAAGATCTCGAGCACAGTCTCAAAGCATTGAAATCCTACTAGAGAGAGCTTTTTAAAGCATAGATTTAGCTCCTTGACATATCTGCTAAATTGAAAGAGGTGTAGTTGAGAAGATAATATCGATTAGAGAGGAGTTTTATGATTAGATATTATCTAGAAGAGAAGAGATTGCTCACAAATGGACACTTAGGTGTCTAAACTTAAGTATATTCTTTATTCATTTGTCTATGAACAGGAAGCTACCCTTTTGCATCTCAATGAAACTTGAGAGAGGCAATCTAATATGGCATACAAAGCTCATACAATTTTTTTTTATATTAGAGAAATTCAGGCTAATCATTTGTAGTCGAAATCTCTTTTATTTAGTTTAGGTTTAGTTTTGTCTTTTAGGTTTTTTGGGGTTTAGGTTGGGTTTAGGGTTGTAGGTTTTATAGTGTTTAGGGTTTAGGTTTAGGGTTTAGTAGGGTTTAGGTTTAGGGTTTGGAGGGTTTAGGTTTAGGGTTTAGTGTTGGGGTGTAGAGAGCACTTAGGTCTAGTAGGAAGTTTTTTTATATTTTTTTTATTTTTTAAATTAAGCAAAACTAGGTTTTGATTATATTTATTTATATTTATTTTCTATTTTATTTAGGTTTATTTTTATTTATATTTTTATTATTTTAGGTTTATTTATTTTATAAGTTCTTTATTTTAATTTATTTTTAGGTTTAGTTTTAGTCCATTTTTTAGTTTAGTTTATTTTATTTTATTTTTAGGTTTATTTTATTTTTATTTTAGGTTTTTTTTTACTTTTTGTTTAGGTTTTAGGTTTTATTTTAGGTTATTTTTTATTTAGTTTAGTTTTATTTTTTATTTTATTTTATTTTAGTTTATGTTTTTAGTTTATTTTAGGTTTAGATTTTATTTATTTATTTAGTTTAGTTTAGGTTTTTTTAGTTTAGGTTTAGGTTTTATTTTTATTTATTTTAGGTTTAAGTTTTATTTTATCTATTTTAGATTAATTTGGTTTAGTTTTATTTTATTTAGGTTTTAATTTTTTAGTTTAGTTTAGCTTTTTATTTATTTTATTCTAGTTTACTTTTTATTTTTTATTTTATTTTCTTTTTTGGCCTCAATTTTAGTTTAGGTTATAGTTAATAGTCTTTTTTTTTTGTTTAGGTTTTGTTACTTATTTTACTTTTTGGTTTTAATTAGTTTATGTTTAGCTTTTTAGCTTTTGTTTAGGGTCCAAGGTTTAGGATTAGGTTAGGTTTAGGGTTTATCAATGATTTAGGGTTTAGGTTTAGATTTAGGGTTTAAAGTTTTTTTTAATAATTCAAACCAAAAGGTTTAGGTTTATTTAGCATATTTAGTTTATTATTTATTTTAATACCTTATTTTTTATTTTTATTTAGGTTTATATTTTTTTATTTATTTAGTGTTTATTTTAGGTTTTTATTTTAGTTTATTCTTTTAGGTTTAGTTTACTTTTTAGTTGAGTTTTATTCTTATTTTATTTTTTTTAAGTTTTCCTTTATTTTAGTTTAGGTTTAGGTTTTTATTTTTTTAGTTTAGTTAAGTTTTTTTAGGTTTATTTTAGGTTTTAGTTTTAGTTTAGGTTTAGGTTCTTTTAGTTTATTTATTTTTTAAGTTTAGTTTAGTTTAAGTTTTTTTAATTTAGTTTAAGTTTATTTTATTTTGTTTTTTATTTTATTTAGTTTAGGTTTATTTTATTTATTTTGGTTTATTTTATTTATTTTTTAGTATTTTATTTTTTTTTTTATTTTATTTATTTTATTTATTTTTAGGTTTATTTTATTTTTTATTTTATTTAGTTTTTATTTTTTTTATTTTTTTTATATTATTTTATATTTTTTTTATCTTAGGTTTATTATTTTTAGTTTAGTTTTATTTTTTTTTTTTTATTTTATTTTATTTTTAGTTTAGTTTTATTTATTTATATTTTTTTATTTTTTATTTGCTTAGTTTATTTATTTATTTTATTTTGTTTAATCAATTTAGCTTTGTTTTAGGTTTAGATTTAGGGCTCAGGGTTTAGGGCCCAGGTTTAGGGTTTAGTGGTTGGGGTTAGGTTTAAAGTTTAGTGGCCTGGATTTGTTGACAGGTTTAGGATTAGTTTAGTGTCAGTGTTTAGGTTAGCTAGGGTTTAGGGTTAGTTTGGGTTTGGGTTTAGGTGGATTTAGCTTGGGTCTTGGTTTTGGGGTTTAAAGTTTAGGGTTTAGTTTAGTTTAGTGGTTTTGGGTTTTAGGTTTGGGTGTTTTAGGTTTAGTTTAGTAGGATTTTAGGGTTTGGGTTTAGGGTTTAGGTTTGTGGTTTAGGGTTTAGGGTTAAAGGTTTTTTTTTTTGGGAACCCCATAGAGGGGAATTTTATCACAATAAAAAAAGGTCCTTAAGAGGATAAACTCAAGAACCGCTCAAAGAGCTACAAACATAAAGAGTAAATATGTACAATAACAAAGCAAAGGGAAAAGAAAGCAACATATATAAATTGATAAAAAAGAAAACCATTGGACCATCTTCATCAAAATCTCTTGATGATGAGAAGCCTATGCTTAGAGAAGAAACCAACAAGAAAATAAACAAAATCTACAAACATCTAGAAGAAAGAGTTAGCAATTAAAGTGATACAAATCAAATAAAAAAGTAAAAGAAGAATAATAAGAGAATTAGAAGAGTGTGTGAGAACAGTCGTCAAAGTCACACAAAATTGGGGCAGCCACAAACATGAGCATCCAAACTTCCAATGTAGGGTTACATCACAAGTGCCACTACCAGCCAAATGATGAATGAAATCATCCCAGCCTTCATAACCTACATACCTGATGTGGAACAGCTGGCATTGGAAAGAATTCATATGGTCTTTAGTACCTGCATACCCAAAATTAGCCACATACACTATAGAAAAGAAGGCAACATAGATCTGAATGGTAAAGGGATGCCACCCATCCATTATAAGATAAGTATCACCAACTAATGCCAACAAAGCATGAGAATGCACATCCAACAACATCCCAACCGAGATGAAAATCTTGGCCACATCCACCATAATAATCATATGACCACAATAATAAATATACATGTCTAGAAGAGGCAGGAGTAAACACAACCACTAGGTAATTCCAAACAACAAAGCCACAAATAATGGGGTGAAATACACGACAATCATCAAAGTAAAGGCCAGGCAGGAAACCAAAATAATATTCATCCTGCTGGACAAAGTAATCCAATAAAAACCATTCAAAGATATAAGGTGACCATCCCTACCAAATGAGAGCTCTTGTGTAAACATCCAGTAAAGAGGAGTGCCATTCAGGATCAACAATACAGATGTTAACAATCACCTTGATAATAGCATGATCACAACAGTAATTGCACAAGTCTAAAAGATCTAAGGGAAAAATGAAACATCAGATAGACCCATACCACAAAGGCAAAGATATTATGGTTATCCATACAACAAACAACAGAACAAGAAACCAGCCACAAAACCAGCCGCAATAGCTAGCCTACAGAACATAAGAACCCGAAAGACCATGCAGGCAATAACCAAAATGGCAAAATAAATACTAAACCCGACATAAGATATTGTAGGCAGTACAATTACTGTAATGAACAAAAAAGAAAATTGAAAAAATAACATCAAGAAAATATGTCCAGATTAGGAAAACGGGCATCACAAATAAGTAGATTGGGGAAATAGGTAACACAACCCCCTTCATTAAGGGAAACAACAAGTATAATAATACCCAATAAGTAGGTGGACAATTAACAGTAAATCAATAGCTGAGGCTATAGAGGTAAGAGCCTCCAACACAAAAAACCCATGTAATAGTTTCAGGGAAATGCATCAGAAAAAACCAAGTAGCAATAGAAATTAAAAAAAAAGGTTGAACATATAGGTTAGGTAAACCATTAAGATCAAAACATGAGACTAATTTGATATAGGGTAATCCGGTATTCCAAATTAACTAATCCACAATTATTTAAGAAGATTAAGTTGATCAAAGAAAGTTATGTCTTCTAATCTAGCACCCAGATTAGCAAGATAATCAACACATGCATTACCTTCACGCCATACATGAGTGATTTTGAAACAAACTTGAGATAGAAGAGCTCTAGTGTGATTAAGGAGGAAATACAAATCTGTATTACCCACCTTGGTGGAGGTCAACATATCAATCAGTAAGAGAGCATCCACCTCAATCTAGATGTTAATCCAACCTTTTTGTAAACAAATCTTAGTAGCTTTGTTAATAACCATTAATTCAGCAAAGATAACAAAACATGTAGTAACAGGATAAGCAAAAGCACAAGTAACATTACCTTTAAAGTTTTAAAAAATGCCACCACGCATTTTGAGAAGTTTTAATTTTGATAATATTATTATGAGGCTTTATCAATAGACAATCTTATCTTCTTTACAATTAGGATAATCGCAAGCTAAGACCTAGTTTGTTGGCCACAAATTTACAACCTTTAAATTGAATGTTGGTAATTAAACTGGCATTAAATAATGCACAAATTTTATCTTTAATTCTAGCAATAATCCTTTTATGATTCATAGGAATCCCACGATGTTTGGCATCATTTCTATCCATCCATATGAACCATATAAGAGTGATGGTAGTTATCACTTTAATGTGACCTTTTACAGTTCTTTTAAAATAAACATCAAGAAGTTAATATAAGGATAAGAAGCCATTGAAATGGTCAATATTGAAATGATCATCATACCAAACCCATAGTGTAGAGGCAATATCTCCATTAACAAAGACATGGTTCACATTCTCAATGTGAAAATAGTGCATTTTGAAGGTAAATAAAAGCCTTTACCCACATCAAAGAATCAGGGATGAAATTTTTCAAAATTCTCCAAGTAAGAATAGAATAAGAAATAGGGATAGTGTTATTCCAAAGTTTAAAAACATGTTAGAAATCATGAGCTTCTCTAATATGAATCCAAATCTTTAAGGTTAAAATCACCATTTTGAGATACAAAAGAGAATCGATTAGATGGTTAGAAATGATAGGATGTTAGTAAATTTTATGTAAAAGGTAGGAATATATTGAAGCTTTGTATCATTCCATTTATTATTCGAGAAAGAGTTTACTTTAATAGCTTGGGTGAGTAGATAATAAATCATCAATGGAGCCACTGCCAGTCTAGTTGTCTTGCCAAAGAAAGAAGATCGAGTTGACCCCAAGAATAAGGGATTTAACTTCCATTTGATGGAACAAAGTCTTTTCCATACATGAGAATCACCCACCTTGTAAGGACAGATGAGATGCTTACCACGGTAGTACTTGGCGGTCATGAATTTAGCCCAAGACTATTTTTGCTCTAAAGTTCCACCAAAGTTTATGAGAGAATCGATAATCTTCATGGTTAATCAAGCCCACCTTAAGGGTGCCACAACTTTTATACCAGAAGTCAAATGCATCCTTTTAGTAGAGTTGTTTGATCCCGAAGAATTTATTAAGGAGGCTCTTCTATTTAAGGTAGAATTATTAGGAACAATGGTTTGAATAAGATATAAAGGCATGGAGTTAAGGGTACTCTTAAGCAAGTGAGTCTACCACCAAATGATAGTAAATGAAATTAAAACAAAATTTTATTTGAAATTTTTGGGGTTAACTCATCAAAGAGATGTGATCTTTTCACCTTTATATAGAGGAGCTCCAAGATATTTAATTGGAAGGTGTTGTTGCTGAAAATTGGTGATTCTCAAGATTTGATTTATTTTGTTATTAGAGATTTTAGAGGAAGGAATGAAACAACTTTTTCCTTCATTAATAGAAAGACCACTTTCCTTCCCAAATTTATTTAAGAAGTTTTTAATGTGATGAATGGAAGCATTGCAAAGATAATGAAATCATCGAAACTAAGATGGGAGATGAATACCACCGAGTTCTAAAAAACATGCTTGGATTATTGTTGAAGAGGTCATTAAGGCTCCTAGAAATATTCCACATCAATAATAAAAGAGAGGGAGACAAGGGATCCAAACCATGTGAAGAAGGGAAGAAACCTAAGGCCTCACCATTTAAAATAATAGCATTACTAATAGAATTTTTAATGAGGGAGATGAAATTATCAGAGAAGTCAAACAAAATGATGAATTTAAAAAAGGAAGGTCCAAGCGATGTTTTCAAAAGCTTTAGAGATATCCAATTTGAAAAGGATGTTACCACCATTATTAGAGGCATCCAAATTGTGAATCGACTCTTGGAGAAGAATTTATCGAGATATAGCTCTACCTCTAACTAAACTAGTTTGGTTGAGAGAAATAATTTTTTGAAGTAGAGGACTAATTATTGGCAAGCAATTTAGCAATTAGTTTATGAAAAAGGCATAGTGATAGGCACGAAGTCACAAACTTAGAATTATCAATTTTGGGTATAAGGATAATGAAAGTGCTAGAGAAATATCTAGGTAAAGAATTACCATTAAAGAAATCAACCATAGCATCAACTAAATTATACTTAATAGCAGGCCAACAATACTAAAAAAATGAGTAGTATAGCCTTCCGGACTAGCAACAGAATCAACGTTCATGTTATTAAGAATTTTACCAATCTCTTCTTCCATAGGGACCATAGTAACCAAGTGATTGTCATCATTGGTAATTGTTAAGGGAATCAAATGAGAGTTGGAGATAGCCTCTAAAGTATAGCTCTTGTTCAACAAATTTCTAAAATGATTAGTGATAGAGTCTTTATTCTCATTGTTGTCAGTGATCTAGTTGCCATTGTCACTTTTAATTTTTTTGGCAGAGTTTAAAGCTCTCTCTTTTTTGAAAAGAGCATGGAAATATCTGATATTTCTATCCCATTAATATGTTTACTAGACCTTTTTTTGCCAAAAGTTTCTTCCATATTCGATAGGTAATCGGTTATCTTTGGCTTCATTTAAATCCTTGATTTAGAAGAATCAGTCAAAAGCATTTTCAAGACAGTAAACCAATTGTTCCATGTTTTTGATATTAGCAAAGAGATTTTTAAAATAATGCTTGTTCCACCAAGCAAGGTTTTGTTTAAGTCTTTTAAGCTTAAACCAGAGATGAATCATGCCCTTAATAGTATTATCACAGTGAAGGGGGGCCATCCAGTTGGTGGAGATAGCATTTAAGAAATTAATGTGCTGAATCCACTTATTCTAGAATCTAAAGAGGTAGGAGGAGAGTTTAGAGGATTTTTAAGGATATCAAAGAGGAGCATGGTGGGACAAAGTTCTACTCAAATGCTCAATAGAGGTACAAGGCCATTGATTAATCCAAAGAGAGTTAAAAGAGAGTCCTATCAAGGCATTGCGAGTCTAGAGTTATGCCAGTGTAATCGAACCCGGTAGCCAATGTCAATAAGGTTGCAATCAAGAATCATATTGGAAAAATCTTCCATGGAATGAATGTTGGGAGAACAACCACCCCTTCTTTGAGGGTGAGAGGATAGTGTTGAAATCAACCAACCAAGGTTTGTTGATAGAGAAGAAAAGTTCTTAAATTGTCCCCAAAGGATGTTCTACCGACCTGTTACAAGAAGCATAAACAAAGAGCCTAAAGCGAGAGAAATCACCCAGAGATATGGACATTGACAACTTGAAGATCATCAAGGATAGATACATTGACTAAATTATTCCAAAACACCAAATTTTATTACTAATATTATAGAAAGTTATTAAAACCTAGCATTCTAGCAACATGGTTGATCTTAGAAGAATGTATGAGAGGTTCAATAAGAACCAATAAAATCAATATTAAATATAGGTAGACTTCTAACACAGTTCTGGATAATGATCCCAATCCTAACATTCCAAATAAGTGAGTTAAACATAAAGGAAAATTATAATAAGCTAAGGAAAAATAGATAACAGGGATAAGAAGGAAAAGAAATAGTTATTTATGAGATGAGGAACAGATCTAGTAGATCTAGTTGAGTTATTAGGAAACATTTTTGGTTTTAGTGATTTCTTTTAAAAAGTTTAAAATGGTCTATTTTTGTCCAAAGAATCACCATCTGAGAGAGACTAATTAGTTGTATTAAGAATGGGGTTAGAATCAGTCAAAGCATTTCTAATGATAACTTCACCTTCTTCAAATTAAGTATTAAGTTGAAAGGTGGGATTAGCATGCATGTCAAACTCGGGATTCGGCGAAGGAGATGTTGTAAAACCATTTAGAGCATAAATTTTAGGATCAGCTTCAAATTTTTTTTTTAGATTTTCCTCCATCATCAAGAGTCCATTCAAATTTCTATTAAGGGTCAGATGGTCCTCCTCATGTTCAATAATCAAGAGAGGCAAGGTAGTCTGAATAGAGGTAATATCTTGAGGAGGCAAATTATTATGTAAGAAGACTGATATCAAACCATCATATTCAACATTTTGGTCAACATTAGCAATATCTTTAACTTTTCAGTTGAAATTTTGGAGTATCATCATTGAGCACTTCATTAAGCAAAGTAGTTGGTTCCAAGGAAGTAGAAATAATTCCCATTTTGATTAACCTTAGGCACATAAATAGATTTACCCACTTTATTAGTTGGTAGATTAGGATTAGGATCAATCAAGTTTTCTTTTAAGTTGTGGGTGTAACAAAACATTATGAATTATTATCATGCCATGAATTTTGCAATCTGAGAAAATAGGAAAATTCTCAAATTCAACTTTTGATTGTAACCAAACTTTTTTAGAACCTATCAAACTTCTTTAGGGTGCTTTTAGAGATATCAATTTCCACCAAAATGTGAGCAATAGAAGGTTGGGATCTCTGATGGTGGCGATCAATTTGAAGAGGCGGCTAAAAAGAGCAAATAGCAAAAGAACTTGATGCATAATGAATTCTCATATTAGGAAAAGCCAACCATAGAATGTGATTCTATTTTATATCAAAAGGGAGACCACTTTAAAGGTGCATTTGACAATTAAAATAAAATAAGAAACGTCATGAAAACCTTGAATAATCTAGATCATTAGTAAGTTGAATTAAAATGCCTTGGATCAATCAAACCAATAGAAAATGACTAAAGCTTAAGATTGTGAAAAATGAGGATATTATTATATTAGGCCATTAAAGTAAATTTACCAACTATAGTGAATTAGGCTTAGCTTCTCAACATCATTATCAGCATATAATCACAGGATGCCAAAATGTTGATATCAAATTCACCGAATTAGTAGGGGAAAGGCTCTTAGTAGAGAGAGCATCCTTAAAGGATTTAATCACATGCAAAATAGAAGGAGCTTTTGGATCCATAAATCCCATAGAATATGATATTTGCCTCCATGAAGGAATTCATCTACAGCCAGAACCATCAACAAGACAATGAGAACATCATGCATGGCCAAACAAGGCAAACAAACAAAATCGAAATGAAGGAAAATCAATGCAAGAAAAAGATTCAAGAGGGAAAATCATTGTATGAGTTAGAGGAGGAGGGAGGAGGAGGTTTAGGGTTTAGGGTTTAGGTTTATGTTTAGATTTGGGTTCTGGTTAATGTTTAGGGTTTAGGGTTTGAGGTTTAGGGTTTTAGTTTTTTAAATTAAGTAAATATTTTAGGTTTATTTAGTATAGTTAGTTTATTTTAGATTTACTTTTTTATATTTATTTAGGTTTATTTTTTTATTTTATTTAGTTTAGTTTATTTATTTTGGTTTATTTATTGTAGTTTAGGTTATTTATTTTAGTTTATTTTTTTAGGTTTAGGTTTAGCTTTAGGTTTGTTTTAGTTGAGTTTTTTTTTTATTTTATATTTTATGTTTAAGTTTTATTTTTTATTCTTAGGTTTAGGTTTAGGTTTTTATTTTATTTTGTCTAGGTTTAGGTTTTAGGTTTTATTTTTTAGTTTAGTTTAGGTTTATTTTTAGTTTATTTTATTTTATTTAATTTAGGTTTAGGTTAAGGTTTAGTGTATTTTAGGTTTTATTTATTTTAGCTTAGTTTATTTTAGTTTAGGTTTAAGTTTATTTTATTTTGTTCATTTTATTTTATTTTAGGTTTAGGTTTTTTTTAGTTTAGGGTTTAGGTTTATTTATTATTTATTTTTTAGGTTTTATTTTATATTTTTTTTTGGTTTAGGTTTTATTTAATTTTATTTTATTTTATTTTAGGTTTATTTTATTTTATTTTTTTAGGTTTTTATTTTAGGTTTATTTTCTTAGTTTAGTTTAGGTTTTATTTATTTTATTTTAGTTTAGTTTTATTTTTTTATTTTTTTAGTTTAGGTTTAGATTTTTTATTTTATTTTATTTTATTTTATTTCTTTAGTTTAGGTTTTATTTATTTATTTTATTTTTTTAGTTTAGGTTTAGGTTTTTTTTAGGTTTTTTTTAGGTTTAGGGTTTAGGGTTTAGGTTTGGGTTTTAGGGCTTAGGGTTTAGGGTTGTATTTTGGGGTTTAGGTTTAGGGTTTGGGTTTAGGGTTTAGCCTTTAGAGTTTTAGGTTTAAGGTTTAGGGTTTGGGTTTAGTTTAGAGTTTTAGTTAGTTTAGGGTTAGGTTTAGGTTATAGGTTAGGTTTGTTTAAGGTTTAGGGTTATGGTTTTAATTTTTTATTTAGGATTTATGGTTTAGTTTAAGGTTTAGGTTAGTTTAGGGTTTAGGGTTTAGGGTTAGGTTTAGGTTATTTTTAGGTTTAATGTTTAGGTTTAGGATTTTGGGTTTAGAGTTTAGGGTTTAGGGTTTATCGTTTATGGTTTTTTTAAATTAAGAAAATGTTTAAGTTTATGTTTATTTAGTTTATTTTTTATTTATTTTAGTTTATTTAATTTTTTATTTTTGTTTAGGTTTACATTTTTTATTTAGTTTAGTTTATTTATTTTAGTTAAGGTTTTATTTTAGTTTACTATTTTAGGTTTAGGTTTAGGTTTATGTTTATTTTTAGTTTAGTTTTATTTTTTATTTTATTTTTATTTAATTTTATTTTATTTTTAGGTTTAAGTTTAGGTTTTATTTTCTTATTTTAAGTTTTATTTTTTTAGTTTAGGTTTAGGTTTATTTTTAGTTTATTTTATTATATTTAGTTTAGGATTTTTGTTTAGTTTATTTTTGGTATAGGTTTATCTTTTATTTAATTTAGTTTAGTTTATTTTAGTTTACGGTCAGATTTATTTTATTTTTTTATTTTATGCATAAGTTGTTTTTTAGTTTATGGTTTAGGTTTTATTTTTTATTTATTTTTAGGTTTATTTTAATTTTAATTTATTTAGCTTTTTTTAGGTTTATTTTATTTTAGTTTAGTTTAAGTTATTATTTATTTTATTTTAGTTTAGTCTTTATTTTTTATATTATTTTATATTTAAGTTTAGGTTTAGGTTTAGGTTTTTATTTTATTTTATTTGTTTAATTTATTTAGGTTTAGTTTTTTTTTAAATTTTGTTTATAGGTTTTATTTAGTTTAGGTTTAGGTTTTTAGGTTTAGTTTAGGTTTGGGTTTGGGTTTGGTTTAGGTTTTAGGGTTGTAGGTTTTGGTTTTAGTTTAGGTTTAGGGTTTAGGTTTAGGGTTTAGTGTTTTATGGTTTAGGTTTAGGGTTTTTTTTAGGTTTAGGGTTTAGGTTTAGGGTTAGTTTTAGGGTTTAGGGTTAGGTTATTTTTATTTATTTTAATTTTTCTTTTTTTAAAATTAAGTAAATTTATAGTTTTTGGTTTATTTAGTTTATTTTTTATTTCTTTTAGTTTTGTTTATTTTTTATTTTTATTTTTATTTTTATTTAAGTGTTTATTTAGTTTTTATTTTATTTTCTTTTAGGTTTACTTTATTTTATTTTAGGTTTAGTTTTTATTTTATTTAGGTTTTCTATTTTTTAGTTTAGTTTAGGTTTTTATTTATTTTATTTTAGCTTAGTTTTTATTTTTTATTTTATTTTCTTTTTATTTTTAGGATTAGGTTTTAGTTTATGTTTTTCTTTTTTTTTTTTTTAGGTATAGGGATAAGGGTTGTCAGGTTTAGGGTTTAGGTTTTAGGGCTTAAGGTATAAGGTTTAGGGTTTTAGGGTTAGGGTTTAAGGTTGTTGGTTAGGGTTTAGGGTTTAGGGTTTAGGGTTTAGGGTTTAGGGATTTTTTATTTTTTTAATTTTTTTATTTAGGGTTTAGGGTTTAGGGTTAGTTTAGGGTTTAGGATTTAGGGTTGTTGGTTTTGAGTTTAGGGTTAGGGTTAGTTTTAGGGTTTTTGGTTTAGTGTTTAGGGTTTAGGAGTTAGGGTTTAGGGTTTAGGGTTTATTTTTTAATTAAGAAAACCATTAGGTTTATTTAGTTTATTTTTTGTTTATTTTAGTTTATTTTATATTTTATTTTTATTTAGTTTTACTTTTTATTTTTATTTAGTTTAGTTGATTTATTTTAGTTTAGGTATTTTATTTTAGTTTATTTTTTAGGTTTTAGTTTAGTTTATGTTTTAAGTTTAGTTTTATTTTAATTTTAATTTTAAGTTTTGGTTTTATTTTTTTTTTTTTTAGAATAGGTTTTATTTTATTTTTTTTAGATTTAGGTTTTAGGTTTTTATTTTAGGTTTTTATTTTAGGTTTTATTTTTTAGTTTAGGTTTAGGTTTATTTTTAGTTTATTTATTTTGTTTTGTTTAGGGTTTAGGTTTAGTTATTTTAGGTTTAGGTTTAGGTTTTATTTATTTAGTTTATTTTATTTTGTTTAGGTCTAGCTTTTTTTTATTTTTTTTTATTTTAGGTTTAGGTTTGTTTTTTTTAGTTTGTGGTTTAGGTTTTTTTTTATATATTTTTAGGTTTATTTCTTAGGTTTTATTTTATTTAGTTTTATTTTATTATTTTAGGTTTATTTTATTTTAATTTTACATTGTTTTTTTTATTTTATTTATTTATTTATTTAGTTTAGTTTAGGTTTTATTTATTTTATTTTAGTTTAGTTTTATTTTATATTATTTTCTTTTAGGTTTAGGTTTAGGCTTTTAGTTTAGGTAATTATTTTATTTTATTTAGGTTTTGGTTTATTTCTTTATTTGGTTTTTAGCTTTTATTTAGTTTTTTAGAGTTTAGGGTTTAGGGATTAGGGTTTGGGGTTTAGGGTTTAGGGTTTGGTGTTTAGGGTTTATGGTTTATGATTTTGGGTTTTAGTCATTAGGGGGTTTAGGGCTTAGTTAAAGGTTTTAGGGTTTAGTGTTTAGGGTTGTAGGCTTAGGGTTAGTTTTAGGGTTTAGGGTTTAGGGTTTGGTTTTATTTTTTATTTTTTTTAATTAAGTAAACTTACAGTTTAGGTTTATTTAGTTTATTTTTTATTTATTTTAGTTTATTTATTATTTATTTTAGTTCATTTTATTTTTTATTTTATTTAGGTTTATTTTTTTATATTTTTTTATTAAGGTTTTTATTAAGTTTTATTTAGGTTTATTTTTTTATATTTTAATTAGTTTTAGGTTTATTTTGTTTTTATTTTAGGTTTAGTTTTTATATTATTTAGGTTTTTTTTTTTTTAGTTTTAGGTTCTATTTATTTATTTAATTTTAGTTTTATTTTTGATTTTATTTTCTTTTTTAGGTTTAGGTTTAGGTTTTATTTTATGTTTTAATTTAATTTATTTTTATATTTTATTTTGGTTTTGGTTTTTTTATTTCTTTTATTTTTTATGTTTTATTTAGTTTTGGTTTAGGTTTTTAGCTTTTTAGGGTTTAGGGTTTTTGGTTAGTTTAGGGTTTTTTAGGGAAATTGAATTTTTTTATGCCACAAAAAATTAAAGTCCTTAGATGGGCTAAATCTCTAAGCTAATGCTCAAGAGCTACAGTCCTAAAGAGATAAACCCCCTAACTATTACAATACTCAAGGAAAGAAAGCAAAAGAAAAACAAAAAATCAACAGTAGAAAATCCATGTGAGCAACAACAAACTTCATTTGGTCTTAGATACCAACAAGATCCACTGCAATACTCCCATTGCCTATAAAAGAAATATGCAACATAATTTTGAAAGGATGAGTACAATTAAGCCAGCATAGAAAGTAAGTGCAAACAAAAGGAGTAAAGTAAAAAAAAGGCTCAAGCTCAGTCACAATCATCTCAAGGAGCAACACTATTTGTAAGCAACCAAACATCAAGAGAAGGATTACAATTACATATAGTGTTACCAACCAAAAGAAGAAAGAGTGGGGAACATCAATGCCATCATAGCCCGATACCTCTTGTCCCATCATCCAAAGTCCATCATCCAGAAGGCAAAATCCTCAAACAATAAACATAATGCCAACCACCAAAACCACGAGAACAACCAAGCCCAATAAGCGGATAATCAACCAACCATCGGGGATAGCAATATAGTAGGAGCACCACCAAAGCCACCACCAAAAGGAATAACAAAATCAAAGGAGAAAACATCATGATAGGGTAACAACACAAAGAGATAAATAAGGGAAAAAGAAAAAAAAAGTGTTCATATCCTCCAACAAAATAGAAAAAGATCTAGTAAAACACCCCGCAAAAGGTCGAAGGCACCCAACAGTGGTCAAGGAGAAAAACAAAGTAAGAGAGTATACAAGTCACAAAAGAACACTAGCAGGTTCCCAGAATAATCACCAAAGGAGTAAAAAATTGGCCAAAATAGCCACCCTCAACCAACCCAACTAATATAACTAACCAAACTAACCAGCAACATATCCTCCTAACCACCATAGCGTGAAAACCAAGTCATTGTAAACTACAACAATCATCAAACCAAAATCACCCAAGACAACTAGGGAAAGGAAGTAGATATAGTCACCAAACCAAGGCAAGAAAATCATGGGTAAGTAGAGCGACCAAAGAATACAAAAGGTACAAAACTAGTAAGATAAACTACAAGCCAACCAACAAGAACAACAACAATAAAGGCACCCACTAAGCCACCACCTAGGGCTAAATATAAAATAGCCTTCATCTAGTCAATCCAGAACAATACACAAACCCAAAGCCACTGCAACCAAGAGAGAAAGGCCAATACAGGAGGAGGTTAAAACCATAACAAAGAGAAACAAAATAAAAATCAGAAAAAATAACCACCAAGCACCAATCAACAAAATAGAAAAAATAACCAACAAACTCCACCATGCCAAAATCAAGCCATAGATAAACCCGCAAAGATAAGTCATTAGCAGAAAAAAATGAAAAAAATAAACCCAAAACCACCAAATGATAACAATGCCACCCTTTCAACCACCACAGCATTAGATCTAATTCATGTAAGTTAGCAAGTAGCTTAGAAAGAGGTAAAACCCATACAAAGAAAAAAGAAGAACCATAGGGAAGCAAAAGGAAATAAAAAAAAATAGCCAAGGAAAATTATGGTAAACTAACAGTAGACATAAGCCACCAAGAAAAACCAAAATAACCTACTACTTACAATAACCACGGTAACAAACCAGGCCAATCAAAGTAAGAGATCTAAAACATAACCTAGCTCAGAGAGAAAATAAGTAGATAACCACAACCCAAAGAGGGTTGAACAAGGGAAACCAAAAGCAAAGATCATCATAAAGCAACATCAAAAACCAAGCCAAGAATTTATAATATGAATAAGGCAATTCAGTATTATCCAAATTAACCAAACCCTTTAATAGTTTAGGCAAAGTTTGGTTGTCAAATAAAGTGAACTCAGTTAAGTTGGCACCAAAGTTAGCCAAGTAATCAACACAAGCATTACCTTCATGAAGAATGTGGG
Organism: Cymbidium sinense; assembly: GCA_021442155.1. Taxonomy (NCBI): domain Eukaryota; kingdom Viridiplantae; phylum Streptophyta; class Magnoliopsida; order Asparagales; family Orchidaceae; genus Cymbidium; species Cymbidium sinense. The sequence continues at coordinate 30,427 of JAKCPB010000215.1, read as the reverse complement.
AAATTTTAAAACAAACTTGTGAAAGAAGATTTTTAGTATGATTAAGAAGATAAAATAATTCAGCATTCCCATTTCTATTGGAATTAAGCACGAGTAGAAGCAATAGAGCATCAACATCAATCCAAATGTTAAGGAAACCTATTCAAACAAATTTCAATAGCTTTATTAATAGCCATAAGCTCAACAAAAATAATAGAAGGCTTTGAGAGGATAGGCAAAAGCACAAATGATAGTACCTTTAGAATCCCTAAGAATACCACCACCATATTAATTGGAAGCAATAGAACCATCAATATTCACTTTAATCAAATTATCTTTAGGTTTGATCCAATGGATAATCCTAGCACTTTTATAAGAGTCAAACTCAAGAAGAATGATACCCAATTTTTTAGCCACAAATTTATAATAAAATATATTACTAATAAGATTGGGATTGAGAAAGCATGAATTTTTTTCTTTAGTTCTAGCCGATCTTTTATGGTTCATAGGAATACCATGATATTTAGCATCATTTCTATCCATCCGGATGAACGGATAAAGGTAATAGCAATTAAAACTTTGATTTGACCTTTCACTGTATTTTTAAAATAGACTTCAAGAAGTTGATATAAAGAAAGAGAACCGAAAATAGTTGGTATATAAATCATCATACCAAACCATAATTTAGAAGCAATAGCACCATTGATTAAAACATGATTTACATTTTCAATATGAAAGCAATAATAGCACTTTGAAGGTAACTAAAACCCTTTAGTCTAGAGTAAATACTCCACAAGAATAAAATTATTCAAAATCCTCCAAGCTAAAATTGAATAGGAAATGGGAATGACATTTTTCCAATGTTTAATGAAAACATTAGAGGGGTTTTGTTTATCTTTAATAAAATTCCAAACCTCTTTAAGTACAAAGTCACCATTATAAAAAAGCTTAAAAATAATTTGGTCAGGTTTGTTAGAAGAAATGGGGATATTTCTAAAGTTGTCAAAAGGTGAAATAGGGATATAATTCTCAAGTTTATTTTCATTCGATTGTTATTAAGCTAAAGGAATTAACTTTGAGTAGAGTGGGTAGATAAAAGGGTGTCAATAGAAATTGCCAATCCAATTGTCTTGGCAAAGAAGGAAGAACTGAATACCCCAAGATATTAATGATTGAAAACCATTTAATGGAGCAAAGCATTTTCCAAACCAAAGAGTCACCAACTTTATAAGCATTAAGGGGACGATTACCTTGGCAATATTTTTCATCATAAAATGAGACCAAAGGCTATCATTCTTTCTAAAATTCCACCAAAGATTATGAGAAAGGAAGTGATAGCTTCATGAATAGGCTCCAAGAGCACCTTCTCCCAAAGGACCACAACATTTATGCCAAGATGTCCAATGCATTCTTTTGGAAATTATTGGAGCCCCAAAAAAATTCTTAAGCAAACAATCAATTTTGATAAATGTAGCATTAGTGGGGATAATAGTTTGAATCAAATAAAAGGAATGGAGTTGAGAGTGCTTTTAAGAATACTACCACTAAAGAAAGTAAATGGAATTCCCAAACATAAATTTTATTTGAAATTTTTTGAATTAGCTCATCAAAGAGATGGGAATGTTTCGAGCATTTAAAGATCGGAGCAACCAAGCACTTAAGAGGTAAGTGTTGAGGTTTAAAATTAGTGATATGCAGGATTTGATTGATTTTATTATTGGAGATACTAGAGGAAGTGATATAATAGATTTTTTTATGATTGATAGAAAGGCCACTTTCTCTACCAAATTTATTTAAAAAAGAATGAAGATGTTTGATGTGATGAATAGAAGCATTGTAGAAAATAATGCAATCATCTGCAAAACTTAAATGGGAAACAGGAAGAACACCAATAGTTCTATAGTAAATACTAAGATTGTTTAAAAATAAAGTAGTGATTCTCCTAGATAAGTACTCAACAACAATAATAAATAAAGAAAGAGATGTTATCAAAGCTTTTGGTAATACCTAATTTGAAAAGAATGTTGCCACCTCTAGTCTTGGCATCAAGATCATGAATTAAAAGCAAGTAAAATATTATAGAAAGGGATACCTCTAACAAAACCAATTTGGTTGAGAGATAATTCTATTAAATAAGGACTACATTTGTTGGTAAGAAATTTTGGAAATTAGCTTTGAAGAGAAACCAATAGTCTAAAATCACTCAATAGTCTAGATTATCTTTCTTTGGTATGCAAAATAATATTAGTACTAGAAAATATATAGGAAAAGGCTAGGGTTAGGGTTGAGTTGGGGTTATTCATTAGGGTTAGGGTTAGTTAGGTTTAAATTGGATTAGGGTTGTTAGATATTTGGGTTATTAGATTAAACTTAGGGTGATTAAATTAGTTTATTTTATAGGTTTAGAGTTAAAGTTAAGATTAGTTAAAGTTTAGTTTAAAATTAAAATTTTAAAAATTAGGAGTTAGGTTAAAATTAGTTTAAATTAAAATTCAATTAAAGTTTAAATTAGGTTAGTTATAGTTAGAGTTAAGTTAGTTTAGATTTAAGGTTAAGATTAAAGATTAATTAGGATTATAATTTAGGATTAAAGGATTTAAATTAGAGTTAAAGATTAGGATTGGATTAGGATTTAAAGATTATTTAGATTCTCATTTAAAGGATAAGATTAAAGTTAGGATTCTGATTAAGATTAAGTAGTTATTAGATTAATTTATATTAGAAAGTTTAAGGTCGATTATAATTATATTCATTTAAATTCAAATTAGGATTTAGATTTTAATTAGGTTAGAGTTTAGATTTGGTTTAGATTAAAATTGGTTAAGTTAAGGTAATTATAGTTGATTTTAATTTAAATTAGGTTTAGATTTATTTAGGTTTAAGGTTTAAATTAAGGTCAGTTAGGTTTAGATTAAAGATTAGATTAGGGTAGATTCTGTAGGTAAATTTAGATTTAGATTAAGTTAAGGATAAAGATTAAAGATTTAAGGTTAAGATTAGTTTGATTAAGTTAGAGGTCAGATTATTAAAGATTATAATTCATCGTTAAATTAAAGGTTAAAGTTAAGGTTAGGATAGGTCAGGATTAAAGTTAGGTGGTTATTGTTTAAATTAAGGATTAAGATTCTGATTTTAAATTTAAAGATTTGAGTAAATTAAATTAAATTCGATTTGGATTAAGTTTAAAATTAAGTTAGTTAAAGATTTAAAATTTAAATTAGTTTAAATTTAGTTAAGTTTTAGTTTAAGGTTTAGGTTTTAGGGTTTTTTAGGTTTAAGGTTAGGGTTAGGGTTTCAGATTTTAGTTAATTTAAGGTTAGGGTTTGGGTTTAGGTTTTAGTGTTTAAGGTTATGGTTGGGGGTTTAGGGTTTGGGGTTTGGGGTTTAGGGTTAGGGTTAGGGTTTAGGGTTTAGGGTTAGGGCTTGGCTTAGGGTTAGGGTTTATGGTTTAGGATTAGGGTTAGGGTTAGGATTAGGGTTTGGTATTTAGGGTTTAGAGTTTAGGGTTTAGGCTTTTGGCTTTAGGGTTTATGGTTAACCATTTAGTGTTTTAGGATTTAGGGTTTGGGGTTTAGTGCTAGTTTTTTAATTTAGGCTTTAGGATTAATATTTTTTTATTTTTTTATATTTTTTAAATTTAAGTAAACTAGTAGGTTTAAGTTTATTTTGTTTACTTTTTATTTATTTTAGTTTATTTTATTTTTTTTATTTAGTATTATTTTTATTTAAGTTTTTATTTATTTTTTATTTTATTTTATTTTATGCTTATTTTATTTTTATTTTAGGGTTCATTTTTTTATGTGAGTTTTTATTTCTATTTTAGTTTAGGTTTTATTTATTTATTTTAGTTTTTTTTATTTTTTATTTTCTTTTCTTTTTAGGTTTAAGTTTAGGTTTAGCTTTTAATTTATATTTTTGTTTTATTTTGATTTAGTTTTTTAATTTATTTTATTTTTAGCTTTTATTTAATTTAGGCTTAATATTTAAGCTTTTTATAGTTTAATGTTTTGGGTTAGTCTAGGGTTTAAGGTTTAGACTTTAGGGTTTAGGGTTTAGGTTTAGGGTTTAGGGTTTAGGGTTTAGGGTTTTAGGGTTTAGGGTTTTGGGTTTTGGGTTTTAGGGTTTAAGGTTATAGGTTTAGTATTTAGGGTTTATGGTTTACAATAAGTTTTAGGGTTTAGGGTTCAAGGTTATGACTTTTATTATATTTTATTTTACTTTATTTATTTAATGTTTAGGGTTGTAGGTTTTGGGTTTAGGGTTTTGGGTTAGTTTTAGTGTTTAGGGTTTAAGTTTATTTAGTTTATTTAGTTTATTTTTAATTTATTTTAGTTTATTTTATTTTTTATTTTATTTTGGTTTATTTTTAATTTTTACTTAGTTTAGTTTTTTTATTTTAGGTTTATTTATTTTTATTTAGGTTTTTTATTTTAGTTTAATTTTTAGGTTTAGGTTTATGTTTATCATTTGGTTTAGTTTTATTTTTATTTTATTCTTCATGTTTAGGTTTTAACTTTTATTTTTAAGTTTAAGTTTTAGGTTTTATTTTTAAGTTAAGGTTTATGTTTATTTTCAATTTATTTTATTATATTTTGTTTAGGTTTAGTTTATTTTAGGTTTAGGTTTATGTTTTTTTAATTTTAGTTTAGTTTATTTTAGTTTTGGTTTAGGTTTATTTTATTTTATTTATTTTAGGTTTAGTTTTTTGTTAGTTTATGATTTAGGTTTTATTTTTTATTTACTTTTATGTTTTATTTTTAAGTTTATTTATTAGGTTTAGGTTTTCATTTAGTTTTTATTCTATTTTATTTTTATTTTACATTTAGTTTTTATTTTATATAGGTTTCTTATTTTTTTGGATTATTTTATTTTTTAGTTTAGTTAAGGTTTTTATTTATTTTAATTCTTTTATATTTTTATTTTTTATATATTTTATTTTTTGGTTCTCGTTTAGGTTTAGGTTTTAGTTTAGGATTTTATTTTATTTTATTTTATTTTATATTTTATTTAGGTTTAGGTTTTTTTATTTATTTTATGTTTTTGGTTTTCTTTAGTTTAGTTTAGGCTTTTAGGTTTTTAGGGTTTAGTGTTTGGAGTTAAAGGTTCAGGGATGTAGGTTTTAGGGCTTATATTTTAGGGTTTAGGTTTTAGGGTTTAGGATTTAGGGTTTAGAGTTTAGGCTTTTAGGGTTTAGGGTTGTAGGTTTAGGATTTAGGGTTGAGGGTTTAGGGTTAATTTTAGGTTTTTTTTAATTTTCTTTATTATCCTTTTATTTTTCTAAATTAAGTATACAAGTAGGTTTAGGTTTATTTAGTTTATTTTTTATTTATTTTAGTTTATTTTATTTTTATTTACATTATTTATTTTATTTTATTTTATTTTATTTAGGTTTTATTTAGTTTTTATTTTATTTTAAGTTTATTTTATTTTTATTTTAGGTTTAGTTTTTATTTTATTTTGGTTTTCTATTTTTTAGTTTAGTTTAGGTTTTTATTTATTTTATTTTAGTTGAGTTTTATTTTAATTTATTTTCTTTTAGATTTAGATTTGGGTTTAGGTTTTTTTATTTATTTTCTTTATTTTTTATTTTGGTTTAGGTTATTTTATTAACTTTATTTTTAGGTATTTAGCTTTTTAGGAGTAAGGGTTTAGGGTTTAGGTTTAGGGTTTAGGGCTAGTTTAAGATTTAGGGAGTTTAGGATTTAGGTTTAGGTATAGGTATGGGTTTAGGGTTTAGGGTTTAGAGTTTAGGGTTTATAGTTTAGGTTTTAGGTTGAGTTTTAGGGTTTAGGTTTTAGGGTTTAGGGTTAGTTTTAGGTTTTAGGTTTTAGGTTTTAGTTTGGTTTAGGGTTTAGCATTTAGTGTTTAGTTTAGGGTTTAGAGTTTAGGGTTTATGGTTTAGAGTGAGTTTTTTAATATTTTTTTATTTTCTTATTTAGGGTTTATTGTTTAGGGTTTAGGGTTTAGGGTTTAGAGTTGTAGGTTTACGGTTATCTTAACAGTTTAGGGTTTAGGAATTAGGGTTTCAATTTTAGTGTTTAAGGTTTTTTTTTATTTAAGAAAACCAGTATGTTTAGGTTTGTTAAGTTTATTTAGTTTATTTTTTATTTATTTTAGTTTAATATATTTTTATTTTTATTTATTTATATTATTTATTTTTATTTAGTTTAGTTTATTTATTTTATTTTAGGTTATTTATTTTAGTTTATTTTTTAGGTATAAGTTTATTTTTAATTTATTTTATTTAATATAGTTTAGGGTTCAGGTTTAGTTTATTTTAGGTTTAGGTATTCTTTAATTTAGTTTAAGTTTAGGTGTATTTTTTTAGGTTTAATTATTTTTTTAGTTTATGGTTTAGGTTATTTATTTCTTTATTTTTCAGTTTTATTTTTAGAGTTATTTTTTAAGATTTATTTTTATTTTTTTAGATTTTATTTTAAGTTTATTTTGTAAGTTTAGGTTTTATTTAGTTTTATTTTATTTTATTTTAGGTTTATTTTATTTTATTTTTTTTTATTTTATTTAGGTTTTTTATTTTTTACTCTTATTTTATTTTTTAGTTTAGTCTAGGTTTTTATGTATTTTATTTTAGATTTATTTTTATTTTTTGTATTAATTTCATTTTAGGTTTAGCTATAAGTTTAGGTTTAGGTTTTAGTTTATGTTTTTATTTTATATTATTTTTTTATTATTTAGCTTTATGTTTTTTTTCATTTATTTTGTTTTTTTCGCTTTATATAGGTTAGGTTTATATTTTTTAGGTTTTTAGGGCTTAGGGTTTAGGGTTATAGTTTAGGGTTTAGGTTTAAGGTTAGGGTTTAGGGTTTAGGGTTTAGGGTTTACGATTTTTGGCTTTAACATTTAGGGTTGTAGGTTTGGGGTTTAGAGTTTAGTTTTTAGGGTTAGTTTTACGATTTAAGATTTATGGTTAGGGTTTTTTTTATATTTTAATTTTATGATTTTTTTCAATTTTTTTTAAATTATGTAAATTGCTAGGTTTAGGTTTATCTAGTTTTGTTTTTATTTATTTTAGTTTATTTTATTTTTTATTTTTATTTACATTTACTTTTATTAATATTTTAATTCAAGTTTTTCTTTAATTTTATTTTATTTTATTTTAGTTTTAAGGTTTAGTTTTATTTTATTTAGGTTTTATTTTTTAGTTTAATTTAAGTTTTATTTTTTATTTTAATTTAATTTGTAATTTTTATTTTATTCACTTTTTAGGTTTAGGTTTAGGTTTAGGTTTTAGTTTATGTTTTTATTTTATTTTATTTATTTTGGTTTAAATTTTTCATTTATTTTATTTTTTGGTTTTATTTAGTTTAGGTTTAGGTTTTTAGCTTTTTAGAGTTTAAGGTTTAAGGTTTAGGGTTTAACGTTAGTTTAGGGTTTAGGGTTATAGGTTTGGGGTTGTAGGTTTAGGGTTTAAGGGTAGTTTAAGGTTTAAGGTTCAAGGTTTAGGGCTTTTTAGGGTTTAGGTTTTCTTTTAAATTAAGTAAACCAGTAGGTTTAGGTTTATTTAGTTTATTTTATTTTATTTATTTAGGTTTATTTTTATTATTTAGCTTAGTTTATTTATTTATGTTTATTTATTTTAGTTTGGGTTATTTACTTTAGTTTATTTTTTAAGTTTAAGTTTAGGTTTATATATATTATTAAGCTTAGTTTTATTTATATTTAAGTTTTTAGATTTAATTTTTATTTTTTATTTTTAGGTTTAAGTTTAAGTTTTTATTTTATTTTTTTTAGGTTTAGGTTTTATGTTTTTATTTTAAGTTTAATATAAGAATTTATTTTTTAGTTTATGTTTTGGTTTATTTTTAGATTATTTTATTTTATTTAGTTTAGCTTCAGGTTTAGGTTTATGTTTTTTTATTTTAGTTTAGTTTATTTTAGTTTAGGTTTAGGTTTATTTTATTTTTTTATTAGGTTTAGGTTTTAGTTTATGGTTTAGGTTTATTTATTTATTTATTTTTTTATGTTTTATTTTTTAGGTTTATTATTTAGGTTTAGGTTTTTATTTAGTTTTTATTTTATTCTAATTAAGTTTTATTTTATTTTTATTTTACATTTAGAATTTATTATATTTAGGCTTTTTATTTTTAGGTTTACAATATTTTTTAGTTTAATTTTGGTTTTTATTTATTTTATTTTAGTTTAATTTTTATTTTATCTTATTTTTAGGTTTAGGTTTTAGTGTGGGATTTTTATTTTATTATATTTAGGTTTAGGTTTCTTTATTTATTTCATTTTTGGGTTTATTTAGTTTCAAGTTTTAGGTTTTAAGGTTTAGGGTTTAGGTTTAGGGTTTAGGTTTTGGGTTTGGGATTTAGGGTTTAGGGTTTAGGGTTATAAGTTTTAGGGTTTTAGGGTTTAGGGTTTAGGGTTTAGGGTTTAGGGTTTTAGTGTTTAGGGTTTTATGGTTTAGGGTTTAGGGTTATAGGTTTTAGGGTTTAGGGATTAAGGTTTAGAGTTTTATGATTTATGGTTTAGGGTTTAGGGTTTAGGGTTTAGGATTTTAAGGTTTAGGGTTCAACATTTAGGGTTATAGATTTAGGGTTTAGGGTTAAGTGTTAGTTTCAGGGTTTAGTTTAGGGTTGGGGCATTTTTTAAATTTTTTTTAAAATTAAGTAAATTAGTAGATTTAGGTTTATTTAATTTATTTAGTTTATTTTTTATTTATGTTAGTTTATTTTATTTTATTTCTATTTAAGTTTATTTTAATTTTTATTTAGTTTAGTTTATTTATTTTAAGATTTTATTTTAGTTTAATTTTAGTTTTAGGTTTATTTTTTAGTTTAGTTTTAATTTTTTTATTTTTTAGGTTTAGATTTTTATTTAATTTTTATTTAATTTTATTTTAATTTCATTTTATTTTTATTTTGCGTTTAGGTTTTATTAGATTTTTGTTTTTTATTTTTAGGTTTATTTTATTTTTTTAATTTAATTTAGGTTTTTATTTATTTTATTTCAGCTTAGTTTATATTTTTTATTTTATTTTATTTTTAGGTTTAAGTTTAGGCTTAGGTTTAGGTTTAGGTTTAGGTTTATGTTTTAGTTAAGGTTTTTATTTTATTTTATTTTTTATTTTTTTTTTAGGTTTATATTTTTTATTTATTTTATTTATTTAGTTTTATTTAGTTTAGGTTTAGGTTTTTAGGATTTTATGATTTAGGGTTTAGGGTTTAGGGTTTAAAGTTTAGGGTTTAAGGTTTAGGGTTCTAGGTTTTAGAGTTTAGAGCTTAGGGTTTAGGGTTTAGGTTTTATGGTTTAGGATTTATGGTTTAAGGTTTTAGGGTTTAGGGTTTTGGGTTTAGGGTTTAGGTTTTAGTTTAGGGTTTAGAGTTTTTGGTTTTTTTTAACAGAGAACAAATTCATATTCAACATTTCTTCTATTCGATTTCATCAACCAAGTAACACACCTAGTTTTCTATGACACAAGTGACGACATAGATAAAAAATGAGCATGCATAGAGCAAATCAAAAACCCTAAATAACTAGAATGGTCCCTAATGTAAAGGAACAGTTCCATAAGAAGCAAATCAGATCGATTATTCTTCAGCTTAGTTTATATTTTTTATTTTATTTTATTTTTAGGTTTAGGTTTAGGCTTAGGTTTAGGTTTAGGTTTAGGTTTATGTTTTAGTTTAGGTTTTTATTTTATTTTATTTATTTTATTTTATTTATTTATTTTTTAATTTAGTATAAGTTTTTATTTATTTTATTTCAGCTTAGTTTATATTTTTTATTTTATTTTACTTTTAGGTTTAAGTTTAGGCTTAGGTTTAAGTTTAGGTTTAGGTTTATGTTTTAGTTTATGTTTTTATTTTATTTTATTTTCTTTATTTTATTTAGGTTTATGTTTTTTATTTATTTTATTTTTTAGTTTAATTTAGTTTAGGTTTAGGTTTTTAGCTTTTTACGATTTAGGGTTTAGGGTTTAGGGTTTAAAGTTTAGGGTTTAAGGTTTAGGGTTCTAGGTTTTAGAGTTTAGGGCTTAGGGTTTAGGGTTAGGGTTTAGGGTTTAGGTTTTATGGTTTAGGGTTTAGGGTTTAAGGTTTTAGGGTTTAGGGTTTTGGGTTTAGGGTTTATGGTTTTGAGGTTTAGGGTTATTCATTTTGGTTTTTGGTTTAGGGTTTAGGTTTTAGTTTAGGGTTTAGAGTTTTTGGTTTTTTTACAGAGAACAAATTCATATTCAACATTTCTTCTATTTGATTTCATCAACCAAGTAACACACCTAGTTTTCTAAGACACAAGCGATGACATAGATCAAAAATGAGCACGCATAGAGCAAATCAAAAACCTTAGATAACTAGAATGGTCACTAATGTAAAGGAACAGTTCCATAAGCACCAGATTAGATCGAGTATTCTTCAGTTTTTCTAGTTCCCATCAGAACCACTCTGACCTCTCGAATGGCATGATCCACCATCATATCCCCGATCTCTCCCTCTACCCCCACCACGACTGTAACCTCTGTCACACCTCCTGCTCCATAACCATAACTGATCCAACCACCACCTACATATCCACTAGCACCTCCAGATCCCCCACCACCACGCATAACCAGCCTCGGCCTTCCATTGGATCTATACTAAGCGGTTGGGTGATGTTCCTGTTGTCAAGGTTCTTCCCATTCTTATGGTTTAAGTTTAGGTTTAGGTTTAATAAGTTTTAGTGTTTAGGTTTAGGTTTATTTTTTAATTTATTTAGTTAGTTTAGGTTTTGGTTTAGGGTTAGGAGTTTCGGGTTTAGGGTTTACGATTTTAGGGTTTATGCTTTTAAGGTTTAGGGTTTAGTGTTAAGGTTCAGAGTTTTTTATGGTTTATTATTTAGGGTTTAGGGTTTAGGACTGTAGGTTTATAATTTAGGGTTTATGGTTTAAGATTTATGGTTTATGGTTTTTTTTTTCAAAAAAAAAATTAAGTAAATTAGTAGAATTAGGTTTATTTAGTTTATTTTTTATTTATTTTTGTTTTTATTATTCTTAATTTTTATTTAGGTTTATTTTTTATTTTTATTTAGTTTAGTTTATTTATGTTTGCTTTATTTATTTTAGTTTAGGGTTTTTTTTGTTTTAGTTTATTTTTTAGGTTTAGTTTTAGGTTTAGGTTTACTTCTTTAGTTGAGTTTTATTTTTATTTTATTTTTTTGGTTAAAGTTTTATTTTTTATTTTTAGGTGTAGGTTTAGGTTTTGATATTATTTTTTTAGGTTTAGGTTTTAGGTTTATTCTTAGGGTTTATTTGTTAGTTTTGGTTTATTTTTAGTTTATTTTAGTTTATTTAGTTTGGATTTAGGTTTAGGTTTAGGTTTAGTTGATTTTAGGTTTAGGTTTAGGTTTTATTTATTTTAGTTTAATTTATTTTAGTTTAGGTTTATGTTGATTTTATTTTTATTTTAGGTTTAGGTTTATTTTTAGTTTAGATTTTAGGTTTTTTTTAGGTTCTATTTTTAAGTTTATTTTTTTAGGTTTAGGTTTTTATTTAGTTGTTTTTTTAGGTTTAGGTTTTTATTTAGTTTTTATTTTAGGTTTAGGTTTAGGATTGGCTACTTAAAACTTATTCGACTCAGGTCCTAAGTGGTGGCGGCAGAGGCGCTTTCTCGTTCGCCGTCTGATCTAAGATCAGATTGCTATGATTAATCCCATTAGTTAATAAGATTAAATCAGATTGATCTAGCAGATCTAATCACAACCATCCATTTTGATCACGTGGAACGGAAGATGGGTGATCAAACCTCATGCGAGTGAGGGAGAATGGAGTCCATCCTCCATTGCTCACTTGATCTGAGCTTACCTAAGCTTGGATCAACCCCAAAAGGATCCCACACCTTTACGACATCGATCGGAGGGGATCCAACGGTCAAGATCACAAGAGATGCAAGTTTTCTTCAAATAGCTCCAACACATTTTTGCCTATGGATCAGTTTTGGAAGCATACCTCACTGGAGCTCAAGACCGGTGGCTCGAATGATTGAGGAAGCTTCATCTAGTGGAGATGAAGCCCTATTAAGCAACAATTGGATCAATTCCTCGACGTTCACTCGTAAGGCCATGAACCGATGATTTGGAGCTCAACTTTGATAGAAGTCCCACCTCTTGTGCTCAAGAAGCTTGGGAGATGATTCATTATTGCTCGATGAGGCCTAGAGAAGGTGTATGCAAAGTTAATTTGAGTTTGATGGAGATGTGGGTATGTTTGGTCAAAAATGGGAGTGTCCTATTTTGGGAAAAATAAAAATGACATTTTTTCAATCGAGGAATGAGCTTAGAACTTAGAGAAATGGAGTGCCCCATTTGGGATGAACAAGAATAGCATTTTCAATCGAGGAATGAGCTTGAGCTTGAGAATAGATGCAGGTTGTCTTGTATGGCTAGGAGCTTTGAGAATGATTTTTGTGTGTGTTTGAGTGAAAATGTGGGGGTGTATACCACCGTTCATCTTGATCCGATGGTGGGATTGGGTTTGACTTCTAGTGGTTGTCCAACCATCTCAGGGAGTCATGGGTGACAGAGAGGAGAGTCAGTTAGCTTGCTTGGTTGGATTTGAAGTTGTAGAGGTGGCTGCCAAAGAGGTTTTGGAATGATGGGGAGTAGGAGGTGAGGTGATTTCACCTCCCATGGGTCCTGTCGACCCAACCACTCCATCAGTTCGTGTCTTGTGCCTAGGTGGACCATTGAGAGAGTACCAAGTGGCCAAGGAATGGAAATGATGACTTACATGGGTAATTTGTCTCATGTGATGCCTTTGACCTATGGGTAGAATGATCATTTGGTATTGGATTTGATTTGGACAGATTTCAAATGATCCAAAAGGGGTTATCCTAAATTTTAAGTCAATTGGAGTTGATTTGGTTAGGGTCAGCTCAATTTGACTCATTTAGGTCAAATTTGGTTAGGTTGGGTCAAGTTGACCAATTAGTCAAATTGGGTCAAACCAAGGGTTACGTCAAGTTCATATGATCATTTGGGATATTTTGGTTCAATTGATTTCTTTAGTTTGGCTTAGATTTGATCTCATTTGAATTCATTTTGGTCAAATGTTAGTTGACCAATTTGACCAAATTGGCCAAATTGGCTTGGGTTTGATGTTGGTTTGGGTTTAGTTGACAAATTAAAGATGATGGTAGGCTTTGGTTTCAATTAATTTGAATTTAGTTGTTTTTAGGCCAACTTGAACCTTTAGGTCAATTTGGGCTAAGTAGGTCAATTATCAATTGGATCCAAACATGGCTTTGGTCAAGTTCAACAAATAATTTGGAATGAACTTGAGCATTAACAATCAATTTAGTTTATATTTTGATTTGACCCATTTAGTCTTTAGATCAATCAACTTGGGTCAATAAATTGGGTTTGTTTGACCAAATTGAAAGTCAAGTCATATTCAAATATTGATTTCATTGGTATGAAGGTTTCAAGAGATTTGAGGACTTGCAATTTGACCATTGATTTGATGATTTTGATTCTTGATTTGATTGAGATGGGTTTTATCAATCCAATTAATTTTGTCAATAGAAAATTGGTTCAAGTGAAGTTTGATTTTAGTTGAGTTTGATTTAGTTGAGTTTATATATGGATTTATGATTGATATATAAATTCAATTGCATTTGTCTTGGATTCAAATGGGTTCTGTTTCATTTGAACATTTCAAGTCAAAAGAATTAAGTTGGGTTTGACAAGGGTTGATTTTGGTTTGACTTGATGATTGTATATTTCATTTATATTTGTAAATATGATTGAAGATATGATGCATTTGGCTAAGTCCATGAAGTTGGGTCATGTGGCTTAGGTTTGGATTTTGATTTGGTTTGATTTAGTTTTGATGATTTAAATGTATATTTCATTTAAATTTGTGAAGATGATTGAAAATTTGATTGATTTGTGAGAAAATAAATTGAGTTTGATTTGATTTGGATTAAGATTTGGCTAAGTCCATGGGATAGGTCATATGGCATAGGAAGGGTTTTGATTTAATTTGATTTAGTTTTGATCATCTTAATGTAGATTTAATTTATATTTAGAAAGATTATTGAAGATATAAATTGATTATGAGAAAATCAATTGATTTTGGATTAATTTGGATTAAGATTTGGCTAAGTCCATGGGTTAGGCCAGAAGGTTTTCAAGTTTGGATTTGATCGTGCTTCAATCATTTGGTTTTGAAATTTGGGTTTTGATTTGGATTTGAATTTGATGTTTGAATTGAACTTGAGGTTTGGTTTGAGAAGGTGAACATGGATTGGATTTGGGGGTAGGTGGATTATCTTAATCCAAAGGCATAACCTAATCCTATGGTTAGCCATTTAAGTCTTAAGTTAAGTGTTTACCTAATTGTTAGATGTGCCTTATAACTAGGGAAGTTTTAGTGTCTAGAAGACCCCTAAGTCTATGATGGGAAGATTGAACTGCACAAAAAAGTCAATCAATAGGCCTTAGGCTCCATAGTGTTGTCTTTGGAGATAGATGATTGGAAGACCAAGCCACATTATAGACTTGGATACATCTTTCAACGCTTGTTTTGGGAGACCATGGATACATGAGAACAACATTGTTCCATCCTCTATATTAGTGTATGAGGTTCATGAGAGGTGGGATGCTATGTCAAAGGAGATCTCAATATGTAAAGTTCAGGTCGATATATGAGGATATAGCTTACTACCTCCCTCAAAATCAATAAGTCTATTCTCACGAACTTGGCCAAAGTTTAAAAATGAAATTAAAAAAAATACAAAGAAAAAGAAAAAGAAATAGAAAAATAAAAAGGAAAAGAAAAGAGAAATTGAAAAATAAATAAAAGGGAGCGGAAATAGACTTGGAGGAGGAAGTGGAGCTTGACATTAGATTCCACCCACTATTCATTACTCCATTCGAACATATGGGTGGGACAACCAAACCTCCATAAGGAGGAAGAGGTTCGTGAGGTAGTCAGGGTGAAAACCTCTTATTGGCCACCCAATAGAAGAGATGTCTCAGCTACTAGGAGTACACTTGCTATCCATATAGACATAGAATCTAAATCATAGGATGAGTCTTATATCGTTAGCTCACCTGCTAGCTCTTCTTAATATAGATTCCCTTGGAGGTGACACTTGAGCTAGATAATAATGAAGACTAGGCTCCAAAGCAAAGCATAAGTGTATCCAAGTCTATATGTAAAACAGTTAGGCATCAGTTGGGGACCTTAGCTCTAACCCCACTTTCATCTCAAAAATTTGAGGGTTTGGTAGTTAAGGAATCCCCTAAGTCATCCATCAGTGTGAAGACTCAAAGGTTCTTTTTGGGAGCATCATCCTCAAGTCAAGAAGTTGATGTAGAACTTGAGGATGATTCATATAAAGATTTAATAGAATTATCTTTTGATTAGTACTTGCCTTGTGTTCATAATTTAGCGAAGAAATGGTTAATCCCACATGCTTGGTCAAAGCATAGGTTTGACTACTTTGAAAGAATATGGAAGAACAAATGCAAAAGCTCTCAATCATGATCGAGACTACGATTCAGTATAGTGGGTGTAGTCGATGATGATACATTACCGCTAGTTATTACCACTCATTTGGAATTTTCAAATCACATTAACTTATGAGGAGCTTTGCTTAGAAACTTCGATGATTTTGAAGTCAAAGATGCACCCAGTTTGAAAATGATATCAAGTCAACCATCAACAAGCTCAAGGAAATCAACTTAGAATCAAGAAGATCCACTACATACATTCTTGTTGAATGAAATTGAAACCAATGACTTAGTTAGGCTATTGACTGAAGTTAAGGACATGTTTATGAAGAGATGCTTAGATTAGGTCATGAGGTCCATAAACTAGTAATAGAGCTCACTAACCCTATCAAGCAATTATGACAACAAGTCATTTAAGAAGTCAAGAACCGATCGATCCGTTCTGGAATAATACCCTTCCGGTTAGCCTACTTCATCCCAATTAAGAAAAGGAATGGCCAAATTTACATATACGTCAATTTTAGGGATTTAAATAATGCATGTCCAAAAAATGAATTTCCACTACCAATCTCGGAGCTGATGGTGGCATTGCCTCATCTCATGCAGTCTTCTATTTCATGAATGGTTCATCTAGATATAACCAAATAAAGATGGCTCCTGAAGATGAAAGAAACACTACTTTTAGAACTCCGATTGGAATCTTTTACAATAAGGTCATGCCTTTCAACCTATAAAATGATGGTGCTACATACCAGCGGGGTATGACTTGAATTTTTGATGAACTCATTCATTAGCAAGTTAAGTATTATGTCGATGATCTCGTGGTAAAAAGTAGAGAAAAGAGAGACCATCTCTTTTACTTGAGAGTAATTTTCAAACAGTTAAGAAAAAAGAACTCTCTGGAGTGTGCATTCGGGGAGCTTCAGGAAAATTCCTTGGCTTTTTTTCCATCACTAGGGAGTCAAAATAGATCTGGAGAAGATCAAGCCAATATAGGATCGAAAAAGTTTAACTCAACTCAAATCATTCCAAGGGAGTTTAGCATATCTAAGATGCTTTATATCCAACTTATCAGGAAGATGTCAGCCATTCTCAGCACTTGTCAAAAAGAATGCTAATTTTAACTAAGATAATAAGTGTGAGCATGCCTTCAAAGACATCGAGCATTACTTGATAACACCACAGATTCTAGTAGTCCTATCTATGCATGCTGCATACTTACACAATCGATGACTCCTTTGGTGCATTGTTGAATGATAAAGGGAAGAAAAATGCACTTTACTACCTCAGCCATCATCTAATCCCTTCTGAGGCTAATTATCCACCCATTAAAAAGCATTGCCTAGCTTTAATCTGTTCATCCCAAAAGATACAACACAACATGCTTCCTCATAAGGTGAACTTAATCTTTAAGACCAATACAATACAAAGATCTCCTTGATGACCGGCGCTATATGATTTAGCCAAGCTTATCAAGGAGTTGGCATATCCGGAGGATGAGTACATATCAATAAAGATCTAAAATAGATAAGTCTTATCTCTTATTGATGTTGAACTCAAAAGTACTCTCTTGAAGTGCAGGTTTCAATTACCAAAAAGGATGAGGAGTTAGATTGGAGGAAACCATTCATGGATTACTTAAATAAAGGAAAATTACCACAAGAGAAGTCCCAAGCCCATCAGATGAAGCAAAGAGCACTTTCCTATGCTATTTTGGATGGTGGCTTATACTGGTGGTCTTTCAATCATATGTCATTATGTTGTTTAGACAAGTCGAAGCCCATAAGATCATGATCGAGGTACACTTAGGATTATGTGGAGCCAACCAATCCAGTCCAAAGATGAAAGCCAAGATCAAGATATTAGGATACTATTGGCCATCGATGATCAAAGATTGCATGGATATGGCTAGGTGATGCTAGAAATGTAAAATACAAGGTGTGGTACTACACCAACCACAACATTCTATCAACATTCATGGCCATTTGAGTGTTACCCACAGTGGGTCCGATAAATCCTTATTCTTCAAAGGGTCATCAATTCATCTTATCGACTATTTTTCCAAATAAGGCGATTACAGAGAGGTCATCAAAGTATGTACTCTAGTATTTTAGAAATCATATCATATATAGGTTTACAGTGCCTCGATGAATTATATCTAATATTAGTATTGCATTCAAGAGCACCGAGATCAAAAACTTTTTCTGAAAACACAACATTGATTAAAGATATTCTACGATCAACTACCTGATGGAAAACAACTAGCAGAAGCCTACAATAAAACTCTCATCCAAATATTAAAGAAGACACTCGATAACAATAAACGATAGTGGCATGAGCAGTTAGTTGAAGCCTTGTACCACTTATAGAACTCCAACTCCTACTCCTTTTTCCTGAAGCCATTTTCTACCATTAAAAGTTTAACTCTCATAACTAATGGAGGTGCAAGATCATAGTAGAACGTTGAAGTTAGGAGAGCTCAAGGTTTGGACGATGCCTACATGCTAAAAACCTCGAAGTTGACAAAGCTAAAATGATTCAAAGTCACAAACAAGTTCCGCCTATAGCTTTTCAAGTAGGAGAGCTTATTTTTTGTTAAGGAGATTGATTGTTGCTCATCATAAGATGGGAGGCAAGTTTGAACCCACTTGGGAGGACCCTTTTGCCATAGAGAAGGCCTACCTAAGAGGATCTTATCACCTTATTAATGATAAGGGAGAGCATCCCATGCTTCTAATTAGTGGGCTCTACTTAGAGAAATATTATAAATCCTGTTTAAAAATAATTATCTTTAATGAAAATTCTATTTTGAATTCAATATCTTCCATGTTGAAAGTATTCTTGTTTGCGAATTAGCCATGATGTGTTTAGGGTAGGTGTAAGGAACCCAAGTGGCATCCTATCCTTCATCGACAAACACAAACATAAACTACACATAAACATATAAAATAAACAAATATCTTTTATCTTGGGCTACTTTGAGTTGAGATAATGCCTAAACTCACTCATTAGTCGCTTAGGTCGTGATGTACCCTAGTGTGTCACCCTTGGTCTTTGCTTTGGAGGATGTAAGTCTGCTATGCTTTCCTTCTTTACTTATTACCACTACACACCAATGAGCTGTTAGTTTGATAGGCCTTCGGCTGCCGCTTAAGCTACCTCATGTTGGCTTCATTTAAGAGGATATGAGTCTGCTATGCTTTCTTCTTGGATTAGCCTTCGTGATCTGACAGGGTTAAGTATATTTAAGGTTTAGGAAAAGTCCCCTAGTAGCTCCTTCCCTTCTGACTTCTTCAAGTCTGGGTCTAGTCCTTCCTCGAGGCTCCCTGCTTAATAGTTACTCTAGGTCAGATAGCATCTGTCCCACTGATGATAGGCTATTCTAATTATCTGTTCCACTTGAAAAGTTATAAGACTACATGTTTTCTTTCCATATTGATCATTGCACACCAACGGGCACCATAGGTTGGATGGTTCTCACTATGCTGATGGATACACTAGTCAAGTTGATGGATACACCATAGGTTGGTTGGTTCTCACACCTTAGGATATGCCACTCATGGCAGATGTAAGTTTTCTACACTTTCTCCTTGAGTTTTCCACCATACACCTATAAGATTTCTTTTCCAAGGCTCAAGATAATGCCTCTAGCAGCACCTCCTCTATGGGCACAATATTTAAATCACATCCTTTGTGACCCCATTTAGACACTACCTAGGTTACTATCAGATTGGATAGTTTCCCTTTCATAGTAACCACCCCTGTGGTTGGAGAATTCATCCTATGGATTTGAAGATTCTCCTTTGGTCTAGTAAATTTGAGATAGGTCAAGGCCAACATAGCCCCTTCTCAGTGTGGTCCCTCTCACAACAACAAGGTCCACCAATCATATAAATAAAATATATGTTCACTTATGGATTAGGAGGACAACCTTAGCAGTACCTTTTCCCAAGTTGGCATCCTATCTTTATGGCAGTGTTAAAAACTCCCAATAGGAAGCGCTTGACTACTATTAAGTTGATATAAGTCCCCAATGACATTCACTTAGTAGCCTCCCCTAAGTCAGGTTTGATTTGTTGTGCTACCAACAATTCACCCCAGTGGTTGTTCTCTACTTTAGAAGATGTAAGTCTGCTACACCTTCTTCCTAGCACAGCCATTGCACATCGAAAGGCAACCCCTTAGGTTGGCTAGTTCTACCCCATGGCTAGTAGACTATCCCTTTGGATTAGTAAATCTGATATATGATAAGTTTGATATAACCCCTTCCCAGAGGGTACATCACACATTGACATGGTCTATAAATTAAATATATCAAATTTTATAGTGCTCACATCCACAACAAATATGCCCTCAATTCAAAATCAAACTAAACCAAACATACCTTATCAAAATCACATGAAATTAAGATAAAATTAATCTTGACTACTTTTGAGTTGACATAAGTCCTTGCAACATTCACTCAGTAGTCGCCCTAGGTCAGGTTCGATTTGTTTTGCATCCAGCAGGTCAACCCAATAGTTGTACCTTGCTTTGGAAGATGTAAGTCTACTATGCCTTCTTCTTAGCATGGTAGTTGCAAACCGAAAGGCAACCCCTTAAGTTGGCCTCAACCCAACCCGGTAGACTATCCCTTTGATTTGTAAACTTGAGGGGTCAAGGCTATATATCCCCTCAATGGGTACAACACACACCGCAAAGTCCATACATTAACTCGATTAAATTAAACCCAATCTGATTTTCTCCAGTGTAGTTAAATCACACCTTTCTTTCTAGTGGAGCCATATAAATCATATATAAACAAGTCAAGAATACAAATCAAAACCAATCTCCCCAAGAGAGCTAAATAAATTAAACCAACTCTCCCAATAAAGTCTAAATCAAAGAAATCCAACCAAACTCTTATTCGTAGTCGATACAACCCCAAACAAATATATGAAATCAAACTGAGATCCCAAACCCCATCGATTGCAACTGCTTTCCCTGGATGGTTTTCATCCCCATGGACTTTTTAGGATATCTCCACATCAATTAAAACAAATTAAAGTTGATTCGATCTTAATCCATGGTGGATTATAGATTCTTATCCCCAGCAGAACTTCTTTCCATAAATCATATAATCAAATCAAATTCAAACCTTATCCCCAGTAGATTTTCTTCTTCTATGCCTTGACCCCTCATGTCATGTCCAATGCATGTGATCCCTAGAAGATCTCCTTCCATGTCCTTGACATGGAATTCTCTTCAAATCTTATTTATTCTCTTATGCACAATTTTAATACTTCAACCAAAAGCTTAACAATGTATTCATTCAAATTACAACATCTTAACATTGTAATCAACATTTTATGATTTGTGATGGTGCAAGCTCAAAATAACTATACAGTATCATGCTAAAAATATTATATTATGTATTAACACACTACATTATATTATAATATTTGATGTAATATTATAATTTTCCATTATATAATATATTATCTAACATTACACCTCATTAGAATCACTTAAAAGGTTCAAATAAAATTTTCTCAAAATATGAATAATGTTCATTTGATGTAAAATTATTATTTTCTATTAGAAATGTTACAAAATAGCATAATTTGGTGTTGCTTCTTGGTACCACTTGGCCAAATTCTTCCATCTCAACCTTCAAATTAATATTTTTGTGAGTTTATATTATAAGAGTAAAACATACTAAATGTACAATATTTAGTACACCACCATATTCATATATATGTGAAGTTATATATTATATTAATGTGCTTTTTATAATATATTAATTACATTTACACTTTAAAATGAATCACTTTAAGCAAAGAATATAAAATTTGATTGAAAATGACCTTTTTATGCAAAATTCATTCTTTTGATTAAATGACACACCTTATACCCCTAATGCTTACCTTAAATTTAAATTAGCCAAATCCCATCATCTCAAATATTTTTATGAATTATACAAATACAAACTCTACTACATCATACTATAACAAACTAAAATATGCTAAACAAAAGTAAGTTGTAAATAAGAATGCTATATGCATGATGTCATCCCATATTATAATAAACTATAACATGTTATATTATATTATATTGCATATCACATCACAAGGGATTGGTTTAAGATAAAAATCATAAAATTAGTCTAAACAATAAAAAACTATATATTTTAATCATATCACTTTATTTTAAGGTGAAACAATACATTATGATGCCATACCTACCTATTATTAATTTAAATTCCACCATTTTAAAGGCTAAATCAACATTTTATAAATAATATGTATTGACTCATGATTGTAAAATACCAAAAGAATTTAAAATGCTGTAACAATAATATTATGATATATGATGTATATATTATGCTACAACATGTAATATATTTATTTTGAACATAAAATCTTACTTTTTTTATTTACAAGTGTGAGCACACCTTTGGTACTACAACCTAATTCCCAAATTTAAATTTCAACAAATTTCATCATCTTATTTATTAAATTAATATTTTAATGATTTATATTAATATGTAATTATAGACAATACCATAATATACTAAAAACATTTTCAAAACATCTTATAACTTCCAAAAAACATCACTACATGCTCAAATATATGATGCTACATTATACTATAATATATGGTATTATATGATTTAGGGTTAGGGTTTAGGGTATTCAAATCTCTAGTATTGAGGAAAGTCTCTTGAAGACATTTTCTTCTTTGATTAGGTCATTCTTTAGATCTACTAATGACATCTTTATTCAAGGTTTGGGGTTTAAGGTTAATTTATGGTTTAGGGTTTAGGGATTATTTAGGGCTTAGGGTTTAGGGTTAGTTTAGGTTTAGGGTTTAGGGTTTGGGGTTTAGGGTTTAGGGTTTAGGGTTGTAGGTTTTAGGGTTTAGGGTTTAGGGTTTAGCATTTTAGGTTTAGGGTTTAGGGTTTAGGATTTTAGGGTTTAAGGTTTAGGTTTTAAGGTTTAGGGTTTAGGGTTTAAAGTTTAGAATTTATGTTTATGGTTTAGAGTTTAGGGTTTAGGGTTTAGTGTTTAGGGTTTAGAGATTGTAGGTTTTAGGGTTTAGGGTATAGGGGATAGTGCTTAAGTTTTAGGTTTAGGGTTTAAGTTTTTTTTGGTTTAGGGTTTAATTTTTTAATAGATTAAATTCAATATTTCTTTTTTTTTTTTTATTTCATCAACTAAGTAGAAACTTTACAAGATGATCAAAATAAGCACCCATAGAAAATCAAAACCTACATAAGTAGAATCATCTATAAAGACACTTGTTCCATAAGTAGTGGATCAGTTGACCATTCTTTAGTTCTAGTTCCCATGAACCACCCCACCTCTCAGTGGCGGATCCATATCCCAATCTCTTCCTCTGCCATATAACCTCCTTTCCTTTCTCCCTCCCCTCCTTCTCACCACCACCTCCATATCCCACTCTAGATCCCCCACCATTAGATAATTGCCTTCACTCCACGCTTGTCTTAGCTAGGCGATGATGATGTTCACATCAAGGTTCTTTATTAGGGTTTAGGGTTGGTTTAGTTTAGTTTTAGGTTTAGGGTTATATGTTTTAGTTTAGGGTTTAGGGTTTAGGGTTTTAGGGTTTAAGGTTTAGGGTTTAGAGTTTAATTTTAGTTTAGGGTTTAGGGTTAGTTTTATGGTTTAGTTAGGGTTTTTTTAAATTAACTATTGGTTTAAGTTTATTTAGTTTTTTTATTTTAATTTGAGTTTATTTTTTTAATTTTATTAAGGTTTATTTTTTATTTTTATTTAATTTAGTTTATTTATTTTATTTTAGGTTTTTTTATTTTAGTGTATTTTTTAGGTTTAGGTTTATTTTGGTTGAGTTTATTTTTATTTTATTTTTTTGGTTTTAGGTTTATTTTTATTTTTAGGTTTTTTAGGTTTTATTTTATTTTTTTTGGTTTAGGTTTTAGGTTTTATTTTAGGTTTATTTTTAGATTTTATTTTTTAGTCTAGGTTTAGGTTTTTTTAATTTTATTTAGTTTAAGTTTTTATTTAGGTTTAGTTTACGTTGGGTTTAGGTTTAGGTTTTATTTATTTTAGCTTAGTTTATTTTTGTTTATGTTTATGTTTATTTTATTTTTTTTTTAATTTTTATTTTAGGTTTAGTTTTTCTTTAGTTTAGTATTTAAGTTTTATGTTTTATTTATTTTTAGCTTCTCTTTTTTAAGTTTATTTTTTAAGGTTTATTTTTTATTTAGTTTTAATTTTATTTTATTTTAGGTTCATTTCATTTTTTTACTTTTAATTTTATTTAGCTTTTTTATTCTTAGGTTTAATTTTGTTAGTTTAGTTTAGGTTTTTATTTATTTTATTTTTAAGTTTAGGTTTAGATTTTAGTTTAGATTTTTATTTTATTTCATTATTTTATTTTATTTAGGTTTAGGTTTTTATTTTATTTTAGGTTTTAGTTTAGGTTTAAGTTTTTAGGTTTTTCGAGTTCAGGGTTTAGGGTTGAGGGTTTAGAGTTTAGAGTTTAAGGTTTTAGAGTTTAGGGTTTTACGATTTAAGGTTTATAGTTAGGGTTTAGGGTTTAGGGTTTAGGGATTAGTGCTTTAGCTTTAGGGGTTAGGGTTTTAGGTTTAGAGTTTAGGGTTTAGGGTTTAGGTTTTGGTTTTTAGGTTAGTTTTAGGTTTGGGTTTAGTTTAAACTTTAAGGTTTAGGGTTTAGGGTTTAGGGTTTAGGGTTTTAGGTTTAGTTTTAGGGTTTGAGTTTAGATTTAGGTTTAGGTTTGTAGGTTTTAGCATTTAGGGTTAGAGTTTAAGGTTAGCTTAGAGTTTAGGGTTAGTATAAGGTTTAAGGTTTAGGGTTTAGGGTTTATGGTTTAGGGTTTATGGATTATGTTTTAGGGTTTAGGGTTTAGGGTTAGTTTTAGGGTTTACCATTAGGATTAAGGTTATTTTAATTTTATTATATTTTATTTTTTATTTTTAAAATTAAGTAAACTAGCAGGTTTAGGTTTATTTAGTTTATTTAGTTTATTTTTTATTTATTTTAGTTTATTTTATTTTATTATTTCTATTTAGGTTTATTTTTATTTTTTATTTAGTTTAGTTTGTTTATTTTAGGTTTATTTATTATAGTTTATTTTTTTAGTTTAGGTTTAGGTTTATTTTATTTTTTAGGTTTGGGTTTTAATTTTTTAATTTTAAGTTTACATTTACATTTTTATTTTATTTTTTTTAGGTTTAGGTTTTAGGTTTTTATTTAAGGTTTATTCTTTGGTTTTATTTTTTAGTTTAGGTTTAGGTTTATTTTTGGCTTATTTTATTTTATTTTGGGTTTGGGTTTAGGTTTAAGTTTAGGTTTATTTTATTTTTATTTTTGGTTTAGTTTTTTTTTAAGTTTAGGGTTTAGGCTTTATTGTTTATTTATTTTTAAGTTTATTTTAGGGTTTAGGTTTTTTTTATTTTATTTTAATTTAATTTTATTTTTAGGTTTTATTTTATTTTAGTTTAGGTTTTCTATTTTATCTTAGTTTAATTTTTTTTCTTTATTTCTTTTTAGGTTTAGGTTTAGGTTTAGGTTTTAGTTTATCTTTATATTTTATTGTTTTTTTTATTTTATTTTGGTTTAGGTTGTTTATTTATTTTATTTTTAGGTTTTATTTAGTTGAGGTTTAAGTTTAGGGTTTAGGGTTTAGGGTTTGGGGTCTAGGGTTTATGGTTTAAGGTTTAGGGTTTAGGTTTTAGGGTTTCAATTTTAGGGTTTATGATTTTTGGGTTTAGGGTTTAGGGTTTAAGGTTTTTAGGGTTTAAGGCTTAGGGTATAGGGTTGAGGGTTTAGGTTTTGGATTTTAGGTCTAGGGTTCAAGTTTTAGTTTAGGGTTTATGATTTTTTTTAGTAGAGAAAAATTCAAATTCAACATTTCTTCTTTTTTTTCATAGTAACACACCAAGTTTTCTAAGACACAAGCAATGACGTAGATAAAAAATTTGCACGCTGAAAGAAAATCAAAAACTTTAGATAACTAGAAATGTATTTACTATAAAGACAGTTCCATAACTAGCAAATTAGATCAATCGCTCTTTAGTTTCTCCAATTCCCATCAAAACCACCCCGACCTCTCGAGTAACAGTATCCACCATCATATCCCACTCTCTCCCACCACCATGGTTTGTAAATCCTCTCACCCTCCCCATAACCACCCTTTCGACCACCACCTCCATTCCACCATCCAACACTATGATAACTTATTTCCACCTTTCCTCACTCTTATCTAAGCTAGTTGATGGTGATGTCCCTCTTGTCAAGGTTCTGCCCATTCTTAGGGTTTAGGTTTCTTAGGTTTTAAGATTTAGGTTTATTTTTCAATTTATTTAGTTAGGTTCAAGTTTAGGGTTTGGGATTTTAGGTTTAGGGTTTAGGGTTTAGGGTTAGGGTTTAGGGTTTAGGGTTTATGCTTTAGGGTTTAGGGTTTAAGGTTTATGATTTAGGGTTTAGGGCTTAGGGTTTAGGGTTTAGGTTTTTTAGGATTTAGGGTTTAGGGTTGTAGGTTTAGTGTTGTAGGTTTACAGTTTAGGGTTTAGGGTTAGTTTTAGGGTTTTTAAAAAAAATTAAGTAAACTAGTTGGTTTAGATTTATTTAGTTTATTTTTTATTTATTTTAGTTTATTTTATTTTTATTTTTATTTTGGTATATTTTTATTTTATTTAGTTTGGTTTATTTATTTTAGGTTTATTTATTTTAGTTTAGGTTTTTTTAGTTTATTTTTTAGGTTTAGGTTTAGGTTTTATGTTTTATTTAGGTTTAGGTTTTATTTTTTATTTTTAGGTTTAAGTTTAGGTTTATTTATTTTTTTAGGTTTAGGTTTAGGTTTTATTTTAGGTTTATTTTAGGTTTTATTTTTTAGTTTAGGTTTAGGTTTATTTTTAGTTTACTTTATTTTATTTAGTTTAAGGTTTAAGTTTAGTTTATTTTAGGTTTAAGTTTAGGTTTTATTTATTTTAGTTTAACTTATTTTAATTTGGGTTTAGGTTTATTTTATTTTATTTTTATTTTATTTTTATTTTAGGTTATTTTAATTTTAGTTTAACTTGTTTTTTATTTATTTTTATGCTTTATTTTTAGGTTTATTTTTTAGGTTTAGGTTTTTATTTAATTTTTGGTTTATTTTTTTTTAATTTAAGTTTAGTTTATTTTATTTAGGTTTTATTCTTAGCTTTATTTTATTTTATTTAGGTTTTAGTTTTTATTTTTATTTTTTAATTTATTTTTTATTTTTTATTTTATTTTATTTTAGGTTTAAGTTTTAGTTTAGGTTATTATTTATTTTATTTTTTTTTATTTATTTATTTAGGTTTATTTACTTATTTAATTTAGGTTTTATTTAGGTTTAGGTTTTAGGTTTAGGTTAGTTTAGGGTTTAGGGTTAAGGTTTAGGGTTTAGGGTTTTAGGATTTAGGCTTTAGTGAGTTTAGGGTTTAGGTTTTATTTAAGCTTTAGTGTTTAGGGTTTTTAGGGTTTAGGTCTTCGGGTTTTGTTATTAGGGATTAGGTTAGTTTAGTTTAGGGATTATTTGGTTAGTTTTAGGTAGGTTTTAGTTTAGGGTTTATGGTTTAGTTAGTTTAGAGTTTAAGTTTAGGGTTTTAGGGTTTAGTTTAGGGTTTAGGGTTTAGCATTTAGCATTTAGGGTTTAAGTTTAGTTTAAGTTAGTTTAGGGTTTAAGGTTTAGTTTAGGTTAGGTTTATTTAGGTTTAGGGTTTAGGTTAGTTTAGTTTAAGATTTAGGGTTTAGGGTTTGATTTAAGGTTTGATTTTTTTTTTTAAAAAAATTTAGTAGTAGGTTTTTTATTTAGTTTATTTTTTATTTATTTTAGTTTATTTTATTTTTTATTTATATTTAGGTATATTTTTATTTTATTTAGTTTATTTTATTTATTTTAGGTTTATTTATTTTAGTTTAGGATTTTATTTTAGTTTAGGTTTATGTTTATTTTTAGTTTATTTTATTTTATTTTTTTAGGTTTAGGTTATATTTTTTTTTTATTTTAGGTTTAGGTTTGGTTTAATTTTACTTTTTTAGGTTTAGGTTTTAGATTTTTTTAGGTTTATTTTTAGGTTTATTTTATTTTTTTAGGTTTAGGTTTATTTTTAGTTTATTTTATTTTATTTAGTTTAGGGTTTAGGTTTAGTTTATTTTAGGTTTAGGTTTAGGTTTTATTTATTTTTGTTTAGGTTTAGGTTTATTTTATTTTGTTTATTTTAGGTTTAGGGTTTTTTTTTTTTTGGTTTAGGTTTTATTTTTTATTTATTTTAGGTTTAGTTTTAGGTTTAAGTTTTATTTAACTTTTATTTTATTTTATTTTTATTTTACATTTATTTTTATTTTATTTAGTTATTTTATTTTTGGGTTTATTTTATTTTTTATTTTAGTTTAGGTTTTTATTTATTTTATTTTAGTTTAGTTTAGGTTTTTAATTATTTTATTTTAGTTTTGTTTATATTTTTTGTATTATTTTATTTTTATATTTAAGTTTAGGTTTAGGTTTAGGTTTTTATTTTATTTAGGTTTAGGTTTTTATTTATTTTATTTTTAGGTTTTTTTAGTTTAAGTTTAGGTTTTAGGTTTGTAGGGTTTAGGGTTTAGTTTAGGGCTTGGGGTTTAGGGTTTAGGGTTTATGGTTGTAGGTTTTAGGGTGTAGTGTTTAGGGTTTAGGGTTTAGGGTTTAGGGTTTAGGGCTTAGGGTTTAGGGTTGTAGGTTTAGGTTTTAGGGTTTAGGGTTTTGGCTTAATTTTAGACTTTAGGGTATAGGGTTAGAGTTTTTTTTTTAAATTAAGTAAATTGGTCCATTTATGTTTATTTAGTTTATTTTTATTACTTTTATTTTTATTTAGGTTCATTTTTATTTCTATTTAGTTTAGTTTATTTATGGAGTGTAATTTTAGTTGTTGAAGTTATAGTGGTAGTGTTGTGACATTAGGTGAACAAGTCATTAAAAAGAGTGAGTGATTCAGATATTTAGGCTATATTACTCAAAATGATGGTGAAATAGATGGAGATGTTATTAATAGTCAAGTTGAATGGTTGAAGTGGAGGAATGTATCTATTGTGTGATAGAAAAGTACACTTAAACTTAAGGAAAATTTTATAAGATGGTGGTAAGACCTGACAATTTATGGTGCAAAATGTTGGCCAATAGAGAAGCTTGAGACTAAGTTAAGTGTTGCAGAGATGAGGATGCTCAGGTGGATGTGTGGCTTTACTCTTAGAGATAAAATATGAAATTTGAATGTTCAGGAAAAAGTTGGAGTAGCTCCAATGGTAGATAAAATTAGAGAGTGGCTTTATATGGTTTGGCCACATAAAGCGTCGGATCTCAATGACGATTAAGAGTAGATGCATTTGATTTTATGTTAAGAAAGGTAGATGTAGACCTAAAAGACATGGTTAAGATGTATAAAAATGACCTTAGCATACTTGAATTGAGTGATAATTAGACACATAATGGGACACAATGGGAGAGAAGGATTTATGTAGCCACTTAGTGGGATAAAGGCTTGTTGTTATGTAGTTTAGTTTATTTATTTTTTGTTTAGGTTTTTTTTAGTTTTTTAGGTTTAGGTTTAGGTTTAAGTTTATTTTTTAGTTTAATTATATTTTTATTTTATTTTTTAGGTTTTATTTTTTATTTTTAGGTTTAGGTTTAAGTTTTTATTTTATTTTTTGCGTTTAGGTTTTCGGTTTATTTTTTGGTTTTACTTTTTAGTTTAGGTTGTGGTTTATTTATAGCTTATTTATTTTATTTAGGGTTTAGGTTTAGGTTTAGGTTTAGTTTATTTTAGGTTTAAGTTTAGTATTTGTTTATATTAGTTTAGTTTATTTTAGTTTAGGTTTTGGTTTATTTTATTTTATTTTAGGTTTAGGTTTTTCTTTTTAGTTTAGGGTTTATTATTTATTTATTTATTTTTAGGTTTATTTTCTAGGTTTAGATTTTTATTTAGTTTTTATTTTATTTTAATTTAGGTTTATCTTATTTTTAATTTTAGGTTTAGTTTTTAGTTTATTTAGGTTTTTTATTTTTTAGTTTAGTTTACATTTTTTTTAGGTTTAGGTTTTATTTTATTTTATTTTATGTTTTAATTTATTTTATTTTTAGGTTTTATTTAGTTTAGGTTTAGGTTTTAGCTTTTTAGGGTTTAGGGTTTAGGATTTATGGATAATTAAGGGTTTAGTGTTTAGGGTTTAGGGTTTAGGGTTATTTGAGTGTTTAGGGTTTAGGGTTTAAGGTTTTGGGTTTAGAGCTTAGGGTTTAGGGTTTAGGGTTTAGGGTTTAGGGTGTAAGGTTTAGGGTTTTAGGGTTTAGGGTTTAGGGTTTAGGGTTTAGGGTTTAGGGTTTAGATTCAGGTTTTAGTTTAGGGGTTAGGGTTTATGTTTTTTTCTAACAAAGAGAAAATTTAAATTGAAGATTTCTTCTTTTCGATTTCATCAACACACACAGTTTTTTAAGACATAAGCAATGACATAGATAAAAAATGAGCATGTATAGAAACAAATCAAAACCACAGATAAGTAGAACCATCTTGCATATGATTCCATAAGTAGCAGTCGGATCACCATTCTTGAGTTTGTTTAGTTCCATCATCACACCTCTCATCTAGCAGATCCATCATTCACGATCTCTCCCTCACCACCATAGTTGTATCCTCATTCTCTCAGCCTCCATAACCACCATTACTCACGACCACCACCTCCATATCCAGGCACCTCAGATCCACCACCACTAAGATAACCATCCGCCTTTGCCTCCCCGGATCTTGGGAATGGATGATGATATTCTGCCATCAGGTTACCTTCTTAGGGTTTAGGTTTAGGTTTAGGTTTATTTGGTTTAGAGTTTAGGTTTATTTTTTTAATTTATTTGATTCTTATAGGATTAGGTTTAGGGTTTGGGGTTTTAGGGTTTAGGGTTTGGGAGTTTGGGTTTAGGGTTTTAGTTTAGGGTATAGGTTTAGGGTTTGGGAGTT
>JAKCPB010000214.1:0-164170 GCA_021442155.1 Cymbidium sinense | reverse complement strand
TTTATGCTTGCATAAACAACATAACCAGATATGATGAAAGACCCCAACCATCCACAAGAGCGTAGGAAAGTGCTCTCTGCTTCATCTGATGAGCTTGGGACTTCTCTTGAGGTAGTTTTCCTTTATTTAGGTAATCCATGAATGGTTGCCTCCAATCTAACTCCTCATCCTTCTTGGAAATGGAAACCTCCCCTTCAAGAGAGTGCTTTTTGATGAGTTCAATATCAATAATTGATAAGACTTATCAATTTTGGATCTTTATTGATATGGACTCATCCTTCGGACATGCCAACTCCTTGGCAAGCTTTGCTAAAGCATACGCTATGTCATTCTATCCTCAAGAAATCTTATAAATGGTAACCTCTAGGATTTGGGCCAACAAATCCATGGTGTACTTGTGGTAGTGATGGAGCTTAGGCTTTATAACCTTATAGGATGCAGCAATTTGGTTGACACCTAGCTAAGAATCCTCAAAGATGTTGATGTTCTGGATGCTTAATGAAATGACTAACTCCAGATTGACAATCAATGCTTCACATTTGGCTTTGTTATTGGTGCAAGGATTGGACATATGTTACGAGAATCTCATCATATCATGGTCCGGAGTTAAGAAAACTATTCCTACCCATCCCTTTCCAAGAATAGTAGATTATGGTTGTTCTCCTCTTTGAGAGAAAGCTGCAACATCAAAGTACATCTCCTAGTAGTGAATTCTAGTATCCCTTAAGTTCATGATTTGTTCATTAAGGATATCATCACTAAGTAGAGAGTCAATAGGAAGTAGGTGTGTTGCTAAGAAATCTGTTAGGGCTTGTCCTTTCACCACACAGAGGGATATAAAAAAATTTCAAACTGCAAGAGGATCATGGACCATCATGCCAACCGTTCGATGCCATGAGATACGGAGATTGATCCTAAGATTAAGTTCACCTTATGAGGAAGCATGTTGTGTTGTAGCTTTGGGATGCAAAGATTAAAGCTAGGCAATGCTCCTCAATGGGTGGATAATTAAGCAAGGATTAGATGATGGCTGAGGTAGTAGAGTGTGTTTTCCATCCCTTCATCATTATCTTGGGTCAACAAAGCACTAAGGGAGTCATTTAATGCAGTAGTGTAAAGTATGAGGGGCTTGCCTAGGATAGGGGCTACTAGAACTGGCGGTGTCATCAAGTAATGTTTAATGACTTTGAAGGCATGCACACACTTGTCATCCCACTTGAACTTGGCATCCTTTTTGACAAGTGCTAAGAATAACTAACATCTTTTCGATAGATTGGATATAAAGTGTCTTAGATATGCCAACCCCTTGGAATGATCTAACTTGAGTTAAATTTTTAGGGGGTGGCATTTCTAATATCACCTTGATCTTCTCTCAATTGATTATGATTCCCTAGTATCGTACAACAAACCTAAGGAATTTCCATAAAGCTACTCTGAATGCACACTTCAAGGGGTTCATTTTGAGGTTAAATTGTCTTAACTATTCAAAAACTACTCTCAACTCAAAGACATGGTCTTCTTTTTCTTTTTTGATGGACATGATGATGAATGAATGAAGTTGAAGATTCGAACCATAGGGTATGTAGCACCGGCATTTTAAGGATGAAAGGCATGACCTTATAGTATAATTTTGGGGTTCTAAAAGTAGTGTTTCTTTCATCTTCAAGAACCATCTTTATTTGGTTATATCTAGATGAGCCATCCATGAAAGAGAATACTACATGAGCTGAGGCAATGTCCACCATCAGCTCCGAGATTGGTAGTGAAAATTAAACTTTTTGACATGCCTTATTTAAGTCCCTAAAATTGATGCATATGTGAATTTGGCCATTCTTTTTCTTAATTGGGACAATGTTGGCTAACCAGGTGATGCATTTTTCTTTTCGGATGAAGCCAACATTGATTAGTTTCTTGAGTTTAAAATGACATTGTTATCTATGTCTAATTGCATAGGAGCTTGCTTGATAAGGTTACAGTAGGCTCTAGTGCTAGTTTATGGCATCAAAAGCCAATCAGTCATCTCTTCATAACTCCATTCAAAGTGGTCCTTAAAGTGGTCAATAGCTAACGAGTCATTGGTTTCAATTTCACTCAACATGAATTGATGTATGTGGGGCATCTTCTTCAATTCTAAGTTGATTTCTTTGAGCTCATCGATGGTTGACTTAATCTCTTCTTCAAACTCGTGTCTTTGACTTCAAATCATCGGATCATTTCTAAGTTTCTAAACTGTGATTTGAAAAGAACTTATCAATTCCAAATGATTGGTGATGACTAGAATCATCATCATCGACTAGAACCACTACAGAATCTTAGTCTCTCTTGATTGAGAGCTTTTGCATTTGTTCATATTCTTTTGAAGTAGTCGACTTGCTTTGACCAAGTAAGTTGGATTAACCCTTTCTTTGCTAAATTATGAACACAAGGCAATTACTAATAAAAGGTAATTCTATTAAATTTTTATAGAATCATCCTCAAGTTCTACATCAACTTCTTGACTTGAGGATGATGCTTACAAAAGAACCTCGAGTCTTTACACTGTGGATGACTTATGGGCTTCCTTTACCTAACCCTGACTTTTGAGGAAAGTGGGGTTAGAGCTAAGGTTCCCAAATGCCTAACTTATTCACATATAGACTTGGATACACTTATGCTTTGCTTTAGAGCCCGGTCTTCATCATTATCTAGCTCAAGTGTCACCTCCAAGAAAATCTACTTCTGAGAAGAGCTGACTGGTGTGCTAAACATATAAGACTCATCCTATGAACTAGATTCTAAGTCTATATGGATAGCAGGTGTACTCCAGGTGGGACATATCTTCTATTGGGGTAAGGAGATTTTCCACCCTAGGACTAAACTAGCCTCTTCCTCTACACGGAGGTCGGTCATCCTACATATGTTGATGGAGTAATGAACGTGGGTGGAATCTAATGGCTCCACTTCCTCCTCCATGTTTATTTCAGCTCCCTTTTATTTTCTTTTTCATTTTCTCTTTTCTTTTCTTTTTTTCTCTTCCTTTTTCTTTTTCTTTTTCTTTTATTTCTAAACTTTGTCCAAGTTTATAAGAATAGACTTGTTGATTTTGAGGAAGGTAGTAAGCGCATCATCATATATCATGAACTATAAATGGCTTGAGATCTCCTTTGACACAATATGATCCCACCTCTCAAAACTTCATTTGTAGAGAGGATGGAACTATGATGTTCTCATGTATCCATGTTCTCCCAAATAAAGTGTTGAAAGATGTATCCGAGTCTATAATGTGAAACTTGGTTTTGGTCTTCCAATCATCTATCTCCAAGGGCAATACAATGGAGCCTAAGGCCTATTGACCTCACTTTTGGAGTGTGAATTCAATCTTCCCATCTTAGAAGTCTTTAGACTAAGACTCCCTAGTCATAAGACACTTCTCAATTAGGTAAACACTTAACCTAGCCTAAAGACTTAGAAGGGTTAACAGAGGATTAGGTTATGTCTTAGGGATTAGGATAATGCACCTACCCTACAACCCAAATCCAATCCATGTTCACCTTCTCAAACCAAACCTCAAGTTTAATTCAAACATTAAATTCAAATCCAAATCCAAACCCAAATTCCAAAATGAAATGGTTGAAGCCCGTGATCAATTCAAATTTAAAACCCTTCTTAAGACATATGACCTATCCCACGGACTTAGCCAAATCCTAATCCAAAATTAATAGATCTTCTCATAATCAATTTATATCTTCAATCATCTTCCTAAATATAAATCAAATCTACATTCAAATGATCAAAACTAAATCAACTAAAATCAAATTAAATCAAAAACCTTCCTAAGCCATATGACCTATCCATGGACTTAGCCAAATCTTAATCCAAATCAAGTTAAACTCAATTGATTTTCTCACAAATCAATCATATTTTCAATCATCTTCACAAATTTAAATGAAATATACATTTAAATGATCAAAACTAAATCAAACTAAATCAAAATCCAAACTTAAGCCACATGACCTAACTCCATGGACTTAGCCAAATTCCTTCATTCCAAAACCCAAATTTAATTTATTTTCTCATGAATCAATCATACTTTTAATCATATTCGAAAGTAAAAAAAATCTATAATCATCAAGCCAAACAAAAATCAACCCAAGTCAAACCCAACTTAACCCCTTTGACTTGAAATGTTCAAATGAACCAAAACCCATTTGAACCCAAGCTGTACAATTGAATTTATATATGGTCAAATCCCAAATCCATATATAAACTCAACTAAATCAAACTCAACCCAAAATCAAGCCAACTAAACCCAATTGGTCCACTTGACCCAAAGTGGCCAATTTGACTATTTGAGCCAAGTTCTAATCTTACCCAAATTAGATTGAACCAAGCAATGAAAACCTATCATGATTGATTACCTAGGTTGATCAATTATCACAAATTGGGTCAAACCAAGTCAACTTGGTCATTTTACCAAGTCAACCACTTAACCCATATGAAACTAAACTAGCCAAATTGCAACCTAAGCCAAATCCCTTGAAACAAATGATTCATACCAAATCAAAATCAATATTTGAATATAACTTGACCTTCAATGGAGTCAAACCAAACCCAATTGGCCTCTTGACCCATGTTGACCCAAATTGACCTAAAAGACAAATAAAATATAAACCAAATTGATTCAAGTTCAAATTAAATTGATTATTGAACTTGACCAAAGCCATGATTGCTAATTGAACCCAATTAACTTAGCCCAATTTGACCTAAAGGTTCAAGTTGGCCTAAATCAAAACTAAATTCAAATTAATTGAAACCAAAACCTACAATCATCTTTGATTGGTCAACTAAACCCAAACCAACACCCAAGCCAATTTGGCCAATTTGATCAAATTGGTCAACTTAATCCATTTGGCCCAAATGAATTCAAATGAGCCAAAATCAAATCTAAACTAAACCAAATGGAACCAAAACATCCCAAATGATCATATGAACTTGACCCAACCTTGGTTTGACCCAATTTGACCAATTGGTCAACTTGACCCTAACCCAATTTGACTTAAATGAGTCAAATTGAGCCAAACTAACCAAATCAACTCTAACTGACTTGAAATTTGGGCTAACCACTTTTGGCTCATTTCAAATATGCCCAAATCAAATCCAATGCCAAATGATCATTCTACCCTGTCAAGGGCATCACATGAGACAAATCACCCATGTAGTGGTCATTTCCATTCCTTGGCCACTTGGTAATCTCCCAATGGTCTGGCACCAGCACTCCCCTCAGAGCATTTGAAACCCATAGCCATAAGCCAAACCTGATCCCACCATCAAGATGAAGGGGAGTATACACCCCTCATTTTGACTCAAACACACATAAAATCATTCCTCGAGCCCTACTACCCAAGAAGAGCCACTAGAGCCATTTCTAAGTTCCCAAGCTCATTCCTCGATCATAAAATGCCATTCTATCCTCCCAAAATAGGACACTCCCATTTCAACCTAACTTCCCATTTCTCCATCAAACTCAAATTAACTATGCACCTTTCCTAGGCCTCATGAGCAAGAACAAATCATCTCCCAAGCTTCCCGAGCAGAGGAGGGACTTGATCAAAGTTGAGCTTGAAATCATCATTGGTTAGTGGCCTTAAATGAGCGTTGAGGAATTGATCTAATTGCTCAATAGATCTTCATCTCTAGATGAAGCTTCTTCAATCATTTGAGCCCCGATTGAGCTCGGTATGCTTCCAAAATAGATCTTTAGCCAAAAATGTTGGAGATTTTTGAAGAAAACTTGTATCTCGTGTGATCTTGACCATTGGATCCCCTCCGATTGATGTCAGTGAAGGTGTGGGATCCTTTTGGAGTTGATCCGAGCTAGAATAAGCTCGAATCATGTCAGAAATGGTAGATGGACTCCATTCTCCCTCACTTGCATGACGTTAGATCAGGCACCGTTTGTTCTGTGTGATTGGAACAAACAATTGTGATTAGATCTACTAGATCGATTTGATTTAATCTTATTAAGCTTTAGGATTAATCATAGCCGTACGATCTTAGATTGGATGGCATACAAGAAAGCACGTCTGCCACTGCCACGTAGGCACTGAGTCGGATAAGTTTTATGTAGCCAATCTTGAGGCACCTTGTGGAAAGCATGCCACATGGCACCAATAAGATTATGCTTAATTAATCAATTTTAATAGCTAAAACTTTTAAAACTCATAAAAAATCATAGAGAAATAAAAAATCCAAATAAATACTCATTTTAAAGGTATTTCAATTAATTAAAAAGATCTTAACTAATTTTGAATAGTAATTAAAGTTTAATTAAAAATTAGCTTAATTACTTTTTTAATTACTTGAGCAATTAATCCCAAATTTTGTGGGTTAATTTAATGGGATGACCTCTACCTCCCATGATTTTCTTGGGATTTATTACTCACTTAATTAAGAAAATTGACTAATTAAACCTTACGTACTCTTTTAAGTTAATTAATGATTAATTAATCCAATGAAGAGTAATAAATTTGTTAATTAAGTTTATTAATCATTGTTCGATAGTAAGTGAACTAAAGAATAGGGTTGGGACCCCTTTCCCGAAGTTCATTTCACCTTTTTTACAAAATAAAATTAATTAATATTTAACTAATTAATTAAATTACTTAATCAAATTGAAATCATAATCACATCAAATTTAATTAATTAAATCATGGGGTAGATCTTTAGGTGTTTATAAGGGTAGAGCTTTCTAAATTTATTTTGGGTTTGTATGGTGGTACCACAATGGCCTCTTATTCTTTTGTGATTAGCTTTATAAATTGATTGATGATTTATTTAGCTTTTGCATTAAGTGGCATGTTTTTTTTAGTTTCTTCTTTGCTTTATGTATGGCGGGATGTGGATTAGGCTTTTAGGAAAAATATATCTTTTACCAAATCTAACAACTCAAAATTAAAAATAAAGAACTCATAACCTCACCTAAAGCTTAGGTTTAAAATCAAGATAAAAGAATTATCAACCCTTAGCTGGATGAGTATTTGTTTTTGCAATATCATGCACAAATGCATCTCTTGATTGGAGGGCTTCCACCTTTGCTAGAGAAACTTGGCTTGACCTTTGAGAGCCATGGTGGAAACACATCCTCCATTCTCCCGATTTTGGCCAATAACTTTATTTCTCATGCATTAGCATATGAATCCTATTAGCCTGAGTCAAATAATTGTCCAAAAAATAAAAATAAGATGAAAATATGAATTGCATTAGATTTAGGTCATTTGAAGCATGTGCTTACATGATCTAGTCTCTTTATGGAGTGAGTTTAAGGATTTAGTCTCTTTCTAAATAAATAACAACCTAACTTATCTTGTATAAGCATAAGACTTTTCTACATGTATTTAAAATCATAGGAGGAGTTAGTTGGTGGCCACCCCTAAGTGGTTGTAAGTCTAAGCAGTCAGGTGGTTTGTACTCTCTTGTGGAGGCAAACCAAATACCATTTTGCCTTAGAGGTTGTGCTTTTATGCCAAAGCTCCCTAGATTTAGGTTTTGAGATTGCTTCTCCCCTTTGTGGGCCATAAGCATAATTCCTCACCTCTTAGGAATTTCCATTAATCTTGTGTTATGGAATCATAAGTCCTAAATTTCTAATGAAAAATGCAACTCAAATATATTAAATCAATTTCAAAAATATAAAGCCCAACTATAGGATAGTTTGAGATTGCTCGCTAGGTTTCCTAGCATCGTGGGCATCTCCTACTTATCTTCCTTTTGGCTTTGATAATAACTCCCTCTCTTTGATCAATCCCATTTGATCTTCAAAATGAACTAATCGATTGATAGTCCTTTCCTATTGAAATCTTTGAAGACAATGATCATTTACCTTAATCGAGAGTTTTCATAAGGAATCCCTATTCCTTAGGATGTAATTATTATGGGGCTTGCCCCTGTAGGGAACTTAACAAACCCGATTTAAAATAAACCCTGCTTTACTTTTCCATGTAAAGTATGGGAAGAATCTCTGGCACATATGCAGACCCATCATCCTTAGGAGTTCTTATTGAGGTGATTAGGTCTATTAAAGGGTAGTGACCTCTATCTCCCAAGATGGTAGATTATTCCTTGATGACATACTCGATCACCTGAATAAGAACATCTGCGGATATGCGTGGCATCCTAAAAAGATCAATTTTTTATATTCTTACCTTTTTCACGGATAGATTTGAAGGTGGCCATATAGAAATTTTTCTACCAACAAATTTTTCAAGCAACTCCTCTAGAGATGGTTCCTCTCTCCATCTTTGGTAAATGATTATTGTCTTTCAGTATCGATAGTGGGTTTGTACTTTGGTATAAATCTATTCTTTCTATTAGCACTTAGCTTATTTCATTCTTAAGTTGAGTTAGCCAACATCTTTAGGTTTTAGGACCTCGTGTTTTAAAGTTGGATTCTCTAATGGATAAAATAAAAAATAAGATCTAAATAAAAAAAAACATTTAAGGACTTCCCCCTTATCATTTTTATGATAAGGAAAGGTTCATTCTAAAATTATAAAGACAAAATTAATTTTCCATAAAAAATTTACTTTTCAAAAAGCACTCCTTTCAAAAATGCACTTAATAAAATATTTTCCACAAAATTTTATCACCCTCATTTAACAATTCTCATAATTGTTACATATAGGGATTTTCAAAAATAAAATTAACTAAAATTTTCCAAAAGCACAAATGAACATCTTCTTTCAATTCACTTTGATGAAGATTTCATTTTTCAAAATAAAATGAACAATCATCTTTCCAAAAAGTCAAAATCAAAATAAAAAAAATAAAGTTTTCAAAGCACACATGAACCTTTTCATTTATACTCACTTACTGAATGAAAGTTTCATTTTAAAATAAAATAAAATTTTTCAAAAGCACATATGAACATCTTCATTTAATATACTCAAATTTATTAAATAAACATTTTATTTCAAACTGAAAACAATATCATTTGGAAATCCCACTTAAACTTATTCTGCGTATGATTAAGTTGGAATTCCCTCTTTCAAATAAGCACACAAAATAAAAATTTCACATTTCAAAAATAAGATTGATCTCCATTCTACATACC
The DNA here is from genome assembly GCA_021442155.1 of Cymbidium sinense. Lineage (NCBI taxonomy): Eukaryota > Viridiplantae > Streptophyta > Magnoliopsida > Asparagales > Orchidaceae > Cymbidium > Cymbidium sinense. The sequence continues at coordinate 155,082 of JAKCPB010000214.1, read as the reverse complement.
CAAATTTATTGAATGGAAGTCCAAAAATTAGAACTTAACAATCATACTTTCAAAATTCTAAACACATTTGGAACTTCATTTAACATACCCAAATTTGTTAAGTGAAGTCTCCAAATCCAAAATCCAAAATTTTTCAAACACATTTTGGAACTTCATTTAGTATACTCAAATTTGCTGTGAAGTTTCCAAATTCCCAAATCAAAATTTTCAAAGCACATTTTGGAATTTCATTTAGCATAGTAAAATTTGGTAAGTGAAGTCTCCAAATTCATAACTCAAAATTTTCAAACACATTTTGCAACCTCATTTAGCATACCAAAATTTTCTAAGTGAAGTCTCCAAATCCAAAACCAAAATTTTCATACACTTTTTGGAACTTCATTTAGCATACTCAAATTTGTTAAGTGAAGTCTCCAAATCCAAAATCCAAAATTTTCAAAACACATTTGGAATTTCATTTAGCATACTCAAATTTGCTAAGTAAAGTCTCCAAATCCAAAATAAAAAATTTTAAACATATTTGGGACTTCATTTAGCATAACCAAAATTTAAGAGAATCTCCAAATTCAAAAAATCAAAAAAATCAACAATCATATTTTAATTTTTTTTCAAACACATTTTGGAACCTCATTTAGCATACTCAAATTTGCTAAGTGAAGTCTCCAAACCAAAATCCAAAATTTTTTAAAACACATTTTGGAACTTCATTTGGATACTCAAATTTGCTAAGAAGTCTCCAAATCCAAAATCTAAAAAAATTTTCAAAACATATTTTGGAACTTCATTTAGCATAATCAAATTTGCTAAGTGAAGTCTCCAAAGTCAAAACCAAAATTTTCAAACACCTTTGGAACTTTTTTCCCTAGCATATCAAATTTGCTAAGGAGAAGGTTCCATTTTCAAAACCAAACTAAATCAAAACTTTTGAACACATCTTGTGGAAATTCATTTAGCATACTCAAATTTTCTAAGTGAAATTTCCATTTCACAAAATCAAGTGGGACTTCATACTTAGCATACCATATTTGCTAAAGTAAAGTATCCACTTTCAAACAAATCAAAATAAAAATGAAACACTTAGGATTTCCTTAGCATACCTAAATTTAAGGATCCTACCTTTTCAAAATCAAAACATTCAAAAATAAATGAAACACTTAGAATTTTCTTAGCATACCTAAATTTGCTAAGAATCCTATTTTCAAAAAAATCAAACAAAACACACTTGAGTTCTTCACTTAGCCTAAATTTTGCTAAGTATGAATTCCAACTTTCCAAAATCAAACAACAAATCAAAAGAAACAATCATTCTCAAAACACTTCACTTAGCACACCTAAATTTGCTAAGTAAAAAATAAAATCATCAAACAAAACAAAATCAATTTGACCCTTACTTTAACATACCCAAATTTATTAAAGGAAAGGGTCCTCAAATCAAAAATTCAAATTCAAACAAACATGAACCTATGGAAGCATCCTTCTCAAAATATTTGAATCCATCTTTCAACATACCTAAATTTGTTGAAGTTGGATTCATATTCAAAATTCATCTTTCAATCAAATCTTCTCAAATCTATTTGAACCCCACCTAACACTTCCAAGTTGTTGGATGTGGGTTCAAATTTTCAATTCAAATTCAAAAAATCTACAAAGATAGAAATTATAGCTCATTTCTATTGTAGATTTTCAGCCATTCTGATAGAGACTACAATTTTTTGATTAATCTAAAATGGCCGGTTCACAAGTTCATTTTCACCTTCCTCATGGTATGGATTTGGCTTTGGGCCAAAACCAACTTTCCCACTAGATCATACACATCTTATCCACTTTGATGGGGATTTAAGAATTACAGGGCACTCCCCTCATGACATCGGTAGGACCACGTGCAAAAGCGTCATCTGATCTACCTTATTAACATGTCCTCATTGAAGAGGAAAGCAGTGGCAGTCCCAAAGGCTTTATTTATGACAATACCAATAGTACCAGAAGTACTAACAGTGCTAGCCTCAGTTTCAATGCACCCCATGGTTTCTCATGCTGCCCAAGTGAGGGCTTGCACCTCTCTCATCTATACCCTCAGGGTAAAGCTCCCTAGTCTCGGCTTGCCTCTCACTTTTGAGTATGGGTCTAGCTCTCACTCCTCCCATCCTACCAGACACAATGCGGAACAAGAACATGATCAAGTGATATCACACCAGGGGCTAGAGATAGGGCAATTTGTTGTTGAGGAGTTCCCTGTTATCACCTCACCACTGGTAATAGTAAACTAATTCCATCCTCTCTCTAGATTAGACAGAGAGGATGTTAGGAGGATTCACTCATCACCTCCTGGTGCAAGACGCCAGTTACCTGGAGTAGAAGTCATACGCCTCCGATCTATCTTGCCCGGTGGTGAGCTTATGATGCTTCTGGAGCTCGGTTTGATCTCGGATCCATCATCCCCATGTGGGGAAGAATATCAGAGAGGGCTGAGGCCCAACCTCACATTACCAATAGGGAGAGACGGAGGTTCGTGCCGGTTAGCTTTATTATTAATTTTCCATCTTGGCGTCTACCAACCGACATCATCCTACTTATTGGGACTAGTCATCATAGGGAGCTCCTGCATAGAGTCTTGTCTCCACCCCACCACTTCCCCTCATCGCATGGCATCAGTCACGGCATCTCCCGGTTCAGGCCATAAAGGCCATATGGAGAAGTGCACGCGATCTTGGACGAGAGGGATCCCACCCCATCTACACCACCTATGTGGGAGGCCAAGCTCTCCCACTCAACCTTCCCCAATGGTGGTGAAGGAAGCGATCTGAAGCATCGTCATCCCTTCACCAACTCTAGTTGAGGACATGGAGATGGTGATAGTTATTTCAGAGATTGCAGATGATAGTCCAGGCACTAGGTAGTGGAACATCTAGGATTGTTTTCTCATAGCTAGTAGTAGGGAACTCATCTAGTGAGTATCCCATAGGATTGACTCTGGTGGCGAGGTTTGATGCCTCTTAGTGCATGATAGATCACAGATATTTTTACCCACTGATCATTCTTTAGATGAGATAGTGGCACATTATTTCATGGAAAAGAATGAGATTTTTGGGGTATGATTGGTCGATGAAGAGAAAGTCGCTTCAATCCCAATGAAGATGACTTGTTGGGAGACTCGGTTAGATGCATGTAGACACTAGAGGATCTCTTCTCGGAACAACAAGCCATGGAAGGTGATGAGGTTGATCAAGAACACACGACATCGGCACCTCAAGTTGAGGAAAGATGAGCATCTCGATGGATGGAGGACTTATTAGCGCAGTGCTTAAATAAGCCCCATTAGTTCATCCTACTACAGTCGACATTAGTCAGCCTGAGTTAGTGCATGTCTTGGACCCAGTCAAGACTTTACCTCCCATTGAGCAAGGTAGCACTAGCTTGTATAGGAAGGTAGTGGAAAGTACCTCCATACAAGAAAAAGATATAAAATCCATGGTTGAGAAGCAAGTGAAGGAAGCATTGGCTCAAGCCCAGGGAGGATCATGTTCCAAAGGGTAGACCCCACCTAGACAAATTTGATGCTATTCAATATCCCAAGGGCTTCATGCCACCTTCCTTCAAAAGCTTTGATGGCGGAAACCTAGCTAGCTTCAGTCATTGTTGCAACACCGGTGATGCTTTGATTTTCTATTCTAGCTAGCGTATTGCTTTTTGATTGGTATCTGAACTCCCAATAATTAGTAAAGATATTTGCTGAGTTAGAGCAACTCTTCATTAAGAGGTTTCTTTGAAAGGGTTTGATCTCATTGTAGCACAATAGCACCCCGGTGATTCCCTTGTTGATATATTCTTAGTCTAACTTGAGTATGAAGTCAACACATCGAATAGCATGACATTGAGATTCTTTTAAAGAATATCCATGGCCCCAGCCATGCTTAAGGGCTTCACTATCAAGACATTTGAGAAGCTAATCAATAAGGTGGCTAGTCTACAAGGAGAGGCCAAAGTTCCTTTTCAAGATCGGTTGCCTAGCGAAGCACAAAAGGTCTATGAGAAGAAACCAAGTAGTAGCGGTGGTTGATAAGGGGAAGCGTTAGAGAGAGAGAGACCATGGCGACCTCCACCTCCTTTGCCACCACAGGTAGCCCTACGGCCTCCACCATAGCCTCCATGGCCGACCGCCATACCATACCACTAGCAGTAGCACTCACCCGCTAGCTATTGTCCACCTACTCTTTTAGATAAGTTAAACAAACCTTATTCTTTTAAGGGGAATGAGGATCTTTAAGAATCTCTTAAAGAAGCTTTTTTAGCTACCCAGCCTAGGACCATAGTAGGCCAAAGTCATGTTCCAAACTTTTGTCCTTACCACCATATATTCAGCCACATTTTGGAGGATTGCTTCACATTCAAGGGCTTGAACATAGTTTCAAGACCATGTTGTAGTTATCCCAAAGGAATACCTTTCAGTTCCATTAGGGTAATCTTTGGGGATACATGTGATCCTACCAAAACCAAAGAAGGTTGAGATATTTCTCTATCTAAAACCTCTAAGATGATAATCCAGAAGATCAAGAAGCTTTCTTGTAGGTGCATGAGTCAGCTCAAACCTCTAACATTAAAGAAGGTTTGCAAGTTGCAGTGCCAACTCTAGGAAAGGGGAGCTGGCGGCAGCATGTGTCGGCCAGAGATAACCCATTAGTGCGCCATCGACCATGTCCATGTCCTCCGACCTAGTTCTTGACTTCCACACGGTGACTTCTTCCATTTTAGCTAGCTCTACTTATTTTACTAATAACTCTTGTGTGGATAAGGGCATCAAATCTCTTACCCCACTCACTTTACTTAAATTCTACTTTGTACCTCCAAACAATTCCAAGAAATTGAAGAATAAAGCTAGTTTGAATTACATTATGCCACTTATGATGGGTTGTCTTCTTCTATTCTAATGATAACTCTTCAAGTTAAAATAACTATAATAATTTTGATCTTCCTCTTTTCGATTGAGTTGGACTTTCCAACTCACGGTTCACCTCTTGAGATAGACTTGGAATCATCGATTGAGGGTAGGTGAGCTTGATGTGTGGGTAGAACCATCCATTACACCACAAGAGATCATAGTCAACCTCCATAGTGGCAAGGTTCTACCTTATAGGTAGCACCTCAAGATAGAGAAATAAGTCATTGATGAATCAGAAGCCCTTCCACGGGATGCTCCACCCTTGGATATGCTTGTGGAGGACTAGCAAGGTGGACTACAATTCCTTCATCTAAGAAAGTTGCCATCTAAGCTAAGCATATATGATGCCCTTGGCTTATCCAAAGAGATGAGGGAATCACTAATCAAGGCTATTCTTGATCCTGAAATATGCTTAGCTCAAGCTAGCTATATGAGGAAGCACACAAAAGCTCAGGGATCACAAATGAAGACCTTCTTTTTGGGGACTTGGGAGCGCAACTCCCCTCTACATCACAGTTGACATGGGAGTTAACTTGCAATTCTCATGGATTGTCATGAACATTATGAGTCCAGACCCTTATTTGAGGATTGACATCTCACTCGAGGAGATCGATGATGTTGAGAGGATTCAATGACCAAGGTGAGGGCTTTAGGTTCTATATGTTACCTTTGATATGGCAGAAGGCTGCCAAGTTCTACATCATTGATTTGAATACTTCATTCACTTTGCTTGGTAGGCCTTGGATACATCACAAGATCGTTCCATCCTCCCTCCATCAGCATCAAGTTCAAAAAGATGGAATTGAATACCCAGCGGAGATGAAAAGCCATTTTCGAGAGGTTGAGATTTATGAGGATGTGACCTACTATCTTCCTCAAAACACCCTTTCTTGTGAACTTGGACAAAATTCAAATAACACAAAAGAAAAGAAAATGAAGAAAAGAAAAGATAAAAAAATAAAAGAAAAATAAAATTCCAAGTGAACAGAAAGGGAAATGAAGAAGAAATAGACCATCACATTCCACCCACAGTTCATTCCATCATATGGACATGTGGGTAGGATCAACCTCCACCTCCAGAGGTGGTAGAGCAGAAAGGTAGTTCAGGTGGGAGACCCTAGTTGGCCATCACCAATAGAGGTTTCAGCTCATAAATTCACTACATTCACAGACTTGGAATCCGGATGAGTCTAATGTGATTAGTATACTAGCCAACCCCACTCAGTGGGTTCCATTGGAGGTGACTTTCAATCCAGGCAAAGATGAAGACCATGCCTCCAAATAAAGCAAAGTATTCAAATCTGGTTTATGTGAAACTATTAGGCAGCAGTTGGGAACCTTAGCTCTTACCTCACTTACATCTCAGAAAGTTAAAGATTTTGTAGTTAAGGAAGTCCCTTAGTCTTCCAGTGATATTAAGCAGAAGAAGCTCTTTTTGGGACCATCATCCTCAAGCCCTAAAGTTGATGTAGAGCTTGAGGAAAATACTTTTAAAGAATTAATGGAATTGCCTTTTGATTTACTGCCTTGTGTTCATAATCTTATACTGAAGGTTTAGTTCCTCATACATGGTCCAAGCATAGGTTAGTACTTTGAGAAGCTATGGAATAATAGGGAAGCACAATCAAGAGCGGGACTAGGATTGATGCATTGGTTGATGATGAAGATTACTTAGTTGTTACCAACCATTTGGAGTTTAATAGGTTCTTCTCACACCCCAACTCTTATGAGAATGTGTGTTTAGAAACCTCAAATGATCCAAATGATCTCCAAAGAGGCACTGCTAGAATTGGAAGAGGAGATTCATTCAATAATAGATAAGCTTAAAGAAATCAACCTCAGGACAGAAGAAAATCCATGCCCGACATACATCAATTCATTGCTGAATGAAAAAGAAACTAATGACTTAGTTAGGCTATTTACTGAGTTTAAAGACTACTTTGCATGGAGTTATGAAGAGATGCTGGATTATCTAACATAGTAGTACAAGCTTAATAGACTAACACTACCCTATTAAGCAAGCTCCTACGCATGATTAGAAATTGAACAACATGTCATTTCTAAAGTCAAGAAATGCTAGTTTCAGGAAGAAAAATATCCTACCTAGTTAGTTAGTGTTGTCCTAGTTAAGAAGAAGAATGACCAAATTCACATTTGTGTGGATTTTAGGGACTTAAATAAAGCATGTCATAAGGATGAGTTTCTCTTCCTATACCAAAATTAATGGACATTGCCTCATCTCATGTTTTTCTTTCATGGATGGGTCATCTATATAACCAAATCAAGAGGTCTCCTAAAGAAGAAAGAAGCACTTTTTTTAAACCACATAATCTTCTTTAGGGTCATGCCCTTTTGGCCTTAAAATGTTGGTGCTACATACCAGGGCCATGACTTCGGATCTTCAAGAACTCATCCATCTTGAGTGCTACATTGATGATCTTGTAGTAGAGAAAAGGAAGGCCACCTCTTTGACTTGAGTAGTTTTGAGCGGTTAAGATAATATAACCTCAAAATGAATCCCAAGTGTGCATTTGGGTAGCTTTAAAATTCCATGGGTTTGTTGTTGACCAGAATAGAAATAGATCTAGAAAAATATTAAAGCTATCTTGCTATCTTAAATGTCTCTTAAAGTCTAACTCAACTCGGATCCTTTCAAGGAGTATCTAAGATGCTTTATCTCCAACCTATTGGGGAGATGCAAACCATTCTCAACACTTGTCCAAAAGGATGCCAAGTTCAAGTGGGATGATAAGTGCCAGCATGCCTTCAAAGACATCAAGTATTATTTGGTGAAGCCACCAGTTCTAGCAGCCCCAATCCTAGGCAGGCCACTCATTCTCTACACTGCTACATTAGATGACTCTTTTGATGCTCTGTTGGCCCAAGCCAATGTCGAAGGGAAAGAGAGTGCTCTCTACTACCTCATCATCGGTTCTGTGAACTATCCACCTATTGAAAGATTGCTTTGATCTTTGCTTCCCAAAAGCTATGACTACATGCTTTTTCATAAGGTGAATTTGATCTCCAAAACAAATCCACTGCAGTACCTCATGACACAGCCAACGCTATCTAGACATTTGGCACGTTGGTCCATGATACTCTCATAGTTTGATATCACATTCATACCCCTCCGTGCGGTAAAAGGACAGGCCCTAGCAGATTTCATAGCAACACACCCACTTCTTATTGATTCTTCATTTAGTAACAATCTCCCTGATGAACAAATCATGAACTTAGGGGAGGCTGGCAATCATAGATGGGAGATGTATTTTGATGGTGTTGCTTCTTTTCTCAAAGGGGAAGCACCATGATCTATTCTTCCAAGAAAGGTAGGGGTAGGAATAGTTCTTCTAACTCCAAACTGCAATGTGATGAGATTCTCATACTATCTTTCCAACCCGCACCAATAATGAGTATGAGAGGCTTTTATTTCTAGGTTAGCCACTCAAATGTCAAGAGCATCAACATCATTGGGGATTCTCAGTTGGTCATCAACCAGATTGTCGGGTCCTACTAAGTCCTCAAACCTAAGCTTCATCATTACTATGAGTATACCATGAAGCTATTGGCCAGTCCATACAAGGTTTCCGAAAGATGCGTAGATGCTTTGGCCAAACTTACCAAAGAATAGGCATGTTTGGAAGAAGAGTCCATTTAAATAAGGGTCCAAAATAAACAAGTCTATCCCTTATTGATGTTAAACTCATCAAGAGACTTTCTCTTGAAGGAGGTTACCATTGCCAAAATAGACAAGGCTAGATTGGAGCCATTCATAGATTACTTGAACACAACAAACTACCTCGAAAAGTCACAAGCCCATCGTGAAATAGAGAGCTCTCTCTATATTGATGGCACCTGCCTATCCTTTGACCAAATGTGGTTATGCTATTTAGATAAACATGAAGCCCATGGCATTATAATTGAGGTACATTTAGGTCTATGCAGAGCACATCAATCCAGTCCAAAGATGAAGATGAAGTTCAAGTGACTTGGATACTACACCTTTGATTTCATGGATGTAGCTAGGAGCCATCAATGTCGTACATGATGTGGTCCTCCACCAACCACCAACATTCTACACCCTACTTTGGCTTCATGAGTGTTGGGTTACCAACATTATAACTATCGACTACTTTTTTTAAGTAAGAAACCATCCCACTGAAAGAAGTCATAGATCAGTATGTGCTTTAGTTTTTTAGGAACCATATCATATATAGGTTTGGGGTTTCTGATGAATTATATAATGGTACTACATTCAAAAGCATGAAGATCTAGCTTTATAGAAGATATAATATAGATTAGAGATACTCCACCATCTACCACCTTAGAGAAAATGTCTTAGAGGAAGCATCATCCAGATAATGAAGAAGACTCTTGATAACAAAAAATGATTATGGAATGAGTAGTTGGTTGAAGCTTTGTGGGCTTACCATAGCACATATCAAACTCCAACTCAGTCTACCCCATTTTCCTTAGTGTATGGGTGCAGTTTCTACCTTTAGAACAACTCCCATCACTAAGGATAGCATTGGGTAACAAGATCACTATAGAGATGCAAAGTTGTTAGAAGAGCTTGAAGGTTTGGAAAGAGTCACCCATGAGAATGAACCTAGAGTTGAAGGCCAAAATGATTCAAGCTCAAAACTGGTTACCCAAGGTCTTTCTAAGTAGAAGAACTTGTGTTAGTCTATGGAGACCAATTGTTGCCCATCGAAGATAGGAGACAAGTTTGAACCCACTTGGGAAGGCCCCTATGTCATAGAGAAGGCCTACCAAGGAGGATCTTATCAGCTTATTGATTATAAAGGGGAACACCTGATGCTTCCAATTAATGGGCTCTATCTAAAGAAATATTACTCATGAAATAAATCATGTTTGAAAATAATCATTAATAAAAACAAAAAAATCTAATTTCATTAATCAAATCTTCTTTTCTTTCAAAGCGTTGTTTGCTTGTCTTGAGAATCCACTGTGATGCATCTAGGGTAGGTGTAAGAGTCCCCTAGTGGCATCATATCCCTCTTTCACAACACAAACACAATCTCTCAATGCTTTTAGAATAGGTGTAAGAGAACTCGAGAGGCATCCTATTTCGATTTGCATAACTAAGTTAAGTGTGAGAGAAGAAGCATCATTTCTTAGTAAATCCTATTTGCCATCTATGGCACCATTTCATCAAATCCCCAGCATGTTTTAAGGTAGGTGTAAGAGTCCCCCAGAGGCATCCTATTCCTTTTAGCACATGCACAACAACAAACACAAATCTTTTATCTCGAATGCTATTTTGATGTGAGAGCAAGCCCTATGGCACTCACTCATTAGCTTCTCTCACATGCTACACATGTCACCCCCAGTGGTCATTTGTTGGAGGATGTGAATCCCCAGCTTTCTTCCTAACTTGACCATTGCAAACCAAAGCCTTGTTAGTTTGGTAGTCTTCACGACCAATAAGCTACCTCATGTTGACTTTGCTTAAAGATGTGAGTCCCTGCTTTCTTCTTGAACTAGCCATCATGCTCTAACTAGGTTGGTATATTTAAGGTTTAGGATAAGTCCCCCAGTGGCTCCTTTTATCTTGACTACTTTTGAGTTGATATAAGTCCCCTAGTGGCATTCACTGTGTAGTCTAGGTCGGGATACGTCTGAAGTCATACTATCCCAACATTCAGTTCCACTATAGGAGGATGTGAGCCCCCGAGCTTTCTTCCTAGGCTGATTAATGCAAACAGATGAACACCTTAGGTTGGTTGATGTTGGTAATGCTAACAGTGACTCACTCAGTGGTTACACCACTCTTGGCAGATGAGTCCCGAGCTTTCTCCTTAAGTTGGACACCAAATAATATTGGTAGCCATGTCATCTTCTCCAGGGTGTTGGATTAAGCCCTTAGCGGCTCCATCCCCTGCAGGCACTCTATTTGGATCAACCTTTTTATGACCCCATTTAAACACTACCTAGGTTACTTTTGGATTGGACAGTCCCCCTTTCCTAGTAACCATCCCTGTGGTTGGAAAATTTTGTTTGGATAGATTCTCCGTTCATAAATTTGAGATAGGTCTAGGTGATATAAGCTCCTTCTCGCTTTGATCCCACAAACTAATAGGGTTCCATGATAAAATGAACTAAAATAAGCAAACAAATAAAAAAATTTGCTTGTGAATTAAGAATTTAAGCCCCAAAGGCCCTTTTCCCAAAGACATCCATCTTTAGGAAATGTCGACATAACTCTATAAGAATTGCGACTACGAATTGAGATAAGTCCCCGGGTCGGCACTCACTCCGTAGTTTCCCTAGGTCGGGTTCAATTTATTTTTCCATGAGCAGGTTACCCCGGTGGTCATTCTTCTTTGAAAGATGTAAGACTATGACACATTCTTTCTAGCATGATTGTCGCAAACCAACAGGCAGCCTTAGGTCAGGTTCAATTTGTTGCCCAAAGCAACCGATCACCCAAGTGGTCTTTTCTAGTGGAAGATGTGAGTCCCCAAGCTTTCTTCCATTCAATTGATCATTGCAAACCAAAAGGCACTCCTTTGGTTGGATAGTTCTCCCATTAGGGAGCATTTATTTGGTTCAATAAATCTAGGATTTGATATAAGCTCATTCTCGTTTGATCTATAAAACCAACAATCCATCAAAACAAACCAAACTAAAAAATGAAATTAATCTTGACTATCCTTAGTTTGATTTAAGTCCCCAAGCATTCACTCAAGTACCCTAGGTCGGTTTGATTTGTTGCCCAAGCAACCAATCACCCCTGGTTCTTATTCTAGAAGATGAGTCCCTTTTTTTAAGATTTGACCATTGTATGCAAAGGCACCCCCCTTGGATAGTCCTTCCTTGTGGTTGGTAGACTATTCCCTTTGAATTGATAAGTCTGAGTTAGGTCTAGGTCTCTATGGCCCCTACTTAGTGCAGTCCATCACAAATTTATGGGATCCATCATAATCAAAATAAACTAATCCAAAAAATGAAATTAATCTTGACTATCAATGAGTTGACCTAAGTCCCCCATCGAGATAAAATAAATAGTCAGCTCTAGGTTAGGTTCAATTTGTTGTCTTGCCAATAGATTACCCTAGCAGCTGGTCTCTACTTTGGAGGATGTAAGTCAATTATGCTTTCTTCTAATACAGATTCGCATAAAAACACCTTTGGTTGGTAGACTACTCCTTTGGATTGGTTTGAGTTTGGGTTTGGGCCTCCATGGCCTACTGTCATCCAAACCATCAATATGATCCATCATAACCAAACAAATCTAAAATGAAATTAATCTTGACTATCTTTGAGTTTATCTAAGTCCCCAGGTGTCATCTCAATAATTAACCCTAGGGGTTTCAATTTTTCTTGCCAATAGATTACCCCAACAGGTCTCTACTTTGGGGATGTAAGTCTACTGCTTTCTTCTTATGCTATATACCTAAAGGCATCCCTTTGGTTGGTCCTACTATGTTTAGTTGATTACCCCTTTGGATTGGTGAGTTAGTCTTAGCCTCCATGCCTCTTACTTAGTGCAGTCCATCGCAAACCAACAGGGTTCATCTTAAAATTCAAACCTAATAAAATTAAAATAAATTCAACCCTCTTCATCAGTGAACTAAATCAAATCTTTTTCTCCTCAGTGAGACTCAAATCAAATCAAACCTTTCATCCCCTTGTGGATGACTTGAACCTGCTTCCCTAGTAGAAGGTTCACACTCTATCCCTTAGTGGATTCTTCCTCTCTCTTATGTCTTAGACATAAGTAAGCCACATTGCACTCTCTAGATTCTTTCTTGGGAATATATTGTTTATTAGTGTGATTTTTTTGTTGTTGATCATTTGGTCAACACAATAAGTCGTGTTTCTTGTCAGTCACACCACACCTATTAGGCATCCTTTATTGACCTCATTTTTAGAATTAGTTCTCAACCCCTCCATCTTAAACATAGGACTTCTCTTAGACTTTATAAGTTCCTTAGTCTTAAGACACATCTAGTTATTAGCGGACACTCAACCTTAGAGACTTAGAAGAGTTAGCCATAGAATAGGTCATGCCTTGGGGTGTTAGAAAATTTTTCTACCCTTAGCTTGAACCATTCCTCACTTTCCTTTCTTCAAGTCAAACTCCAAATCAATCTTATTTGATTTTCTCCAAACTCAAATCAACTCCATGTGAAACCCATGATTGAAACCCATGAATGAAAATTCTAAGTCCAAATCTTTTAGGTCATTAATCTTCCCTTAAGGACTTAACCAAAATCATGATCTAAACCAATTAAAATCCTTGATATTTTCTCATAATTCAATTATATTTTTATTTATATTCACTTATATAAATGAAATATAAATTCAAACCAATCAAACTAAACTCAAAATTCAAAATCAAATTCAAAATTTAAAATCCTTCTTAAGTCCTTAATTTCCCTCTTAAGAGCTTAACCTAAATCATGATCTAAACCAAGTCAAATTCATGGGATTTTCTCATAACTCATTTATATTCTCATTTATATTCACATATATAAATGATATATAAATTGAAATCAATCAAACTAAACTCAAAATTCAAATTCCAAAACTCCAAAATTTTCCTAAGTCCTTTAAATCCCTTTTAATGGACTTAGCCTAAATCATGATCAAATCACTTCAAATCCTTGAAATTTTCTCATGATTCATTTATATTCTCATTTATATTCACATATAAAAATAAAATATTAATTCAAATAATCAGAACCAATTCCAAAAATCAAACTCAAATCTATTCAAAATCTAGCCTAAGCCTTTCAAGTCAAAATCTTGAACTTAGCCAAATCAACTTCAAATCAAGCCAAACTCTTGATTTTCCTTCATGATTCAATCAGCCCTACATTGATAAATCCAAATATTAATAAAAACTTAAATCAAAAATCAATTCAAAAATCAAACCCCAAATCCATTCATATTCTTCCTTTGAATATGAAATTGTCAAATGGATCAAAACCCATTTGACCTCAAACCACTTGCAAATGGATTTATATTTCAATCATAAGTCCATATACAAGTTCAATCAAACTCAAATCAATCTTTGACCAAGCCATTTGACCCACTTAGGCTCACTTGACCCAAACTGGAAAGTTCCCTTATGAGCCAAATTCTAATCCTAACCAAATTGGATGGAACCTAACTCACCTCTACCACTCATCATGATCAACAATCATCATGGGATGATCAATCAATCAAATTAGGTGAAACCAAGTCAAACTTAATGGTTGACCAAGTCAACACTTAGCCAAAATTAAAACCTAACAAAATCTATCAAATTCAAATTGATTAAGTTCATTAAGTTGACCTATGTTTGAACTTGACCAAGTCAACATTTGAGCCTAACCTAGCCCAATTGGCCACTTGACCCAAGTTGACCCAACTTGACCTAAAAAGTCAAAATCTATCAAAACTTGATCTAAGTTAAATTGATTGAAAGCAATGGGTCAAGTTCATTCCAAATCACTTGTTGAACATAACCAAAGCAATTGGCCAACTAACCTAGCCCAATTGACCTTAGACCCAAGTTGACCTAAAGGGGTCATGTTGAAATTCAAACTTAACTTAACCCAAATTGATTGGAAATAAAGATACCAATCCTCCATAAGACTAACCAAACCTAAACCTACCGCTCAGTAGGTCAAATGATTCAAATTGGTCAATTTGACCCATTTGACCTAAATGAAGTAATATGAGCCAAATTCAAAACTAATCCAAATTGAATCAAACCAAAAAGCAAAAATTTCAAATGGTCATATGAACTTGACCCTTGGTTTGACCCAATTTAACCAATTGGTCAACTTGACCCATCAAGTTGAGCCAAACCTTATCAAATGAATTTCAAATCTAATGAAACTTGACCAAACCTATTTTCTCCACATACCCAACATATTCAAATTCAAACATTAGTAAAATGACCATTCTACCCCTAAAACATAGAACAAATTTTGGTCAAATCCATGTGTAATTAGGTCATTCTCTCTTCATATTAACTTGACACCTTCCAGCTCAAGTGGACCCAATGGTAAACCCAACCAGGTTTGGGTCAAATGGACCCAAGGCCAAACCCCCTGCTCAAATTGGCTAATGAAAATCCTCCTTACACTCAATTTGAAGCACATGGGGTTATCAATCAACTTAAGACCTCCCTTGCAAAGATCTCAACAACAACACCCCATAGTCAATTGGATCAAAATGATGGCTATGGTTCATTCCTATACTCCCACTAATTCAATTTGAATTCACCATCTTCATATTTGATTGATTCTTAGAGGGAGTTAGGAGACATCAGAGAGCATTCCTAAGCTTTCTAAGAGGGATTTGAATCTTAGCTTTCTCGATTTTCTTCTCTTCAATTCCCAAGTTCTTCCATACTCAAATCCACTTCAATTCCCTTTGCACTCCCTCGGAGGATCAAGTCGAGTTCACCTAAGTTCCCAAAGTTCCCAAAGGGAGGAGGTGAATTTGATCAAACAAAAATGGGAGCAAGTGGTGTTGGTCCATAGAGAGAGCTACTCAACCCCAAGGCTTGAAACTTTCAACAGGGCTTCATCTCCACTAGATGAAGCTAACTCATCGAGCTCGAGTGCCGGTGATCACTTCCAGCGAGGTATGAAATTTTCTGACCACTTAGCTTAGGAGGAGTTGGTCCTTTGTGAAATAAATGTTCATGGAATGTAAAAGTCACCGTTGGATAGGTTTTTAATTGTGCTTAGATGGTGTGGGTACAATCTCATTCCAATCTAAGCTCAATCGAGCTTGGATCTTCCCTTAGATCATGGACGGTCCCCATTAATCCTCTAGGAAGAACTGGGAGAATCTTGGTTTTCCATGCGTGGGTTTTGGATGGATAGCCTAGACTAACTTCACATTTTAGAAATGATTTATCCCTTTAGAAATTGTAGGATGATTCATGGTCGTTCGATCCTTGATCGAATGACAAGGATCAAACTACGTCCTGCCGCCTGGCCACCTTTGTGATGCGACACTTAAGTGGATAGCTCATAGTGCGATGTGTGTAAAGTGTGTTGACCATCACCACTATGTGTCACGCTGTGAGCTAAGGGGATTATTTAGGGATTTAATTAATTTTAATTGATTTTCTAACCTTCCAAAAATTCATATCTTCCAAAAATTTCCTTAAGTGAATTGCTTAGCATACATCATAAAGTGTGTTAAACATTCTCATTTGTGTGTATAGATATGCTTAGGACTCATTCATATGCATGTTATACATGTTGGGAAAGAAATGAAGTGATGTATGTTATTCATTCATATGCATGTTATACATGTTGGGAAAGAAATGAAGTGATGTATGTTTTGTGAATTTGGTTCATTTTATTTAATATTAAAATGCCTTTCTTTTTGAATAGGTTTGTTTAGAGTTCATCTAAACATAGGATTAATTAAAAGACTTAGTCAAAACATTCACTAAACAAAAACAAAACTAAAATGTGAATGTACTTTAGAAATTACTTAGGTTAGGAAAGGAAGTTCTCTTCTCTTTCCCTCTCTTCATAACTTAGTAATTAATTCTATGATTTATTTGAACCTAAACAAAACATGGAATAAAATCAATACAAATCAATTAAACAACTTAAATTAAACCCTCCTCTAAGTTGAACATGCTTCACACTTAGAAAATTCTAACTTAAAGCCATATCTTAGCATACCACACAAACCTCCAAAGTATACACATTAGCCTAAGTCAGCACTTCTAGCTTTAGGTTAGGGCTGCGCATGATTTGATGTTTATTTTGTTTTGTGATATATGTTTTAGACTGGACATTAGGATGTATGTGCATAGAATGAATGGTAAGCCAATCTCAGTCTAACCACTATTTTTAGGGATTGTGCTTGCAGAGCTATCATAAATAAAGATATAAAAATGCTTTTTCTTACAGGTGCTTATACCCCTAAGCATAATACAATAGGCCAGGTGGACTTAGTCTCCAAGGTGTGGGGTGATAAGTCCAATATACATGCTTGAGATTTGTGTGGTTTGTTTAAGCTATTATTTATTTTGCAGGTGTTAGTTAAATTTCCATTCTTTTCCTTTTCATGTAAATTTGTGCAATTAAGATTTTGGAATGAATGTTATGGGGATTAGGATGAGCATTGGTCATAAGATCCTATCTTATGCACCATGTGAAGCCTTTAGAGCATCCACCTTCCAACCATCCAAAAGAAGGAACCAAAGAAGAAAGAAGAAAAGAAGAATGAAGAATGAAGCTTGAAGACCCCCATAATAATGATTTCACTACTTAATTGTAATTCAATTCATTTGTAATCTCAGTTGTGTAAGGGTAGAGCTTGGCTACCCAATTTGTTTTTCGGGTTTGTGCGGTGGTACCTGACCATAATGGCCTCTTATTCTTTTTGTGATTAGCTTTATAAATTAATTGATGATTTGTTTAACTTTTGCATTAAGTGACATATTTTTCCTAGTTTCTTCTTTACTTTATCTATGGCCTAGATGTGGATTAGGCTTTTAGGGAAAATAAATCTTTTACCAAATCTAACAACTCAAAATTTAAAATAAAGAACTCATAAGCTCACCTAAAGCTTAGGTTTAAAATCAAGATAAAAGAATTAGCAACCTATGGATGAGTATTTCTTTTACAATATCATGCACAATGCATCTTATTTCTCTTGATTGGAGGCTTCCACCTTTTCCAGAGAAACATGGCTTGACCTTTAAGAGCCATGGTGGAAGCACACCTCCTATCTTATCGCTGATTTTGGCCAATAACTTTATTTCTCATGCATTATGCATATGAATCCTATTAGAATGAGTCATAATAATTGTTCAAAAATAAAAATAAAATGAAAAATATGAATTGCATTAGATTTAGGTCATTTGAAGCATGTCCTTACATGATCTAGTCTCTTTAGGGAGTGAATTTAAGGACTTAGTCTTTTTCTAAATAAATAACAACCTAACTTATCTTGCATAAGCATAAGACTTACCTACATGTATTTAAAATTATTGGAGGAGTTAGTTGGCGGCCACCCTAGGCAGTTGTAAGTCCAAGAAATTAGGTGGTTTGTCCTCTCTTATGGCAGCAAACCAAATACCCAATTTCTCCTTAGATTTAGGTTGTGCTTTCGGCCCTCACCAAAGGTCCCTAGATTTAGGTTCTGAGGTTGGTTCTACCCTTTGTGGGCCATAAAAATAATTTCTCACCTCTGAGACATTTCCATTAATCTAGTGTTATAGAATCATAAGTCCTAAAGTTTTAATGAAAAATGCAACTCAAATATATTAAATCAATTTTAAAAAATATAAAGCCCAACTATAGGATCATTTGAGATTGCTCGCTAGGTTTCCTAGCATAGTGTGCATCTCCTACTTATATTCCTTTTGGCTTCGATAATAACTCCCTCTCTTTGATCAATCCCATTTGATCTTCAAAAATGAATTAATCGATTGATAGTCCTTTCCTATTGAAATCTTTGAAGACAATGATCATTTACCTCAATCAAGAGTTTTCCAAAGGAATCCCCATTCTTTAGGTAATGGGGGCTTGCAGAGGAACTTAATGAACCATTAAAATAAACATTCCTTTACTTTTCCATGTAAAGAAGAATCTTTGGTACATATGTAGACCCATCATCCTTAGGAGTCCTTATTGAGGTGATTAGGTCCATTAAAGGGTAGTGATTTCTATCTCCCGAGATAGGACATTATTCCTTGATGACATATTCGATCACCTATATAAGCACATCTATATATTTGTGTGGCATCCTAAAAAGATGAATTTTTATATTCTTGCCTTTTTCACCACAGATTTGACGCCGACCATATAAAAATTTTTCTACCAATAGCCGTATGGCCTGTAGAGAAAGTGCCTCTACCGCCACCTAACTCAACCGACAGATGTGACAACTTAAATAACCAATCTCATTACACCACATGGAAATCATGCCATGTTTGCTGCCATGACACTTGATGGGATTAGGAGTTTAATTAGGCTTAATCAATCCAATTTTATTGGTGAAATTTCCCAAATTCATAACTAATTGTAGAAAAATCTAAAAAATACAAATAAATACTCATTTTAAAGGTAATTCAGAAGAGAATAATAGAAAAATAAAATTAATTAATTTTGAATCATGATTTTGACTAAATTTGGGTTTTATTAGAAATGTAATTAAACTAATTACTCTCTAATTACTCTATCAATTAATTTTAAACTTTTTGAGATTGATTAGTGGGTTGACCTCTACCTCCCATAATTTTATTAGAATTTATTGCTTGATTAATTAGGGGAAATTGCTTGTTTCATTCTTAATCCTCTCTTAATTAATTAAATGATTAATTAGCAGAATGAATCCATTAATTAAGTATTAATCATTATGAAATAGTGAATTGACATAGGGAATGATATTAGGACCTCTTTTCTAATATTTTCCCCTAAGTTTATTTCATTTGTATAACACTTAATCAATTTGCAACTAATTAATGGCTTAATCACTTCATTAAATAGTTTAATTAATCAAACTCAAAACCAAATCAACTCAATCATTCAATTCTTGGGTAGATTCTTAGGTGTTCAATAACCTAAGAGAATTATAAAGAAAATTATAATCAAACTACATGTGTAGGAGGGTTATAAAAGTACTTAATCAAACCCTTTATCTTAATTAACCAATAATTATGAGCCAATTGCATTAGGCCCATTCATTTCCTAGGTGCAATGCTAATTTAATTTTCATGTGGTTGCATATCATATGTTGGCTCATAATTACTTGTATAATTATGTTAAAGTCGTATAGGTAAGGGGTAATTAATAGATTTAATTCATACCTTAACCTAATCAAAACATAAAATCAACCTAGTTGTTTTAAATTAAACCAAACTAATTCACACATAGGGAAATGGGTTAGGACTAGCAAACCCTTCTCATATTTTCTAAGTCAAATCAAATTCAAAGATTAAAATCTCTTTAAAGAATTTTGATTCATTTTAAATGATCTTATTTTATGTGATTGTCCTTAGGAATTAATTAGGACAAATGAAGTCATGTGCTTTCATTCCTTTATTTCTTTCCAATCATGCTAAATATAATTTTCCATATGAAATCATGCATTCATTTCTTTTAAAAAAATTAATTAAGTAAAATGTTTCCATTTATTTTTGTCAAATTGCATGTGTTGGCTAAAATTAAGAATATGAATGGCTATTATCACTATTAAACCAACAATTACTTTTAAAAAACTTATAAATCAAAGATTATAAGTGAAGTGATGCTAGTTATAAATATTTATAAGCTTGCATGTGGTGATAGCATAAGATGTATATTATGAAGTTCTCTTTCCTTCTCTTAACATAGATTCACATAGGATTTGCAATGTATAGTTCATTTGAAAAGAACTCAACACTTTCCTCAATCTATTCCTATGCATCTCTATATTAAGACTTAGCAAGGACCTTCATATTACACATGTAAATCATACAACAAAATCGAACATAATCTCTTGCATGACTCCTTATCCATTTGGTTCTTTTTGTACATCTATATGTATCTAAGAAAAGTGGTATATTAGTCGGACATCCCGTGTGAGACTTTAAGTAGCTAAGTAGGTCTAACTTACCGGTGTAGAAAACAATGGTGCCATACGGCTTATAACTTTTATACATACGGATGTGCATTTAGCTAATGGATGAAAAATCCCTCTTTTCTACATAACAAAGACATGCATTAATGATCAAATTAACAAATGGAATATCCAAACTTTCAAATCACATCTATTTGCATTCATCATCAAAGTGTGATAAGATTTACATTACATGTATAAGTATGCTTAGGATTATTCATATGCATGGTATACATGGTGGAAAGAAATGAATGGGTGTGATAGTAATCCAGTAACTAATCCTAAGATGCCTTTCTTATTGAATAGGGCTATTTAGAGTGAATTTAAACTTAGGGTTAATTAAAACACAAATAAACCATTCACTAAAGGAAATTCATTAATTAATTTAGCTTAGAAATCACTTAAGGTAGGGATAGAAGAGATACTCTCCCTCTCTTTCTTCTCTTTATAACACTTAGTTACTAAGTGTAGGTTACATGAAATAAGAGAAAACATTAAGTAAAATTCCTTGAATCAACTAAACTACTTAAAGAGAAATCAACCTTTTATAAATTAAACCTCTCACACTTAACAAATCATAACTCTAAAGCCTAGCTAGGACATACCACATAAGCTCTAACACATGCACAATAGACTAAGTCACTATTTATAGCTTTAGGTTAGGGAAGTGCATGGTTTGATGAATGTTTAGTTTTATGGTGTATTATTTTAGACTGGATGTTAGGGTGCATACTCTGGATGTTAGCAATATTAGCCTAATCATGCTTTACGGTTTAAGCTGTAATAATAAAATATAAATGCTTTTTTTCTGTACAAGTTGCTTATACCCCTAAGCATAACCCAAATTAGGATAGACAGGCTTGGTTACCCATGTGTGGGGTACTAAGTCCAAATTATTCTTATAACTACTTGGGTTGTATGGTATGTTTAGCTAACATTTGTTTTGCAAGTGTAGCTAAATTTACTTTCCTTTATTTTAATGTAATATTTTCATTAGGATTAGGATAAGTGTTATGGAAAATAAGGTGAACATTGGTTATAAGACCATGTCTTATATGCCATGTGAGGCCTTAGAGCAAACTACATCCCAAGTCAAACCCAAAGAAATAGACAAATGGAGAAATCAAAGATGAAGGAATGAAGGATAAGGATTGAAGAATTGAGGATGAAGAATGAAGACCCCCATAACACTTGTCACTTCATAATTAAAATTTATTCTTTCATTATACCGGAGATATAAGGGTAGCCCTACCAACATTTCTTTTGAGGGTGGAACTCGACCACATCGGCCTCTTATTCTTTTGTGCTAATTTTATAAATTGATTGATGTTATGTTTATGATTGTTTAATTAGGATGGTATGATTTTCCTAGTTTTTTAATTATTTGATGAGTGTTGAATGGCCTAGATGCGATTAGGCTCTCCGGAAAAAATAAATTTTCTATCCAATTAATCAATTCAAAATTAAACTAAATAATTCATAACCTCACCTAAAGCCTAGGACATAAATCAAGATAATAAAAGATTTAGCAACCCCTTTAGCCTGATGTTGTGTCTATATCATGCATAAATCATATTGTCTCACTTATGCAAATGGATGGCTTCCACCTTTGCCAAAGAAAATGGCTTGACCTTTGAGAGCCATGGTGGAAACACACCTCCTTCTTTTTGATTTTATCCCATAACTAATCTTCTCATGCATTAGGCATATAAAATCCCATAACCTGTATCAAATAAAAATGTCCAAAATTTAAAACAAAACTTGACAAAATTTGCATTAGATTTAGGTCATTATTCATGCCCTTCATGATCTAGTCTCTTAGGGAGTGAGTTTAAGGACTTAGTTTCTCTTCAAAATAAATAATAGCCTAACCATCTTACAAAGCATATGACTTGCCTACATATATTTAAAATCATAGGAGGAGTTAGTTGGCATCCACCACAAGTGATTGTAGGTCTAATAGTCAGGTTATTTATACCACAAGTGGTTGTAGGTCTAACAGTCAGGTTATTTATCCTCTCTTTTGGAGGTAAACCATATGCCCATTTTGTCGCTTAGATTTAGGTCATGCTTTTGGCTTATACTGAAGCTCCCTATGTTTAGGATCTACGGTTGTTATTTCCCTTTGGAGCTACAAGCATAAATCCTCACCGCTTAGGCATTTCTATAATCTTGTATTATGGAATTGTAAGTCCTAGATTTCTAATGAAAATACAACTCAAACATATAATTCTCCTCAATTTAAAAAATATAAAGCCCAACCATATGATAGTTTGGGATGCTCACTAAGTTTCCTAGTATCATGAGCATCCCCTACTCTTCTCCCTTTAGTTTCGATAATTACTCTCTCCTTTTTGATCAGTCGCAGTTGATTTTCTAAAATTAACCAATTGATTGATAGTCCAATCTTTTGAAATATTTGGAGACAATGATCATTTACCTTAATTGAGAGTATTCCTAAAGAACCTCATTCTTTAGGATGTAATTAACTATGGGGTCTTGCCTCGATAGGGAACTTAATGAACCTGACTTAAAATAAACCCTACTTTACTTTTCTATGTAAAGTAGGGGAAAGATCTCAGGTACATTTGAAGACCCATTGGCCTTAAGAGTCCTTACTAGGTGATTAGGTCCATTGTTGGATGGTTACTTCTGTTTCTCGAGATAATACATTATTCCTCAATATCGTATTCAATCACTTCAATAAGTACCCCCCTAAGATCTACGTGGTGTCCTTTATCTATGAAAAATAAACACCATAGTCTAATTACCAAGTTGACTTAGTTTGACCCAATTTATGATAATTAATCAACCTAGGGTGATCAATAATCATGATGGGAGGTTTTGATGGGCTTGGTTCAATCCAATTTGGGTAGGATTATAACTTGGCTCAAATAGGTCAAATTGGCCACTTTGGGTCAAGTGGACTAATTGGGTTTGGCTTGATTTTGGGTTGAGTTTGATTTAGTTGAGTTTATATATGGATTTTGGATTGATATATAAATTCAATTGCAATTGGGTTCAAATAGGTTTTGGTTCATTTGAATATTTCAAGTGAGAAGGGTTAACTTGGGTTTGACTTGGGTTGATTTTGGTTTGTATTTTTATTTATATTTGTGAATATGATTGAAGATATGATTTATTCTTGAGAAAATAAATTGAATTTTATTTTGGAATTTGGCCAAGTCCATGGAGTCATTGGCATAGATTTGAATTTTGATTTATTTAGATTTAATTTTAATGATTTAAATGTAGATTTAATTTAAATTTGTGAAGATGATTAAAAATATAATTGATTTATGAGAAAATCAATTGAGTTTGACTTGATTTGGACTAAGATTTGGATAAGTCCATGGGATAGGTCATATGGCTTAGGAAGGGTTTTAATTTAATTTTATTTAATTTGATTTAGTTTTGATCATTTGAATATAAATTTGATTTATATTTAGGAAGATGATTGAAGATATAAATTAATTATAAGAAAATCAATTGATTTTGATTGATTTGGATTAAGATTTGGCTAAGTCCATAGTGTCACAAGTTTGGATTTGATCATGGGCTTCAATCATTTGGTTTTGGAATTTGGGTTTGGATTTGGATTTAAATTTGATTTTTGAATTTAACTTGAGGTTTGGTTTGAGAAGGTGAACATGGATTGGATTTGGGTTGTAGGGTAGGCGGATTATCTTAATCCCTAAGGCATAACTTAATCCTATGGCTAACCCTTCTAAGTCTTTAGGCTTAAGTTAACTGTTTACCTAATTATTAAAGTGTCTTATCACTAGGGAAGTTTTAGTGTCTAGAAGACTCCTAAATCTAAGATGGGAAGATTGAATCTACACTCCAAAAGTGAGGTCAATAGGCCTTTGGCTCCATAGGTTCTTTTCTGTCATCAAGTCAAGAAGTTGATGTAGAACTTGAGGATGATTCATATAAATATTTAATAGAATAAATTTTGATTGATTGGTACTTTGCTTTATAATTTAGCAAAGTAAGGGTTCATCCCACATACTTGGTCAAAGCTGATTACATCGAAAAAATATGGAAAAATAAATGCAAAAGCTCTCAATCAAGATCGGACAAGGATTCTAGATAAGGGTCCAGCTTGATGATGAATGCATTTGGAATTTGATAGGTTCTTTTCAAATCACATTATCTCATATGAGGAGCTGTGCTTAGAAACTTCAGATGACCCAAATGATTTTGAAGTTAAAGATGTACTACTAGAGTTCAAAGAAGAGATCAAGTGAACCATCGACGAGCTCAAGAAAATCAACTTAGAACCTAAGAAGATCCACATACATTTTTGTTGAATTAAATTGAAACCAATGACTTAGTTAGGCTATTGACTAATTTTAAAGAATGCTTTGCATGGAGTTATGTAGAGATGTCTGGATTGACTCCTGACATAGTGGTCCATAAACTAGCAATTGAGCCTAATGCTAACCCTATCAAGCAAGCTCCTAGATGCATACGATTAGACATAAAATAATAGGTCATTTTTGATGTCAAGAAATTGATCGATGATGGCTTTCTCTAGGAAGAATAATACCTAACTTGGTTAGCCAGCATTTTCCTAGTTAAGAAAAAGAATGGCCAAATTCACATATGCATTCATTTTAGAGATTTAAGTAAGGCATGTCCAAAAGATGAATTTACATTACAAATCTTGGAGCAGATAGTGAACATTGCCTCATCTCATGCGGTCTTCTCTTTCATGGATGGCTCATCTTGATATAACCAAATAAAGATGGCCCTCAAGATGAAAGATACACTTTTAGAACCACAATCGTAATATATTACATATAAGGTCATGCCTTTTAAAGATGCTGGCATACGGGATGACTAATCATAAATGAACTCATTCATCATCAAGTCGAGTGCTATGTCGATGATCTTGTTATCAAAAGTAGAGAAATGGAATACCATCTCTTTGACTTGAGTGTGGTTTTTGAATAGTTAAGACAATTTAACCTCAAAATGACCTCTGAAGCATGCATTTCAAGTAGCTTCAAAGAAATTCTTTGGGTCTGTTGTTTGACATTAGAGAATCGAAATCGATCTGGGGAAGATCAAGGCGATATTAGAAATGCCACCTCCTAAAAGTTTAACTCAACTCATCACACGGGTAGATCTAAGATGCTTTATATCCAACTTATCGAAAGATGTCAACCATTCCTTGTCAAAAGGATGCCAAGGTCAAGTGAGATGATAAATCTGAGCATGCCTTCAAAGACATTAAGCATTACTTGATGACATCACCAAATCTAGCAGCCCATATCCCAAGCAAGCCATTAATACTTTACACTGTTATGTTAGATGATTCCCTTGGCACTTTGTTGGCCCAAGACAATATTAAAGGGAAGAAAAACACACTCTACTACCTCAGCTATTATCTAATCCCTATTGAGGCTAATTATCCATCCATTGAGAAGCATTGCCTATCTTTAATCTTTGTATCCTAAAAGTTATAGCACTACATGCTTCCTCATAAGGTGAACTTAATCTCTAGGATCAATCAACTATAGTATCTCATGACATGGCTGATGGTATCCAGAAGGTTAGCACGATGGTTTAGGATCCTCTCGTAGTTTGACATTACCTTCGTACCCCTTCGTGTGGTGAAAGGATAAGTGCTAACAAATTTCTTAGCAGCACACCCACTTCCTACTGACTCTCCGCTTAGTGATGATATCCTCGATGAATAAATCATAAACTTAGGTGATACTAGCATTCATCGCTGGGAGATGTACTTTGATGGTGTAGCTTCTTCTTAAAGAGGAGAAGAACCATAATCTACTATTCCAGAAAAGACAGGAATAAGAATAGTTCTCTTAACTCTAGATCATGATGTGATGAGATTCTCATATCATCTTCTCAATCCTTGCAATGAAGCCAAATTGAGGCTCCATTCTAGAGTTAGCTCGTTAGCCATTACTCTAAGCATCCAAAACATCAACATCTTTAGGGGTCCTCAGCTAGTTATCAATCAAATTACTGGGTCCTAAAGGTTATAAAGCCCAAGCTCCATCACTACCATAAGTACATAATGGAGTTGTTGGCCCAAATTTGAGAGGTTACCATTTATAAGATTTTTCAAAGAGAGAATGCTATTGCATATGCTTTAGCCAAAATAGACAAGTCTTATCCCTTATTGATATTGAACTCATCAAAAACTACTCTCTTGAAGGGGAGGTTGTCATTGCCAAGAAAGACAAGGAGTTAGATTAGAGGCAACCATTCATGGATTACTTAAATAAAGGTAAACTACCTCAAGAGAAGTCCCAAGCCCATCGATGAGAGCACTTTCTCTCTGTGGATTTCTTGTGGATGGTGTCGTCCTTTCGATCATATGTGGTTATATTGTTTAGACAAGAACGAAGCCCGTAAGATCATGACCGAGGTAAACTCAAAATTATATTGAGCTAGCCAATCCAGTCTGAAGATGAAAGCCAAGATCAAAGTACCAGGATACTACAGGTCATCGATCATCAAAGATTACATAGATACAACTAGGCGATGCCACCAATGTCAAATACACAAGCAGGGTGGTCCTACACCAATCACCCAACATTCTACATCCTATAGTGGCCATGGCCATTCTAGTACATATGGGTCTGATTGATCCTCCTTCTTTCAAGGGTCACCGATTCATCTTAGCTGCTACTAACTACTTTTCTAAATGGGTGAAGGTAATTCTACTCAAAGAAGTCACACCTGAGCATGTGCTCTAGTTATTTAGGAACCATATTTTATATAGGTCCAGAGTACCTCGATGAATTATATCTGATAATGGTATTGTATTCAAAAGCACTATGATCAACAACTTTTACCAAATACACAATATAGATTAGAGATATTCTACCATCAACTATGTGAGAGCAAATAGCTTAGTAGAAGTCTTCAACAAAACTCTCATCCAAATCAAGACACATAATAATAAGCAATACAACGCATGAGAAATTAGTTGAAGCCTTGGGGCCTCACATATAAAACCCAATTCAAGATATTCCTTTCTCCCTTAGTTTCAAAGTTGTTCTACCATTAGAAGTACAACTCCATCAAAGGATAAAGATCAAGTAATAAAAGTAGAACACCAAGTTCTAGTTAGAATAGCTCAAAGGTTTGGAAGAGAGACGCCTATGGGCATGCAAAAACTTGAAGTTGTACAAAGGTAAAATGATTCAAGCTCACAATAGTTGGATCAACTTAGAGCTTTTCAAGTAGGAGACATTATTTTAGTTCTAAAGAGATAGATTGCTATCCGTCGTAAGATGGGAAGCAAGTTTGAACCCACCAAGGAGGATCTTATCATAGAGAAGGCCTACCAAGGAGGTTCTTATCAGCTTATTAATCATAAGGGAGAGCGCCCAATGCTTCCAATCAAAGGGATCTACTAAAAGAAATATTATAAATCATGTTTTAAAATAATTAACATCAATAAAAATTGCATTTTGAATTCAATCTCTTCCATGTTAAAAGTATTATTGTTTGTGAATCCGCCATGATGTGTTTAGGGTAGGTGTAAGGAACCCAAGAGGCATCCTATCCTTCATCGACATAATATAAACATAAACTATACACAAACATATAAAATAAATACATATCTTTTATCTCGGGCTACTCTGAGTTGAGATAATGCCCCTAATGACACTCACTCAATAGCTGCTCTAGGTTAAGATGAAGTGCTACCCTGCTAGTGTGTCACCCTAGTGGTCTTCTTACTTTGGAGGATGTCTACTATGCTTTGCTTTCCTTACTTTGGCCACACACCGATGAGTGCCTGCTAGTTTGGTAGTTACTACATGGCCCTGTAGTTACCTAATGTTAGCTTTATTTAAGAAGATGTGAGTCTGCTGGGCTTTCTTCTCAGATTAGTTTTTGTGCAGTAACTGGGTCGAGTATATTTAAGGTTTAGGATAAGTCCCCTAGTGGCTTCTTCCCTCCTTACTGCTTCATGTTTGGATCCAGTCCTTCCTTAGGTTCTCTGCTTAGTAGTTTCTCTAAGTCAGATAACATCTATCCCGCTAACGACAGACTATCTCAATGATCAGTTCCACTTGGAAAGTTGTAAGCTTACATGCTTTCTTTCTAGATTGATCATTGGACACTGACAGGCACCTTAGGTTGGTTGGTTCTCACTATGTTGATGGATACACCACTCATGCTGATGAATACACCTTATGTTGGTTATTCTCGCACCTTAGGATATGCCACTCATGGCAGATGTAAGTTTGCTATGCTTTCTCATTGAGTTGGCCATCATACACCTATAGTATTTCTTTTCCATGGCTCAAGATACAACCCTAGCAAGACCTCCGTAACTATATTTGGATTACATCCTCAGGACCCCATTTAAATACTAAAGTTACTATCAAATTGATAGTTCCCCTTTCTTAAGAACCACCCGTGATTGGAGAATCTATCCATGGATGTGCATTCTTGGCCCAGTAAATTTGAGATATGTCAAGGTCGACATAGCCCCTTCTTAGTGTGATTCCTCACACAGCAATAGGGTCCATGCAAACATATAAACAAAATATATATTCACTTGTGGATTAGGAGGACATCCCAAGCGGTACCTTTACCTAAGTAGACATCCTATCTTTAGGATAGTGCCAGTAAAACTCCCTATAAGAATCGCTTTCTACTCTTGAGTTGATA
Source organism: Cymbidium sinense (assembly GCA_021442155.1). Classification (NCBI taxonomy): domain Eukaryota; kingdom Viridiplantae; phylum Streptophyta; class Magnoliopsida; order Asparagales; family Orchidaceae; genus Cymbidium; species Cymbidium sinense. Next base: position 125,882 of record JAKCPB010000214.1, on the reverse strand, counting down.
TAAGTCCCCAACAGCATTCACTCAATAGTCGCCTAAGTCGTTCAATTTGTTGTGCTACCAACATTCACTGTTATTCTAGAAGATGTAAGTCTGCTATGCCTTTTTCCTAGCATAGTCATTGCACACCGAAAGGCAACCCTTTAAGTTGGCTAGCTCTTCCTCATGGCCAATAGACTATCCATTCAGATTTGTAAATCTAAGATAGGATAAGTCTATTATAGCCCCTTCTTAGTGGGTCCATTACACATCGACAGGTCCATAAATTAAATCTATCAAATTTGATCAAGCTCACATCCCTAGTGGATATTCCCTCAATTCAAATTCAAACTAAACCAAACTAACCATATAAAATCACATGAAATTAAGATAAATTTAATCCTGGCTACTTTCGAATTGACATAAGTCCCCAATGACATTCACTCATTCGCCTTAGTCGTGATTTATCAGCATCCAACAAGTTACTGGTTGTTTAGAATATGTAAGTCTGCCACGTTTTCTTTCTAGCACATCCATTACACACCGAAAGGAAACCCCTTAGGTTGGCTAGCTCTTCCCCTCAGTCGGTAGAGTATCCCTTTAGATTTGTAAACCTGAGGTAAGTCATGTTGATTCCTTCTTAGGGTCCATCATACACCAACAGGTCCATACATTAACTCAGATTAAATTAAACCCAATCTAATTTTCTTAGTGGAGTTAAATCACACTCTTCCACCCGGTGGAGGCCTAAATCATATATAAATAAATCAAGCAAATAAATCAAATTCAAAACCAGCCTCCCTAGTGGAGCCAAATTAAACCAACTCTTTTAATAGAGTCTAAATCAAAGAAATTCAACCAAACTCTTATTCCCAACGAATACATCCCCAAAAAAATCTATGAAATCAAACTCAAATCCCAATCCCCAATGGATAGCCCGAACCTGCTTCCCTAGTGGAAGGTTCATATACCCATTGCCCAACGGACTCAAGCCCATATCTCCAGCAGATATGCCTCCACATCAATTAAAATAAAGAAAATTAAAGTTGATTTGATCTTAATCCTCGATGGATTATAGATTCTTATCCCTAATAGATCTTCTTTCCACAAATCATATAATCAAATCAAATTTGAACCTTATCCCCAATGATATTCTTTCTATGCCCTCACACCCCCTCACATGTCGTCAATAATGCATGTGTGATCCCTAGTGGATCTCCCTCCATGTCCTGACATGGAATTCTCATCAAATCTTTTTTTCTTCTCTTATGTACACTTTTAATACTTCAACCAAAAGCCTAACAATGTATTCATTCAAATTACATCATTTTAACATTATAATCAATATTTTATGATTTGTGATGGTGCAAGCTCAAACTAATTATGCAATATCATGCAAAACATATTATGGTGCGAATTAACACACTATATTATATTATGATATATGATGTTATATTATAATTTGCTATAATATAATATATTGTCTAACATTACGCCTTATTAGAATCACTTAAAAGGAACAAATAACATAATTATTTTCAAAATATGAATAATGTTCATTTTGGATGTAAAATTGTTATTTTTCTATTAGAAATGGTACAAAATAACATAATTTTTTTGTTGCTTCTTTGGTGTGTGACATCAATTTGGCCAAATTCTTCCATCTCAGCCTTCAAATTAACATTTTTGTGAGTTTTGACCCAATGTATTATAACAAAAGTAAAACATGCTAAAATGTAACATAAACATTTTAACACCAAATTCATATATATGTGAAGTTATATTATTATGTACATTATATTTTAATATGATTTCATATAATATATTATCTTATATTACACCTTAAAATGAATCACTTTAAGCAAAAAAAAGTATCAAATTTGGTTGAAAAATGAACATTATTTTGGATGCAAAATTCCATACTTTTGATTAAATAACACACCATAGCAGACCCCCAATGATGTTCCCTAAAACTTACCTCAAATTTGGTCACATCCCATCATCTCAACCTATAAATCAATATTTTTATGAATTATACTAGTACAAACTCTACTACATCATCCTATAACAAACTAAAATATGCTAAACAACAAGTAGTAATACACAATGTAATGTTATAATCCATGTTATGGCATCCTATATTATAATACACTATAACATATTATATTATATATATTTCATATCACATCACAAGGGATTGCTTAAGATAAAAATCATAAAATTAGTCTAAATAAAAAAACTATATATTTGTCGTATCTTCACTTTATTTTAAATTGGAATAATATATTATGATCCATGCTCTACCTATTATAAATTTGGCCAAATTCCACCATTTTAAAGTCTAAATCAACATTTTTATAAATAATCATAGTGTAGGCTTGACATGATTGTAAAATACTAAAAGAATTTTAAATGCTAGAATAATATATTATGATATATGATGATATACTACACAACATATAATATTTATTTTGAACATAAAATCTTACTTTTTAGACTACAAGGCATAGCACAACTTTGGTACTACAACCTAATTCCTGCTTCAAATTTAATAAATTTCATCATCTAATTTATTAAATCAATATTTTATGATTTATATTAATATAGACTATAGGGCATAATACCATAATATACCAAAAAATATTTCAAAACATCTTATAACATTCAAAAAACATATCACTATAATAGAGAACAAATTCAGATTCAACATTTCTTCTTTTTAATTTCATGAACCAAGTAGCATCCCAAGTATTCTAAGACACAAGCAATGACATAGATAAAAAATGAGCACCCATAGAGAAAATAAAAAATCTTAAATAAGTAGAACCATCTCTATTGTAAAGACACAGTTTTATAAGAAGCAAATCGGATTTTCTATTCTTTAGTTTCTCCAGTTCCTATAAGAACCACCCTCGCCTCTCGAGTAATAAGATCTGCCATCATATACTTGATCTCTCCCTCCACCAACACCACAGCTCTAACCTCCATCATTCCTCTTGCATCCATAACCACCGCTACTTTGATCACCACCTCCATATCTACCAGCACCTCTAGATCCCCCACCACCACTACGATAACCGCAGCCTCTACCTTCACCTCCACCGCTAGAACTAGACTGAGCCTAGTTGACGGTAATGTTCCTGTCATCAAGATTCTGCCCATTCTTAGGGTTTAAGGTTAGTTTAGGGTTTAGGGTTTAGAGTTTAGGGTTCCTTTTAATAGAGGATAAATTCAGATTCAACATTTCTTCTTTTTAATTTTATTAACCAAGTAGCACGCCAAGTTTTCTAAGACCCAAGCGACGACATTAACAAAAAATGAGCACTCATAGAGCAAATCGAAAACCCTAGATAAGTAGAGCCGTCTCTACTATAAAGATATAGTTCCATAAGTAGCATATCGGATAAGCTATTATTCAGTTTCTCTAGTTCCCATCAAAACCACCCTTGCCTCTCGAGTAGCGGGATTCGCCATCACATTCCCGATCTCTCCCTCCACCACCACCATGGCTATAACCTCCGTATCTCCTCCCGCCTCCATAATAACCCTTTGCTCGACCACCACCATATCCACCGGTACTCTAGATCCCCCACCACTTGTGATTAGCCTCCACCGCTAGATCTAGACTGAGCATAATTGATAATTATGTTCCTATAATCAAGGGTTTGTCCATTCTTAGAGTTTATGGTTAGTTTAGGGTTTATGGTTTAGGGTTTAAAGTTTTTTTTAATAGAGGACAAATTCAGATTCAACATTTCTTCTTTTGATTTCATTAACCAAGTAGCACCCTAAGTTTTCTCAGACACAAGCAATGACATAATAAAAATGAGCAACCAGAGCAAATCAAAAACCCTAGATAAGTAGAACCGTCTCTATTGTAAAGATACAGTTCCATAAGTAGCAGATCAGATTGGTCAATCTTCAGTCTCTCCAGTTTCCATTAGAACCACCCCGCCTCTCGGGTTGTAGGATCCACCATCATATCATCGATCTCTCCCTCCGCCACCACCATGGATGTAACCACAGTCACTCTTCTCGCCTTCATAACCATCTTATTTTATTTTTTATGTTTAGGTTTTAATCTTTATTTTTAGGTTTAGGCTTAGGTTTTTATTTTATTTTTTTAGGTTTAGGTTTTAAGTCTTTATTTTAGGTTTATTTTTAGATTTTATTTTTTAGTTTAGGTTTAGGTTTATTTTTAGTTTATTTTATTTTATTTAGTTTCGATTTAGGTTTAGGTTTATTTTATTTTAGGTTTGGCTTTACGATTTATTTATTTTAGTTTAGTTTATTTTAGTTTAGGTTTAGTTTTCTTTTATTTTGTTTATTTTATTTTTATTTTAAGTTTAAGTTTTTTTTAGATTAGGGTTTAGGTTTTTTTTTAGATTAGGGTTTATGTTTTATTATTTATTTATTTTGTGGTTCTATTTCTAGGTTTATTTTTTAGGTTTTTGTTTTTATTTAGTTTCTATTTATTTTATTTTAGGTTTGTTTTAATTATATTTTAGGTTTAGTTTTTATTTTATTTAGGTTTTTCATTTTTTTAGTTTAGTTTAGTTTAGGTTTTTATTTATTTTAGTTTAGTTTTTATTTTTTTATTTTATTTTCTTTTTAGTTTTAGGTTTAGGTTTAGGTTTAGGTTTAAGTTTTAGTTTTTCTTTTTATTTTATTTTATTATTTTATTTTACTTTAGTTTATATTTTTTTATTTTTTATTTTTAGGTTTTATAGTTTAGGTTTAAGCATATCACTTTTTAGGGTTTAGGGTTTAGGGTTTAGGGTTTAGGGATTGAGGTTTAGGGTTTAGGGTTTAGGGTTTATGGTTTATGATTTATGGTTTAGGTTTAGGGTTTAAGTTTTAGTTTAGGGTTTAGGGTTTAAGGTTTTAATTTTCTTTTTTGAGAAATTAGATTCAACTCTTCTTATCGATTTCATGAACCAAGTAGCACCAGTTTTCAAAGACAAGTGATGACACAAATAAAATTGAGCACCCAGAGCAAATTAAAATTCCTATGTAAGTAAAACCATCTCTCAGTTACACTATTCCATAAGCATCAAAAATCTTCTTTAGTTTCTCAATTTCCCATCAGAACCACCCTGCCTCTTGAGTAGCGATCACCACATATCCCTTATCTCTCCTCCACCTGAACCTCCTCAGCTTCTCTGCCTCCATAACCACTACTCGACCACCACCTCCAGATTCCCTCCACCAATATGATGTCGGCCTCTACCTTTAGAGATCTAGGAGGTTGATGGTGATGTTCTGCCATCAATGTTCACTATTCTTAGGGTTTAGGGTTGAGGATAGTTTAGGGTTTAGCATTAGTTTAAGATTTAGGGTTTAAGGTTGTAGGTTTTAGGGTTTAGGGTAGTAGGTTTAGGGTTTATAGTTTAGGGTTTAGGGTTTAGGGTTTAGGATTTAGGGTTTTATGGTTTAGGGTTTAGGGATTAGGGTTTAGGGTTTAGGATTAGTTTTAGGGTTTAGGGTTTAGGGTTTAGGGTTTAGGATTTAAGGTTTAGGGTTTTTTTTAAAAAATTAAGTAAACCAGCAGGTTTAGGTTTATTTAGTTTACCTTATTTATTTTAGGTTTATTTATTTTAGTTTATGTTTTTTATTTTAGTTTATTTTTTAGGTTTAAGTTTATTTTATAGTTGAGTTTTATATTTATTTTATTTTTTAGGTTAAGGTTTTATTTTTTATTTTTAGGTTTAGGTTTAGGTTTTTATTTTATTTTTTTAGGTTTAGGTTTTAAGTTTATATTTTAGTTTATTTTTAGGTTTTATTTTTTTAGTTTAGGTGTAGGTTTATTTTTAGTTTATTTTATTTTATTTAGTTTAGGTTTAGGTTTAGGTTTAGGTTTAGGTTTAGTTTATTTTATGTTTAGGTTTAGGATTTATTTATTTTAGTTTAGTTTATTTTAGTTCAGGTTTAGGTTTCTTTTAGTTTGTTTATTTTAATTTTAATTTAGGTTTAGCTATTTTTTAGTTTAGGGTTTATTATTTATTTATTATTTGGTTTTTTTTTCAAGTTTCTTTATTAGGTTTATATTTTTATTTAGTTTTATTTTAGGTTTATTTTATTTTTTTATGTTTAGTTTAATTTTATTTAGGTGTTTTATTTTAGTTTAAGTTTATTTTATTTTATTTTAGTTTAGTTTTAATTTTTTATTATATTTTCTTTTTAGGTTTAGGTTGAAGTTTAAGTTTAGGTTTAAGTTTTAGTTTTTATTTTTATTTTATTTTATTTTTTAATTTTATTTTGGTTTAGATTAATTTATTTATTTTATTTTATAGGTTTTATTTAGTTTAGGTTTAGGTTTTAGCTTTTTTAAGGTTTAGGGTTTTTAGGGTTAATTTAGGGTTTAGGGTTTGGCATTTAGGGTTTATGGTTTAAGTTTTAGTTTAGGGTTTAGGTTTTATGTTTAGGGATTAAGTTTTAGTTTAGGGTTTAAGGTTTTTTTTAACAGAGAACAAATTCAGATTCAACAATTCTTCTTTTTGATTTCATGAACCAAGTAGCACCCTATGTTTTCTAAGATGCAAGCGATGACATAGATAAAAAATGAGCACCCATAGAGCAAATCAAAAATGCTAGATAAGTAGAACCATCTATATTATAGCGATTCGATGCATAGATCGGTCGGTCATTCTTTAGTTTCTCCGGTTCTATCGAACCACCCTGCTCTCAGTAGGATCCCATCATATCCACGATCTCTCCACCACCACGACTGTAACCTCCATTACTCCTCTCACCTCCATAACCACCACTATTTTGACCACCACCTCCATATCCACCAGCACCTCCAGATCCCCCACCACCACTTCGATAACCATCGTCTCTACCTTCGCATCCACTACTAGATCTAGATTAAACCTAGTTGACGGTGATGTTCTTACCGTCAAGGTTCTACCCATTCTTTGGGTTTAGGGTTTAGGGATTAGTGTTATAGGTTTTAAGGTTCAGGGTTTAGGGTTTAGGGTTTAGGGTATCTAGTTTAGGGTTTACGGTTTACGATTTAAGGTTTAAGGTTTTGGGTTTTGGGTTTTGGTTTTTAGGGCTTAGGGTTTAGTGTTTAGTGTTTAGGATTGTAGGTTTACGGTTGTAGCTTTAGGGTTTAGGGTTTTGGGTTAGTTTTAGGTTTTAGGGTTCAGGGTAAGTTTTAGGGTTTAGGGTTAATTTTAGGGTTTAGGGTTTAGGGTTTAGGATTTAGGTTTTTTTTTTAAATTAAGCTAACTGGTAGGTTTCGATTTATTTAGTTTATATAATTAATTTTTTTATATTTTAATTTTGGTTTTTTTTATTTAGTTTAGTTTATTTATTTTAGTTCAGGATTTTTATTTTAGTTTGTTTCTTAGGTTTGCATTTACTTTTTAGTTGAGTTTTATTTTTATTTTATTTTTTAGGTTTCGGTTTAAGTTTAGGTTTTAGGTTTATTTTTAGGTTTTATTTTTTAGTTTAGGTTTAGGTTTGTTTTTAGTTTATTTTATTTTATTTAGTTTAGGTTTAGGTTTAGGTTTAGTTTATTTTAGGGTTTAGGTTTAATTTATTTTAGTTCAGTTTATTTTATTTTAAGTTTAGGTATATTTTATTTTGTTTATTTTATTTTTTTTAGGTTTAGGTTTTTTATTTAATTTCATCATTATGTTTTATTTTTAGGTTTATTTTTTAGGCTTAGGTTTTTATTTACTTTTTATTTTATTTTATTTTAGTTTTATTTTATTCTTATTTTACATTTAGTTTTTATTTTATTTAGGTTTTTTATTCTCAAGTTTAGATTTTTATTTATTATATTTTAGCTTTCTTTTTATTTTTTTATTTTATTTTATTTTTAGGTTTAGGTTCAAGTTTTAGTTTAGCTTTTTATTTTATTTTATTTTATTTAGGTTTAGGTTAATTTTTTTTATTTTTGATTAGGTTTTATTTTGTTTTGGTTTAGGTATTTAGGTTTTTAGGATTTAAGGTTTAGGGTTTAGGGTTTTGGTGTTTAGGATTTAGTGTTTAGGGTTTATTGTTTAAGCTTTAGGGTTTCGGGTTCTAAGTGTTTAAGGTTTAGGGTTTAGGGTTACCTCAAGGTTTAGGGTTAGTTTAGGGTTTAGGATTTTTAGGGCATAGGGTTTAGGGTTTAGGGTTAGATTTTATTTTTAAGTTTAGGTTTTAATTTTTATTTTATTTTATTTTATTTAGCTTAGAGTTTTAGTTTAGTTTATTTTTAGTCTCGGTTTAAATTTTATTTATTTTAGTTTAGGTTTAGGTTTATTTTATTTTGTTTATTTTAGGTTTAGGTTTTTTTTAGTTTAGGGTTTAGGTTTTTTTTTATTTACTTTTAGGTTCTATTTTTTTAATTATTTTATTTTTTATATTTTAGTTTAGTTTTATATTTATTTTATTTATTAGGTTTAAGTTTATTTTTTAATTTTAGTTGTAGGTTTAGGTTTTTATTTTATTTTATTTGGTTTAAGTTTTAGGTTTTATTTTTTGGATTATTTTTAGGTTTTATTTTTAGTTTAGGTTTAGGTTTATTTTTAGCTTATTTTATTTTATTTAGGGATTAGGTTTAGGTTTAGGTTTAGTTTATTTCAAGTTTAGCCTTATTTTATTTTTATTTAAGGTTTAGGTTTTTATTTAAGGTTTAGCTTATTTTATTTTTATTTAAGGTTTAGGTTTTTTTGTTTAGGATTTAGGTTTTATTTTTTATTTATTTTTTTGGTTTTATTTTTAGGTTTGGGTTCTTATTTAGTTTATATTTCATTTTATTTTAGGTTTAATTTTAATTTAATTTAGGTTTTCTATTTTTTAGTTTAGCTTAAGGTTTTATTTAATTTAGTTTAGTTTTATTTTTATTTTTTATTTTACTTTTTGTTAGGATTAGGTTTAGGTTTAGGATTAGGTTTAGGTTTTAGTTTAGGTTTTTATTTTATTTTATTTTTATTTAGGTTCTTTTATTTATTTTATTTTTAGGTTTTATTTAGTTTAGGTTTAGGTTTTTAGCATTTTAGGGTATATGGTTTAGGTTGAGGTTTAGAGTTAGGGTTTAGAGTTTAAGGTTTAAGGTTTGGGGTTTAGGGTTTAGGGTGTAGGGTGTAGGGTTTAGGGTTTAGGGTTTAGGTTTTAGGGTTTAAGGTATAGGGTTTAGGGTTTTAGGGTCTAGGGTTTAGGTTTAGGGTTTAGGGTTTCAGTTTTAGGTCTATGGTTTAGGTTTTAGATTGTGGTTTACAGTTTTTGGTTTTTTTCCTTAACAGAGAAAAAAATAGGATTCAACATTTCTTATTTTTGATTTCATCAACCAAGTAACACACCAAGTTTTTTAAGACACAAGCGATGACATAGATAAAAAATGAGAATGCATAGAGAAAATCAAAAATCCTAGATAATTAGAACCGTCTCTACTATAAAGACATTGTTGCATAAGCAGCAGATCAGATTGGCCATTCTTCAGTTTCTCTAGTTCCCATTAGAGCCACCCTAGCCTCTCGAGTAGCATGATCCACCATCATTTCCTCGATCTCTCCCTCCTCCACCAACACGGTTGTAACCTCCATCAGTCCTCCCGCCTTCGTAGCCATCACTACTTCGACCACCACCTCAATATCCACCATCACCTCCAGAACCCCAACCACCATTGCGATAACCACCACCTCCACCTTCGCCTCCACCTTCACCTCTGCTTTAGATCTAGACAGAGCCTGGTTGACGATGATGTTCCTGACATCAGGGTTCTACCCATTATAAGGGTTTATGTTTATTAAATTTTAAGGTTTCGATTTATTTTTTAATTTATTTAGCTAATTTAAGTTTAGGTTTAGGGTGTAGGGTTTAGGGTTAGGGTTTATGGTTTAGGGTTTAGGGTTTAGGGTTTTATGTTTTATGTTTTTAGGGTTTATGATTTAGGGTTAGGGTTTAAGGTTTAGGGTTTTAGGATTTAGAGTTTTAGGGTTTACAGTTTAAAGTTTAGTGTTTAAGGTTTAGTGTTTAGGCTTTAGGGTTTAAGATTTTGAGAGTTTAAGGTTTAGGGTTTATGGTTAGTTTAGGGTTTAGGGTTTAGGGTTTAGGTTTTAGGGTCTAGGGTTTTGGGTTTTGGGTTTAGGGTTTAGGGTTTAGGGTTTAGAGTTTAGTTTAAGTTTAGGTTTGATTTAGTTTAGGGTTAGGTTTAGGGTTTAGATTAGATTTGGGTTTAGGTAAAAGTATAGGGTTTTAAAATTAAGTATGATAGGTTTAGGTTATTTGTTTATTTAGTATAATTTTTTATTTATTTTAGTTTATTTAATTTTTTATTTTTCTTTAGGTTTATTTTTTAATTTTTATTTAATTTAGTTATTTTAGGTTTTATTTTAGTTTAGGTTTTTTATTTAGTTTACTTTTTAGGTATAGATTTAGGTTTATGTTTGTTTTTTTGTTTAGTTTTATTTTTATTTTATTTTTTAGGTTTATGTTTTATTTTTTTTTAAAGTTTAGGTTTAGGTTTTTATTTTATTTATTTTAGGTTTAAGTTTTAGGTTTTATTTTTTAGTTTAGTTTTATGTTTTTTTAGTTTATTGTATTTTATTTAGTTTGGGGTTTAGGTTTAGTTTATTTTAGGCTTAGGTTTAGGTTTTATTTATTTTAGTTTAGTTTATTTTAGTTCAGGTTTAGGTTTATTTTAGGTTTAAGGTTTTATTTAGTTTAGGTGTATTTTTTTAGGTTCATTATTTTAGGTTTATATTTTTTTTTATTTATTTTATTTTATTTTTTTTTTTTTGGTTATTATTTTATTAATTTTTTTTATTTTAAGTTTTTTTTTTAAGTTAGTTTAGGACTTTATTTATTTTATTTTAGTTTAGTTTTTATTTTTACATTTAGGTTTAAGTTTAGGTTTAGGTTTGGGCTTAGGTTTTAGTTTAGATATTTATTTTATTTTATTATTTTATTTTATTTAGGTTTTGGTTTATTTATTTATTTTATTTTTAGGTTTTATTTAGTTTAAGTTTGGGTTTTTAGGTTTTTAGGTTTATAGGGTTTATGATTTTGGGTATAGGGTTTGGGGTTTAGGGTTTATGATTTAGGGTTGTAGGTTTTATGGTTTAGGATTTAGGATTTTAGCTTTTTTGGGCTTAGGGTTTAGAGTTTAGGGTTTAGGATTTAGGGTTTAAGGTTTGGGGTTTAGGGTTTAGGGTTTAGGGTTTAGGTTTTTGGTTTAGTGTTTTAGTTTTAGTTTAGGGTTTAAGGTTTAAGGCTTTTTTTAATAAAGAACAAATTTAGATGTTCAATTTCATGAACCAAGTAGCATCCCAAGTATTCTAAGACACAAGCAATGACATTGATAAAAAATGAGCACCCATAGAGCAAATGAAATATCCTAAATAAGTAGAATCATCTCTACTGTAAAGACACAATTCTATAAGCGATCAGATTTTATTCTTCGTTTCTAGTTCCTATAAGAACCACCCTCGCCTCTCGAGTAACAAGATCTGCCATCATATACTCGATCTCTCCCTCCGCCAACACCACAGCTCTAACCTCCATCACTCCTCTTGCATCCATAACCACCACTACTCTGATCACCACCTCCATATCCACCAGTACCTCTAGATCCCACACCACCACTATGATAACCGTAGCCTCCACCTTCACCTCCACCGCCAGAACTAGACTGAGCCTAGTTGACGGTGATGTTCCTGTCATCAAGATTCTGCCCATTCTTAGGGTTTAAGGTTAGTTTAGGGTTTAGGGTTTAGAGTTTAAGGTTCTTTTTAATAGAGGATAAATTCAGATTCAACATTTCTTCTTTTTAATTTCATTAACCAAGTAGCACCCCAAGTTTTCTAAGACACAAGTGATGACATTAACAAAAAATGAGCACTCATAGAGCAAATCGAAAACCCTAGATAAGTAGAGCCGGCTCTACTATAAAGATATAGTTCCATAAGTAGCATATCAGATAAGCCATTTTTTAGTTTCTCTAGTTCCCATCAGAACCACCCTTGCCTCTCGAGTAGCGGGATCCACCATCACATTCCTGATCTCTCCCTCCACCACCACCATGGCTATAACCTCCGTCCCTCCTCCCGCCTCCATAATAACCACTACTCTGACCACCACCGCCATATCCACCAGTAACTCCAGATCCCCCACCACCACTACGATAATTGCCGCCTCCACCGCTAGATCTAGACTGAGCATAATTGATAGTTATGTTCCTATCATCAAGGGTTTGTCCATTCTTAGAGTTTAGGGTTAATTTAGGGTTTATGGTTTAGGGTTTAAAGTTTTTTTTAATAGAGGACAAATTCAGATTCAACATTTCTTCTTTTGATTTCATTAACCAAGTATCACCCCAAGTTTTCTCAGACACAAGCAATGACATAATAAAAAATGAGCAACCATAGAGCAAATCAAAAACCCTAGATAATTAGAACCATCTCTATTGTTTCCATAAGTAGCAGTTGGTGGTCTTGATCTCTAGTTTCCATTAGAACCACCCCGCCTCTCCGGTAGTAAGATCCACCACCATATCCCCGATCTCTCCCTCCGCCACTACCATGGATGTAACCACCGTCACTCCTCTCGACTCCATAACCACCACTACTCTGACCACCACCTCCATATCCACCATCACCACCATTGATAACTTACTTTGCCTCCCTTAGATCTGTGAACTAGTTGACGATGATGTTCCTACCATCAAGGTTCAGCCCATTCATAGGGTTTAGGATTAGTTTAGGGTTTAGGGTTTGGGGTTTAGGGTTTAGGGTTATAGGGTTTAGGGTTTAGGGCTTAGGGTTTATGGTTTAGTGTTTAGGGTCTAGGGATTAGGGTTTTAGGATTTAGGGTTTAGGGTTTAGGGTTTAGTGTTTATGGTTTAGGGTTTAGGGCTTTAGGGTTTAATGTTTAGGGTTTAGGGTTTAGGGTTTAGGATTTAGGGTTTATAATTTTTTTTCTTAAATAAGTAAACCGGTAGGTTTAGGTTTATTTAGTTTATTTTTTTTATTTATTTGGTTTTATTTTATTTTTTTTTAGTTTTATTTTTACTTTTATTTAGTTTAGTTTATTTATTTTAGGTTTATTTATTTTAGTTTATTTTTTGGTTTAGGTTTATTTTTTAGTTGAGTTTTATTTTTATTTTATTTTTTATGTTTAGGTTTTAATCTTTATTTTTAGGTTTAGGCTTAGGTTTTTATTTTATTTTTTAGGTTTAGGTTTTAAGTCTTTATTTTAAGTTTATTTTTAGGTTTTATTTTTTTAGTTTAGGTTTATTTTTAGTTTATTTTATTTTATTTAGTTTCGATTTAGGTTTAGGTTTATTTTATTTTAGGTTTAGGTTTCGATTTATTTCATTTAGTTTAGTTTATTTTAGTTTAGTTTTAGGTTTATGTTATTTCGTTTATTTTATTTTTTATTTTAAGTTTAGTTTTTTTTTAGTTTAGGGTTTAGGTTTTCTTTTTTATTTATTTATTATTTTATTTTAGGTTTTATTTTAGGTTTATTTTTTAGATTTTGTTTTATTTAGTTTTATTTAGTTTCTTTTATTTTATTTTAGGTTTGTTTTAATTAAATTTTAGGTTTAGTTTTATTTTATTTAGGTTTTCATTTTTAGTTTAGTTTAGTTTAGGTTTTATTTATTTTAGTTTAGTTTTTATTTTTTTTATTTTATTTTCTTTTTAGTTTTAGGTTTAGGTTTAAGTTTAGGTTTAAGTTTTAGTTTTTCTTTTTATTTTATTTAATTATTTTATTTTACTTTAGTTTATATTTTTTATTTTTTATTTTTAGGTTTTATATAGTTTAGGTTTAAGCTTATCACTTTTTAGGGTTTAGGGTTTAGGGTTTAGGGATTGAGGTTTAGGGTTTATGGTTTATGGTTTATGGTTTAGGTTTAGGGTTTAAGTTTTAGTTTAGGGTTTAGGGTTTAAGGTTTTAATTTTTTTTAATAGAGAAAATTCAGATTCAACATTTCTTCTTATCGATTTCATGAACCAAGTAGCACCCCAAGTTTTCGAAGACACAAGTGATGACACAAATAAAAATTGAGCACCCCTAGAGCAAATTAAAATCCCTATATAAGTAGAACCATCTCTACTGTAAAGACACTATTCCATAAGCATCAAATTGAATATGCCATTCTTTAGTTTCTCAATTTCCCATCAAAACCACCCCTGCCTCTCGAGTACCAGGATCTGCCAACATATCCCTAATCTCTCCCTCTGCCAACACCACGGTTATAACCTTCGTCGCTCCTCCTGCCTCCATAACCACAACTACTCTAACCACCACCTCCAGATTCCACTCCACCACTACGATAATCGCCGCCTCTACCTTCACCTCAACCGCTAGATCTAGACTGAGCTAGTTGATGGTGATGTTCCTGCCATCAATGTTCTGCCTATTCTTAGGGTTTAGGGTTTAGGGATAGTTTAGGGTTTAGCATTAGTTTAAGATTTAGGGTTTAGGGTTGTAGGTTTTAGGGTTTAGGGTAGTAGGTTTAGGGTTTATGGTTTAGGGTTTTAGGGTTTAGGGTTTAGGGTTTAGGGTTTTATGGTTTAGGGTTTAGGGATTAGGGTTTAGGGTTCAGGATTAGTTTTAGGGTTTAGGGTTTAGGGTTCAAGGTTTATGATTTAAGGTTTAGGGTTTTTTTTTTTAAAATTAAGTAAACCGGTAAGTTTAGGTTTATTTAGTTTACCTTATTTATTTTAGGTTTCTTTATTTTAGTTTAGTTTTTTTATTTTAGTTTATTTTTTAGGTTTAAGTTTATTTTATTGTTGAGTTTTATTTTTATTTTATTTTTTAAGTTAAGGTTTTATTTTTTACTTTTAGGTTTAGGTTTAAGTTTTTATTTTATTTTTTTAGGTTTAGGTTTTAAATTTATATTTTAGTTTATCTTTAGGTTTTATTTTTTTAGTTTAGGTGTAGGTTTATTTTTAGTTTATTTTATTTTATTTAGTTTAGGTTTAGGTTTAGGTTTAGTTTATTTTATGTTTAGGTTTAGGATTTATTTATTTTAGTTTAGTTTATTTTAGTTCAGGTTTAGGTTTATTTTAGTTTGTTTATTTTAATTTTAATTTAGGTTTAGCTATTTTTTAGTTTAGGGTTTATTATTTATTTATTTTTTGGTTTTATTTTTAAGTTTCTTTATTAGGTTTATGTTTTTATTTAGTTTTATTTTAGGTTTATTTTATTTTTTTTATGTTTAGTTTTAATTTTATTTAAGTGTTTTATTTTTTAGTTTAGTTTAAGTTTTATTTTATTTTATTTTAGTTTAGTTTTTATTTTTTATTATATTTTCTTTTTAGGTTTAGGTTGAAGTTTGAGTTTAGGTTTAAGTTTTAGTTTTTATTTTTATTTTATTTTATTTTTTTATTTTATTTTGGTTTAGATTAATTAATTTATTTTATTTTATAGGTTATATTTAGTTTAGGTTTAGGTTTTTAGCTTTTTAAGGTTTAGGGTTTAGGGTCTAGGGTTAGTTTAGGGTTTAGGGTTTGGCATTTAGGGTTTATGGTTTAAGTTTTAGTTTAGGGTTTAGGTTTTATGTTTAGGGATTAAGTTTTAGTTTAGGATTTAAGGTTTTTTTTAACAGAGAACAAATTCATATTCAACATTTCTTCTTTTTGATTTCTTGAACCAAGTAGCACCCTATGTTTTCTAAGATGCAAGCGATGACATAGATAAAAAATGAGCACCCATAGAGCAAATCAAAAACCCTAGATAAGTAGAACCATCTATATTATAATGACTCGATTGCATAAGCAGTAGATCAGATCGGTCATTCTTTAGTTTCTCCAGTTCCTATCGGAACCACCCTCGCCTCTCGAGTAGTAGGATCTGCCATCATATCCCTGATCTCTCCGTCAGCCACCACCACGGTTGTAACCTCCATTACTCCTCTCACCTCCATAACCATGACTATTTTGACCACCACCTCCATATCCACCAGCAACTCCAGATCCCCCACCACCACTTTGATAACCATCGCCTCTACCTTCGCATCCACTACTAGATCTAGATTAAACCTAGTTGACGGTGATGTTCTTGTCGTCAAGGTTCTACCCATTCTTTGGGTTTAGGGTTTAGGGTTTAGTGTTATAGGTTTTAGGGTTTAGGGTTTAGGGTTTAGGGTATCTGGTTTAGGGTTTAGGGTTTACAGTTTAAGGTTTTGGGTTTTGGGTTTTGGTTTTTAGGGTTTAGGGTTTATGTTTAGGGTTGTAGTTTAGGGTTGTAACTTTAGGGTTTAGGGTTTTGGGTTAGTTTTAGGGTTTAGTGTTCAGGGTTAGTTTTAGGGTTTAGGGTTTAGGGTTTAGGATTTAGGTTTTTTTTTTAAATTAAGCAAACTGGTAGGTTTCAGTTTATTTAGTTTATATAATTAATTTTTTTATATTTTTATTTAGGTTTATTTTTTATTTTTATTTAGTTTAGTTTATTTATTTTAGTTCAGGATTTTTATTTTAGTTTGTTTCTTAGGTTTGCACTTACTTTTTAGTTGAGTTTTATTTTTATTTTATTTTTTAGGTTTAGGTTTAAGTTTAGGTTTTAGGTTTATTTTTAAGTTTTATTTTTTAGTTTAGGTTTAGGTTTGTTTATAGTTTATATTACTTTATTTAGTTTAGGTTTAGGTTTATGTTTAGTTTATTTTAGGTTTAAGTTTAGGTTTAATTTATTTTAGTTTAGTTTATTTTATTTTAAGTTTAGGTATATTTTATTTTGTTTATTTTATTTTTTTTAGGTTTAGGTTTTTTATTTAATTTCATGCTTAGGTTTTATTTTTAGGTTTATTTTTTAGGTTTAGGTTTTTATTTACTTTTTATTTTATTTTATTTTAGGTTTATTTTATTCTTATTTTACATTTAGTTTTATTTTATTTAGGTTTTATTCTCAAGTTTAGATTTTATTTATTTATATTTTAACTTTCTTTTTATTTTTTTATTTTATTTTATTTTTAGGTTTAGGTTAAGGTTTTAGTTTAGCTTTTTATTTTATTTTATTTAGGTTTAGGTTAATTTTTTTGATTTTTTTATTAGGTTTTATTTAGTTTAGGTTTAGGTATTTAGGTTTTTAGGGTTTAAGGTTTAGGGTTTAGGGTTTTAGTGTTTAGGATTTAGGGTTTAGGGTTTATTGTTTAAGCTTTAGGGTTTTGGGTTTTAAGTGTTCAAGGTTTAGGGTTTAGGATTTTTAGGGCTTAAGGTTTAGGGTTTAGGGTTAGATTTTATTTTTAAGTTTAGGTTTAGGTTTTAATTTTTATTTTATTTTATTTTATTTAGTTTAGGGTTTTGGTTTAGTTTATTTTTAGTCTCGACTTAAGTTTTATTTATTTTAGTTTAGGTTTAGGTTTATTTTATTTTGTTTATTTTAGGTTTAGGTTTTTTTTTTAGTTTAGGGTTTAGGTTTTTTTATTTACTTTTAAGTTCTATTTTTAGGTTTATTTTTAAGGTTTAGGTTTTTATTTAGTTTTTATTTTAGGTTTATTTTATTTTTATTTTACATTCAATTTTTATTTTATTTAGGTTTATTTTATTTTTTAATTTAGTTTTGGTTTTATTTATTATATTTTAGTTTAGTTTTTATTTTTTATTTTATTTTATTTTTACATTTAGGTTTAGGTTTAAGTTTTGGTTTAGGTTTTAGATTAGGTTTTTATTGTTTATTATTATTATTTTTTTATTTAGGTTTGGGTTTTTTTATTTATTTTATTTTTTGGTTTTATTTAATTTAGGTTTAAGTTTTAAGTTTTTAGGTTTTTAGGGTTTAGGATTTTGGGTTTAGGCATTGGGGTTTATGATTTAAGGTTGTAGGTTGTCGGTTTTAGGGTTTAGGGTTTAAGATTTAGGGCTTAGGGTTTTAGGGTTTATGGTTTAGGATTTAGGGTTTAGGGTTTAGGGTTTTAAAGTTTAGGGTTTAGGGTTTAGGGTTTAGGGTTTAGAGTTGTAGGTTTAGGGTTTAGGTTTATTTAATTTATTTTTTATTTATTTTAGTTTATTTAATTTTTTTTTATTTTTGTTTAGATTTATTTTATTTAGGTTTATTTTATTTTTTATTTAGTTTAGTTTATTTATTTTAGTTTAGGTTTTTTATTTTGGTTTAATTTTTAGGTTTAGGTTTAGGTTTAGGTTTATTTTTTTAGTTTAGTTTTATATTTATTTTATTTATTAGGTTTAAGTTTATTTTTAAATTTTAGCTGTAGGTTTAGGTTTTTATTTTATTTTATTTGGTTTAAGTTTTAGGTTTTTATTTTTGGATTATTTTTAAGTTTTATTTTTTAGTTTATGTTTAGGTTTATTTTTAGCTTATTTTATTTTATTTAGGGTTTAGGTTTAGGTTTAGGTTTAGTTTATTTCAAGTTTAGCCTTATTTTATTTTTATTTCAGGTTTAGGTTTTTTTTTGTTTAGGATTTAGGTTTTATTTTTATTTATTTTTTTTGGTTTTATTTTTAGGTTTGGGTTCTTATTTAGTTTATAATTCATTTTATTTTAGGTTTAGTTTTAATTTTATTTTGGTTTATTTTTTTTTAGTTTAGCAAGGTTTTATTTATTTTATTTTAGTTTATTTTATTTTTTATTTTACTTTTGTTAGGATTAGGTTTAGGTTTAGGATTAGGTTTATATTTTAGTTTAGGTTTTTATTTTATTTTATTTTTATTTAGGTTCTTTTATTTATTTTATTTTTAGGTTTTATTTAGTTTAGGTTTAGGTTTTTAGCATTTTAGGGTATATGGTTCAAGGTTTAGGGTTTAGAGTTAGTTGAGGGTTTAGAGTTTAGGGTTTAAGGTTTGGGGTTTAGGGTTTAGGGTGTAGGGTGTAGGGTTTAGGGTTTAGGGTTTAGGTTTTAGGGTTTAAGGTATAGGGTTTAGGGTTTTAGGGTCTAGGGTTTAGGGTTTAGGGTTTAGGGTTTTAGTTTTTTGGTCAGGGTTCAAGTTTTAGGGTGGGTTTACAATTTTGGTTTTCCTTAAGAGAAAAAATAGGATTCAACATTTCTTCTTTTTGATTTCATCAACCAAGTAACAAACCAAGTTTTCTAAGACACAAGCGATGACATAGATAAAAAATGAGAATGCATAAAGAAAATCAAAAACCTTAGATAATTAGAACCGTCTCTACTATAAAGACATAGTTGCATAAGCAGCAGATCAGATCGACCATTCTTCAGTTTCTCTAGTTCCCATTAGAGCCAACCTAGCCTCTCGAGTAGCATGATCCACCATTATATCCTCGATCTCTCCCTCCTCCACCAACACGGTTGTAACATCTGTCGCTCCTCCGACCTCCATAACAATGACTACTTCGACCACCACATCAGTATCCACCATCACCTCCAGAACCCAAACCACCATTGCGATAACCACCACCTCCACCTTCACCTCCACCTTCGCCTCCGCTTTAGATCTAGATGAAGCCTGGTTGACGATGATGTTCCTGACATCAAGGTTCTACCCATTATAAAGGTTTATGTTTATTAGATTTTAAGGTTTAGGTTTATTTTTTAATTTATTTAGCTAATTTAAGTTTAGGTTTAGGGTTGGGGGTTTAGGGTTAGGGTTTATGGTTTAGGGTTTAGGATTTAGGGTTTTATATTTTATGTTTTTAGGGTTTATGATTTAGGGTTAGGGTTTAGGGTTTAGGGTTTAGTGTTTATAGGGTTTAGGGTTTTGAGAATTTAGGGTTTAGGGTTTATGGTTAGTTTAGGGTTTAGGGTTTAGGGTTTAGGGTTTAGGTTTTAGGGTTAGTTTATGGTTTAGGGTTTAAGGTGTTTTAGGGTTTCGGGTTTACGATTTAGGGTTTAGGGTAGGGTTTAGGGTTTAGGGTTTAGGATTTAGGGTTTTGGGTTTAGGGTATAGGGTATAGGTTTTTTTTTTAAAATTAAGTAAGCTGATAGGTTTAGGTTTATTTAGTTTATTTAGTATAATTTTTATTTATTTATTTTAGTTTATTTTATTTTTTTATTTTTTAGGTTTATTTTAATTTTATTTAAGCTTAGTTATTTTAGGTTTATTTATTTTAGTTTAGGTTTTTTATTTTAGTTTACTTTTTAGGTATAGATTTAGGTTTATGTTTATTTTTTTGTTTAGTTTTATTTTTATTTTATTTTTTAGGTTTATGTTTTATTTTTTATTTTTAAGTTTAGGTTTAGGTTTTTTTTTTGGTTTAGGTTTTAGGTTTTATTTTGTAGTTTAGTTTTATGTTTTTTTTAGTTTATTTTATTTTATTTAGTTTGGGGTTTAGGTTTAGTTTATTTTAGGCTTAGGTTTTGATTTTATTTATTTTTGTTTAGTTTATTTTAGTTCAGGTTTAGGTTTATTTTAGGTTTAAGGTTTTTATTTAGTTTAGGGTGTAGGTTTTATTTTTAGGTTCATTATTTAGGTTTATATTTTTATTTAGTTTTTATTTTATTTTATTTTAGGTTTATTTTATTTTTATTTTACATTTAGTTATTATTTTATTAAGTTTTTTTATTTTAAGTTTATTTTTTTTTAAGTTTAGTTTAGGACTTTATTTATTTTATTTTAGTTTAGTTTTTATTTTTATATTTAGGTTTAAGTTTAGGTTTAGGTTTGGGTTTAGGTTTTAGTTTAGATATTTATTTTATTTTATTATTTTATTTTTAGGTTTTATTTATTTATTTTATTTTAGTTTAGGTTTATTTTAGGTTTTAGGTTTATAGGGTTTATGATTTTGGGTATAGGGTTTTGGGTTTAGGGTTTATGTTTAGGGTTGTTTAGGGTTTAGGTTTAGGGTTTAGGGTTTAGGGTTTAGGGTTTAGGTTTGGGTTTAGGTTTTGGGTTTAGGATTAGGGTTTAGGGTTGTAAGTTTAGGGTTGAGGTTTAGGTTGCTTTTTTTAATTTTTTAATTTTTTTTAAATTAAATAAACTGGTAAGTTTAGGTTTATTTGGTTTATTTTTTATTTATTTTATTTTTTCTATTTTTAAGTTTATTTTTATTTTTATTTAATTTAGTTTATTTATTTTACTTTAATTTTTAGGTTTAGGTTCAGGTTTAGATTTATTTTTTAGTTTAGTTTTATTTTTATTTTATCTTTTAGGTTTAGATTTTATTTTTTATTTTTAAGTTTATATTTAGGTTTTTATTTTATTTTTTTAGGTTTAGGTCTTAGGTTTTTATTTTTAGGATTATTTGTAGGCTTTATTTTTTAGTTTAGGTTTAGGTTTATTTTTGTTTATTTTCTTTATTTAGGGTTTAGGTTTAGATTTAGGTTTAGTTTATTTTAGGTTTTGCTTTAGGTCTTATTTATTTAAGTTTAGTTTATCTTAGTTTAGGTTTAGGTATATTTTATTTTTATTTTGGTTTAGTTTTCTTTTTTAAAGTTTAGGGTTTAGAATTGATTTTTTTAGGTTATATTTTTAGGTTTAGATTTTAGGTTTAGTTTTTTATGTGGTTTTTATTTTATTTTATTTTATTTTTGTTTTAGGTTTAGATTTTATTTTACTTAAGTTTTTTATTTTTAGTTTAGCTTAGGATTGTATTTATTTTATTTTATTTTAGATTTTATTTTTTATTCTACATTTTTTTAGTTTAGGTTAGGTTTAGGTTTAGGTTTTAGCTTAGGTTTTTGTTTTATTTTATTTTGGTTTAGGTTGTTTTATTTATTTTATTTTTAGGTTTTATTTAGTTTAGGTTTAGGTTATAGCATTTTAGGGTTTAGGGTTAGTTGCGGGTTTAAAGTTTAAGGTTTAGGGTTTGGAGTTTAGGATTTAGCATTTAGGTTTTAGGGTTTAGGGTTCATAATTTAGGTTTTAGGGTTTAAGTTTTAGGGTTTAGGGTTTTATGGTTTAGGGTTTAGGGTTTAGGGTTTAGGGTTTAGGTTTTAGGTCTAGGGTTCATGGTTTAGTTTGGGGTTTAGGGTTTTTGATTTTTCTTTTTTACAAAGAATAAATTAAGATTCAAAATTTCTTATTTTTGATTTCATAAACCAAGTAACACATCAAGTTTTCTAGGACACAAGCGACGACACAGATAAAAAATGAGCACGAATAGAGCAAATCAAAAACCCTAGATAACTTGAACCATCTCTACTATAAAGACAAAGTTCCATAAGCAGTAGATCGGATCGATCATTTTTTAATTTCTCCAATTCCCATAAGAACCACCACGGACACTCGAGTAGTGGGATCCACCATCGTATCCCCGATCTCTCCCTCTGCCACCATTATGGCTGTAACCTCTATCTCTCCTCCCACCTCCATACCCACCAGTGCTCTAACCACCACACATTTCCACCGGCACCTCCGGATCCCCACCACTGTGATAGCGCCACCTCCGTTAGCCTCCACCACCAGATCTAGACTTAGCCTTGTTGACGGTGATGTTCATGCCGTCAAGGTTCTACCCATTCTTAGGGTTTAGGTTTAGGTTTAGGTTTAAGTTTATTCAGTTTTAGGGTTTAGGTTTATTTTTTAATTTATTTAGTTACTTTAGGTTTAGGTTTAGGTTTAGGTTTTAGGGTTTAGGTTTAGGGTTTGGGGTTTAGGGTATAGGGTTTTTCTAAACTCAAATGATTTCATAACAAACAAAAAATTTTGAAATCAAAGAAGGCATTATCCTCTGACAACTAATAAAATAGGATAAAATAAAATGCAATTCAAAAATTCACTAAAGTAGTATTTCATAGAATGTTTTAACTCCTAGAGACAATAAAATTTAATTTTATAGAAGGCCAACAAAGCCCATATCATCATCAAATTTCTTCAAATACTCCTTAACCTTCTCGGCCTGTGGGTATGTGTAATCACTGGCAATCACGACGGTGAGGACATTCTTGTAAGAATTGATGAACATGTGGGGCGCTGCAACAAGGGTGGGATAAGAGAGGGCTAGTGAGAGAGAAGTGATCATTAAAATGCCTGCCTAAACTTCTTGATGAGATCATCTTCAATGAGCTCAAGCACCTCAAGACTAAACACTAAACCATCATCATACCAGACTGGATGACAAGGCCATAATAGAATGGACTAATCCCCAGCTTAGCGAGGAGAGAAACCTCAGAGGATCCCACCTTATCGCCTTTTTTAATCAGCTCAATCGAGGTGATAATTTCAACAGTACCCTTTTTGATCTTAGTTGGGATGTTGAGAACCTGGAAGAAAGAAGTCTATGAAGGATCCAGATCGGTGTTGCACGGAGGAACCACAACATCAATATGTGCAACAAGACCAGGGGGGAGCAATTTTGCAACCTCTTGACTTCTTTAAGATCACCTTTCATAAAAATTAGCTCAACCGGGGTTTAGGGTTTAGGGTTTAAGATTTAGGGTTTTGGGTTTAAGGTTTAGGGTTTAGGGTTTAGGGTTTTGGATTTAGGGTTTAGGTTTTTTTTCAAAATTAGGTAAACTAGTAGGTTTAAGTTAATTTGGTTTCTTAAGTTTATTTTTAATTTATTTTAGTTTATATTATTTTTTTAGTTTTATGTAGGTTTAATTTTTAATTTTATTTATTTATGTATATTTATTTTAGTTTAGGTTTTTATTTTAGTTTATCTTTTTGGTTTAGGTTTAGGTTGTTTATTTTTAGTTGAGTTTTATATTTATTTTATTTTTTTAGGTTTAGGTTTTTATTTTAAGGTTCAGGTTTTATTTTATTTTTTAGGTTTAGGTTTTATTTTTTAGTTTAGGTTTAGGTTTTTTTTTTAGTTTATTTTATTTTATTTAGTTTAGGTTTAGGTTTAGTTTATTTTAGGTTTAGGTTTACATTTTATTTATTTTAGCTTAGTTTATTTTAGCTTTGGTTTATATTTATTTTATTTTATTTATTTTATTTTTATTATAGGTTTAGTTTTTTTTTAAATTTAGGGTTTAGGTTTTATTTTTTTAATTTTAAGGTTTTATTTTTAAGTTTATTTTTTAGGTTTAGTTTTTCATTTAGTTTTTATTTAATCTTTTTAGGTTTATTTTAGTTTTATTTTACATTTAGTTTTTATTATATTTAGATCTTTTATTGTTAGGTTAATTATATATTTTAGTTTAGTGTAGGTTTTTATTTATTTTATTTTCATTTATTTTATATTTTATTTTATTTTAATTTTAGGTTTAGGTTTAGATTTTAGTTTAGCTTTTTATTTTATTTTATTTTTTTATTTTATTTACATTTGAGTTTTTTATTTATTTTATTTTTAGGTTTTATTTAGTTTAAGTTTAGGTTTTTAGGTTTTCAGGGTTTAGGGTTTAGGGTTTAAGGTTTAGGGTTTAGTGTTTAGTGTTTTAGGGTTTAGGGTTTAGGAAAGGGTTTAGGTTTTAGGGTTTAGGGTTTAGGCTTTAGGCTTTAGGGTTTTTAGGGTTTAAGGTTTAGGGTTTAGGGTTTAGGGTTTAGGGTTTGTTTTATTTATCACTAAATTGCTCAAAAAAATAGGTACAAGAAGACCATATTAGAGACTAAACTCAAAAAGAAAAAAAAACTACAACTCAAATGAGCTATAAGAGAATCCTAAAGAGTTCAAAGAGCAATAAAGAGAAAAAAAAACAAAGATAAAACTAAAAAAGCTAAGCAAAAGCCAACAAAGGGGAAGAATCCACGAAGCTTTAAAAGAACCTCCAAAAAGATAAAGATCCATAAGAAATGGAAAGCTGCAACCTGCAACTAAAGACAACTCCAGCCATCTAAGAAAAAATAGATTAGTAAGACACTCCTCAAGAAGAAGAAGAGACCAACTAAAAAGAAAGCGTAACCTACAAGTAATCTCAACCAAAAGGAGATCAGAAAATATAAAGAGAAAAAAACTGAGGCTCAGATATGAGGAAAGAAGGAAAATCACGTTAATGAGGGGCATCAAATCCTAAGTGTATCCAACTTCAAAGAAGGGTTACAAATAGGAAAAGTCACCAGCCACAAAAATATCAAGGAAAAAAATCTATCATATTGTCATAGCCATCCCATCCAAAGAAAAATACAAACCTATCATAATAGCCACCTAGCCAAAGAGAAAGTGAAGCTAATGAAACAAAAAGAGAGAAGACCAACAGATAGAAGCAAAATAAGGAAATCCCAACAAAACCAAATATGAATACCTCTTATAAAAGAGGGAGAAAAGTAGCTCAGAGCCCAAAAAAAAGAAAAGAGCCCTCAAAGCCTAAGCCAATAGAGCCCAGAACAATGCCAATCCAAAACCACCAAGGCACCAAGCCAACAGAGCCCACAACAACACCAATCCAAAGCCACCAAGGCAATATCGAAAGGAAAGGAAATAGCCAATAGAGCACCAAAGAAAAATAGCCAGGAAGAGCAAGAGAACCAAATCAACCAAAAAAAAAAGAAGGGGAAGGAAAAGCTAAAGAGATAGAAATAACCAACTAATGGACAAACCACACACCAAGGAAAAAATGCCCAACCTACCACCAATAAAGAGAGCAAAAGCACCAATAAAAGAAAGGCAAGCTAACAGGAACAAGTAACCAACATAAAACCAACCAGCTAAAGGGCACAAAAAAACACAATAAATAGAAAGCCAGAAACACCAAGCTAGAAGGAGGAAAATTAGCCAAGAAGCCAATACTCTAGCTAGCAAGAAAACACACAGCAAAAGCTCAATCAATAGAGAAAAAACTAGCCAAAAGTCAAAACCTCCCAAGGACAAGAGAGATTATTTCCAAGAAGCTTTGGAATGAGTAACCCTCGGCAAGTGAGGAGGGGCATAAATCTGAACACTTTTTCTCTTTTTCTTCTTGTAAAAAGTTTTATAACCATGCCCTTTCTCTAAAAAATCTCCATCCAAAAATGAATCAATATTGTTATAAAAGGCATGGGGATTAGTAGAAGCTATCAATTTTAAAGAAGAGCATTTAGACTCATCGACAACATTCGACAAAGGAAAATCAAAAACAGTATGCATTTCAAAATTAGAAGTGAAGGAAGGAGCATAAATAGCTTTATTAAAATACAATTATCAAAATTTTCACCTTCAAACAAAACCTGAAGAGTATCCTCCCTGTCTTAATTCATAAAAGAAGCAAGAGAAGTAGAATCCAGATTTTCAATATAATCTTCATGTAAGGAATTAAAGTAAGATTCAAATCCCTTAAAAACACATAGCATATTACCAAATTATGAACATAATTACTAGCCATAGAAAAACCATCATTTTGAACTGAAATAGAACTATTCATAATGAGAGAATTATCACAAGTATCTAAATCTTATTTTTTTAAAAGAAGGATCACCAATATTAACAGGATTGTCAGGACCATAAGTTAAAATATCATAAATAAGAACATTCTTTTCACCACCATTCTCAATCAAAGAAGGCAGAGAAATAATCTCTTTCCCATAATCTAAAGCATACATAGGAGAAAGAGAAACAACATCCAATCGATTGGAAGAAATGGTGTTAACATCAACAATATTCAAACCATCATCATGAAAGGACCTATGCACAACATCCAAACCTTTTGAATCATTAACCATAGCCTCTAAAGTCTTCCCTTTAATAGAATCATCAAAACAAACACATAGAGCATGATTATTAGTTAAGACTTTTTCAAAAACATCAAAATTACCTTTCGCATTACACAAATCTTTAATAGGTAAAACTTTTTCAGAAGATTCAGAAATCTGGGTTTAGAAAACATTAGAATTTTGAAAAGCAAATTTTCCTTTATCCAACTTAAGAGAATCATAATTTTTTTCAACAATTGAATTCTTACTGATGATTTTCTTCCTAAGAGAGGGATGAACAATAAAGCATTCAAAAATTTCATGCCCATGAATCTTACAATGATTACAAAAAATGGGAAAGTTCTCAAAAACAACTTTCTAAAAATAACCACATTTATCCTAACTGAACCAAATTTCTTTTGGATATTTTTTAGTAATATCAATCTCTACAAGAATTCTAGCAACAGACAGTCTAGAAGAAGCAGCTGTTGCTTGATCAACTTGCAAAGGCCGACCAAAAATTGACCCAATAGCATAATGAATCTGATGATTAAATAGATGAATCTGTAAGTTAGGTAAGGAAATCCAAATGGGAATAATAGGACTCTTCATTAACATGAAACACCACTTCAGAATACCCATTTGATAATTAAAAACATAGTATGATCGCCTAGAAAATATTATTACATAATCAAGGTCATTAGAAAGTTTAATCAGAACATGCCTTGCATCAATCATCCTGATAGAAAAAGAACCAAATAAATTTAAGTGATGAAAAAAAGAATGAATATCTTCGATCTTTGGTAGTTTAAATGAAAACTTTCTAGTCAAAGAAAAAGCAAAAGGCTCTAATCTTTCAATATCCTCATCTAAAATCATAATTGTTAGAGTACCTTTAAAAGTCATATGAAGAAAATTCAAAGGAGGCTCGGTGGAGGAATTCTTACCAGCTAAAGCCTCTTTAAAAGATTTAGTAACAACACATAATTTAAAGGTAGGATTACCCAAAATATCTGATGCCCTAGCGGGATCCATCGACATATGGGATTTAACCCATGGATTATAAGAAGCCGATGCCATGAGTCATAGCGTCGTGACAAGAAAATGTTGAGATCACCCCAAGGCTGACAATCTATAGGGAAACTAAGAGAGAAAATTCTCAAAAACTCACCAAGAATGTGAGGGATCCCGAAATCGCTCAATATAGGTTTTAGGTTTAGTGTTTATTAGTTATTATTAGGTTTTATTAGTTTTAGGTTATTATTAGTTTATTATTATTTTTATGTTTAGTTTAGTTAGTTTAGTTTTAGTTAGGTTATGAGTTTAGTTTTATTAGTTTTAGCTTTAGTTATTATTATTTTAGGTTAGTTTAGCGGTGTGAGGGGCATTTTAGGTTTAATTTATTAGTTTATTTAGTTAGTTTACTTAGTTTGTGTTTTTATTAGGGTTTAGTTTATTTTAGTTTATTTCTTAGTTATTAGTTTGTTAGTAAGTAATTTATTTAGTTTTAGTTATAATTATTAGTTTATGTTTTTTATTATTATTTAGGTTTTGCTTAGTTTTGGTTAGTTGTTTAGTTTTATTAGTTTAGTTTTTTGTTTTATTAGTTTATTAGTTTAGTTTATTAGTTTCATTAGTTTAATTATGGTTTAGGTTTATTAGTTTATTATTAATTTTTTTAGTTTAGTTTATGGTTTAGTTTTTTTATTATTAGTTATTTATTGTTTATTATTATTATTAGTTTAGTTAGTTGGTTTATTATTAGTTTTTTTAGATTAGTTTTTTTAGTTTATTATTATTATTATTAGTTTAAGTTTATTATTATTAGTTTTATTATTATTATTATTTAGTTTTATTATTATTATTATTTAGTTTCTTTATTGAGTTAAGGTTTAGGGTTTAGTTATTTAGTTATTTATTAATTAGTTTATTAATAATTTATTAGTTTAATTAGTTAGTTATTAATTATTATTATTATTATTAGTTTTTATTAATTTAGTTATTGTTAGTTAGTTTTATTATTATTATTATTACTTTATTTATTAGGTTTATTAGTTTAGTTATTTAGTTTAGTTATTTATCTAGTTTTATTTTATTTAGTTATTAGTTTATTAGTTTATTATTAGTAAGTTATTATTAATTTTTTTAGTTAGGTGTTTTATTATCAGTTTTTTATTAGTTATTAGTTAGTTATTATTATGTTTATTTATTAGTTAACATTTATGGTTTATTAGTTTTTGTTTAGGGTTTAGTTTTAGTTAGTTGTTTAGTTATTTATTATTAGTTATTATTATTAGTTTATTAGTTTAGTTTTAGTGTTTTTTATTCATTAGAGTTTATGTTTTATTTATTAATTTTTAGTTTTATTAGTTAGTTTTTTTAGTTTATTAGTTTTATTTTTATTATTTATTTTATTTATTTTTAGTTTAGTTATTATTTTTTTAGTTATTTTTATTTATTGTTTTTTTTAGTTAGTTTGGTTTATTATTATTTTTATTAGTTTTATTAGTTTTATTTATTAGTTATTAGTTTATTAGTATTATTTATTTTTTAGTTTATTATTAGTTTTTTTTTTATTATTTTATTATTATTATTATTTTATTATTATTTTTTATTGTTTGGTTTATTTATTTTAATTAGTTGGTTATTAATTTTATTATTATTATTATTATTATTATTATTATTATTTATTATTATTAGTTTTTATTATTATTATTTATTAGTTTATTTTAGTTTATTAGTTTGGTTATTTTATTTAGTTATTTAGTTAGTTTTATTTTATTTAGTTATTAGTTTATTAGTTATTATTAGTTAGTTATTATTATTTTTTTAATTGGTTTTTATTATTAGTTTATTATGGTTATTAGTTAGTTTATTAGTTTGGTTATTATTATATTTATTATTAGTTAGTTTTTTATGGTTTATTAGTTTAGGTTTTGGTTTAGTTTATTAGTTATTTAGTTATTTATTATTAGTTAATATTATTAATTTATTAGTTTAGTTTTGTGTTTCTTATTTATTGGGGTTTAGTTTTATTTATTATTAGTTTAGTTTTATTAGATGGTTTTTTATTAGTTTTATTATTTATTAGTTTTAAGTTATTTTTTATTAGTATTATTTATTAGTTATTTAGTTTATTATTAGTTTAATTTTTTTTAGTTATTATTAGGTTTTTATTTTATTAGTTTTGTGTTTATTATTTATTTATTTATTAGATTTTATTAGTTAGTTATTAGTTAGTTTTTTAGTTTAGTTTTATTATTGGTTTATTTAGTTTTAGTTATTTTGGTTATTATTATTTGTTTTATTAGTTGGTTATTAGTTATTTTTAGTTTAGTTTAGTTTATTATTATTTTTTTTATTAGTTTTATTAATTTGGGATTAGGGTTTAGTGTTTAGTTTATTTAGTTTTTTTTTATTATTATTATTATTATTATTATTATTATTATTATTATTATTATTATTATTTGGTTTATTAGTTTTAGTTAGTTTAGTTATTGGTTATTTATTTAGTTTAGTTATTAGTTTGTTATTAGTTTATTAATTTTATTAGTTAGTATTTATTTATTTATTATTATTTATTAGTTTAGTTAGTTTAGTGTTTAGTTTAGTTTAGTTTTAGTTATTTATTTAGTTTATTATTATTATTAGTTTAGTTTAGTTAGTTTTTTATTTTGGGTTTTATTATTATTTAGTGTTTTTTGGTTATTATAGTTTTTTAGTTTAGTTTATTTTTTATTATTATTAGTTATTAGTTTTATTAATTTAGTTAGTTTTATTGGTTTATTAGTTTAGTTTATTTATTTGGTCTTTATTTATTATTTAGTTTATTATTAGTTTAGTTTTTAGTATTATTAGTTTAATTATTAATTTTATTTAGTTTAGTTTATTATTAGTTTATTAGTTTAGTGTTAGTTGTTATTAGTTATTATTTAGTTTTGGTTTATTAGTTTTTTTAGTTTTATTGGTTTAGTTATTATTATTTAGTTAGTTTATTATTAGTTTAGTTAGTTTATTGGTTTATTAGTTTAGTTTAGTTATTAGTTTAGTTATTGGTAGTTATTATTGGTTATTTTTTTAGTTATTTAGTTAGTTTAGAAGTTTTAGTTTATTAGTTATTAGTTTTAGTTTAGTTAGTTTAGTTATTATTAGTTTAGTAATTGGGTTTAGTTTTGTTATTAGTTTGTTATTTATTATGATAGTTATGTATAGGGTTTAAGTTTATTAGTTAGTTATTTATTAAGGTTTAGTTTAGTTAGCTTTTTTAGTTTAGTTTTAGTTATTAGTTTAGATTTAGTTTAGTTTTCATTAGTTTCATTAATTTAGTTTATTTTTTAGTTCATTTATTAGTGGGGACTTTTTTTATTTATGTTTAATTTAGTTATTAGTTTGTTTATTAGTTTAGTTACTTTTTTGTTATTATTAGTTTTTAATTTTTTAGTTATTATTTAGTTTTATTTAGTTAGTTTTAATTAGTTTTTTATTTTAGTTTATAATTAGTTTTGTTTATTATTAGTTTATTAGTTTAGTTTTTTTAGTATAGTTTAGTGTTTTATTAGTTTATTATTAGGGTTTAGGGTTTAGGGTTTAGGGTTTTGGGTTTAGGATTTTAGGGTTTATGGTTTAGGGTTGTAGGTTTAAGGTTTAGGGTTTTAAGGTTTAGGGTTTAGGGTTAGGTTTTTTGATTTTTTTAATTTTTTTTAATTTTTAGGGTTTAGAGTTTAGGGTTTAGATTTTATGTTTAGGGTTCAGGTTTTAGTTTAGGGTTTAGGGTTTTTGGTTTTTTAAACAAAGAACAAATTCAAATTCAACATTTCTTATTTTCAATTTCATCAACCAAGTTCTCTAAAGCACAAGCGACAACATAAATAAAAAATTAGCATGCATAGAGCAAATCAAAAACCCTAGATAACTAGATCCGTCTCAACTGTAAGGACACAGTTCCATAAGTAGCAGATCGTATTGGCCATTCTTTAGTTTCTGTAGTTCCCATCAAAACCATCCCGGCCTCTCAAGTAGCGGGATCCACTATCATATCACTAATCTCGCCCTCCGCCACCACCATGGTTGTAACCTTTGTCACCTCTTCTACCTCCATAACCACCCAGCTCTAACCACCACCTCCTTATGCACACCTCCGGATCCCCACCACCCCTGCGATAACGCCACTCGCCTTAGCCTCCCAGTATATCTAAACTAAGCCTAGTTGATGGTGACGTTTCTGCCAACATGGTTTTGCTCATTCTTAGGGTTTAGGCAAACTTTTTAATTTATTTAGTTACTTTAGGTTTTGGTTTAGGGTTTGGGGTTTAGGGTTTAGGGTTTAGGGATTAGGGATAGGGTTTAGGGTTTAGGGTTTAAGGGTTTATGCTTTTAGGATTTCAGGTTTAGGGTTAGGGTTATGGTTTAGGGTTTAGGGTTGTAGGTTTAATGTTGTAGGTTTAGGGTTTAGGGTTTAGGGTTGTAGGGTTGTAGGTTTAAAGTTGTAGGTTTAGGGTTTAGGGTTAGTTGTAGGGTTTAGGGTATAGGGTTTTAAAAAAGAAATTTAAGTAAACCGGTAGGTTTAAGTTTATTTAGTTTATTTTTCATTTATTTTAGTTTATTTTATTTTTTATTTTTCTTTATGTTTATTTATTTATTTATTTAGTTTAGTTTATTTATTTTAGGATTATTAATTTTACTTTATATTTTTTAATTTTAGCTTATTTTTTAGGTTTAAGTTTTTTTTTAGGTTTATTTTTTAGTTGAATTTTATTTTCATTTTATTTTTTTAAGTTTAGGTTTTATTTTTAATTTTTAGGTTTTTGTTTTATTTTTAATTTTATTTTTTTAGGTTTAGGATTTAGGTTATTATTTTAGGTTTATTTTTAGGTTTTAGTTTTTAGTTTAGGTTTAGGTTTATTTTTAGTTTATTTTATTTTATTTAGTTTAGGTTCAATTTATTTTAGGTTTAGGTTTAGGTTTTATTTATTTTAGTTTTGTTTATTTTAGTTTAGGTTTAGATTTATTTTATTTTGTTTATTTTATTTTTATATTAGGTTTAGGTTTTTCTTTTTAGTTTGGCATTTAAGTTTATTTTTTATTTATTTTTAGGTTTATTTTATAAGTTTAGGTTTTTATTTAGGTTTTATTTTATTTTATTTGAGGTTTATTTTATTTTTATTTTATGTTTAGTTTTTTTAGGTTTTTTATTCTTAGATTTATTTGATTTTTTTAATTTAGTTTATGTTTTTATTTATTTTATTTTAGTTTATTTTTAGTTTTTAATTTATTTTATTTTTAGGTTTAGGTTTTAGTTTAGGTTTCTATTTTATTTTATTTTTTTTATTTTTGAGTTTAGGTTTTTTTTTTAATTATTATATATTTGGGTTTTATTTAGTTTAGGTTTTAGGGTTTAAGGTTTTTAGGGTTTGTTTTAGGGTTTAGGTTTATGGTTTTAGGGTTTAGGTTTAGGGTTTATGGTTTAGGGTTTAGGGTTTAGTGTGTAGGCTTTAATGTTTAAGGTTTAGTGTTTAGGGTTAGCTTAGGGTTTAGGGTTAGTTTACAATTTAGGGTATAACATTAGAGCTTAGGGTTTTAGGGTTTAGGGTTTAAGGTTTTACGATTTTATGGTTTAGGGTTTAGGGTTTAAGGTTTAAGGTTTAGGCTTTAGGGTTAGGGTTTAGGTTTTAGGTTTAGGGTTTAGGACTTAGCATTTAAGGTTTTAGGTTAGTTTATGATTTAGGGTTTAAGGTTTAGGGTGTAAGGTTTAGGGTTTAGGGTTTGAGGTATAGGATTTAGGGTTTAGGGTTTAGGGTTTAGGGTTTTTTTTTTAAATTAAGCAAACGGGTATGTTTATGTTTATTTAGTATATTTTATTTATTTTAGTTTATTTTATTTTTTATTTTTATTTAGGTTTATTTTTTTAATTTTATTTAGTTTAGTTTATCTATTTTTGGTTTATTTATTTTAGTTTAGGTTTTTTATTTTAGTTTATTTTTGTAGGTTTATGTTTAGGTTTATGTTTATTTTTTAGTTTAGTTGTATTTTTTATTTCTAAGTTTAGGTTTAGGTTTCTATTTTATTTTTTTAGCTTTAGGTTTTAGGTTTTTATTTTAGGTTAGTTTTTAGGTTTTATTTTTTATTTAGGTTTTGGTTTATTTTTAGTTTATTATATTTTATTTAGTTTAGGGTTTAGGTTTAGTTTATTTTAGGTTTTATTTTTTTAGTTTAGTTTATTTTATTTTAGGTTTTTTTTAATTTATTCTGTTTATTTAAGGTTTACATTTTTTTTTACTTTAGGGTTTAGGTTTTATTATTTATTTATTTATAAGTTTTATTTTTAAGTTTATTTTTTGGGTTTAGGTTTTATTTAGTTTTATTTTATTTTATTTTAGGTTTATTATTTTTATTTTATGTTTAGTTTTAATTTTATTTAGGTTTTTTATTTTTAGGTTTATTTTATTTTTTAGTTTAGTTCAAGTTTTTATTTATTTTATTTTAGTTTAGTTTCTAGTTTTTATTTTGTTTTATTTTTAGGTTTAGGTTTATTTTTAGGTTTTAATTTACATTTTATTTTATTTTATTTTACTTTATTTAGGTTTAGGAATTTTTTGTTTATTTTATTTTATTTTATTTTATTTATGTTTATGTTTTTTATTTATTTTATTTTTAAATTTTATTTAATTTAAGTTTATGTTTTTAGTATTTTAGGTTTTAGGATTTAGGGTTTAGGGTTTAGTGTTTAGGGTTTAGGGTTTGGGGTTTAGAGTTTAGGGTTTAGTTTTTAGGGTATAGGGTATAGGGTTTAGGGTTTAGGGTTTAGGGTTTAGGGTTGTAGGTTTAAGGTTTAGGGTTAGTTTAGTTTTTTTTAAGGTTTAGTTCAAGTTTTTATTTATTTTATTTTAGTTTAGTTTCTAGTTTTTATTTTGTTTTATTTTTAGGTTTAGTTTTATGTTTAGGTTTATGTTTATGCTTTAGTTTACATTTTATTTTATTTATGTTTAGGTTTTTTATTTAATTTATTTTTAGGTTTTATTTAGCTTAGGTTTTTGTTTTTAGTATTTTAGGTTTTAGGATTTAGGGTTTAGGGTTTAGGGTTTAGCATTTAGGGTTTAGGGTTTGGGGTTTAGAGTTTAGAGTTTAGTTTTTAGGGTATAGGGTATAGGATTTAGGGTTGTAGCTTTAATGTTTAGGGTTAGTTTTAGGGTTTAGAGTTTTGGGTTAGGGTTTTTATTTTTTTATTTTTTTATTTATTTAAAATTAAGTAAAATAATAGGTTTAAGTTTATTTAGTTTATTTTATTTTTTTAATTTTATTAAGGTTTATTTTTATTTGTATTTAGTTTAGTTTAGTTATTTTAGGTTTATTTAATTAAGTTTAAGTTTTTTATTTTGGTGTATTTCCTAGGTTTAGGTTTATTTTTTAGTTTAGCATAGTTTTATTTTTAATTTATTTTTAAGGTTTAGGTTTTATTTTTTATTTCAGGTTTAGGTTTTTATTTTTTATGTTCAAGTATTTTGTTTATATTTTAGTTTTATTTTATGTTTTATTTTTAAGTTTAGGTTTCAATTTATTTTTAGTTTATTTTATTTTATTTAGTTTAGGTTTTGGTTTACGTTTAGTTTATTTTAGGTTTAGGTTTAGGTTTATTTATTTTAGTTTATTTTAGTTTAGGTTTAGGTTTATTTTATTTTTTATTTAGGTTTAAGTTTTTTTTTTTTTGCTTTAAGGTTTTGGTTTTATTTTTTATTTATTTTGAGGTTTTTTTTTTGTTTATTATTTAGGTTAAGGTCATTATTTAGTTTTTATTTTATTTTATTTTAGGTTTATTTTATTTTTATTTTTGGTTTTCGTATTATTTTATTTATGTTTTTTATTTTTTAGTTTAGTTTAGGTTTTTATTTATTTTATTTTAGGTTAGTTTTTATTTTTAATTTTAATTTCTTTTCAGGTTTAGGTTTAGGTTGTAGTTTATGTTTTTATTTTATTTTATTTTATTATTTTATTTTAGTTTATGATTATTTATTTATTTTATTTTTAGGTTTTATTTAGTTTAGGTTTAATTTTTTTTCTTTTTAGGGTTTAAGGTTTAGTGTTTAGGGTTTAGGGTTTAAGATATCAGGGTTTAGAGTTTATTATTTAGGGTTTAGGGTTTAGGTTGTAGGGTTTAGGGTTTGGGGTTGTAGGTTTAGGGTTAGTTTAGGGTTTAGGGTTTAGGGTTTATGGTTTAGGATTTAAGGTTTAGGGTTTAGGGTTTAGGGTTTAGAGCATTTTTTTAAATATAATAAATTGCTATGTTTAAATTTATTTAGTTTATTTTAGTTTATTTTATTTTTTTATTTTTATTTAGGTTTATTTCTTATTTTTATTTAGTTTAGTTTATTTTTTAAGTTTAGGTTTAGGTTCATGTTTATTTTTTAGTTTGGTTTTATTTTCTATTTTTAGGTTTAGGTTTAGGTTTCTATTTTGTTCTTTTAGGTTTAGGTTTTAGGTTTTTATTTTAAGTTTGTTTCTTAGTTTTATTTTTTTTTTAGGTTTAGGTTTATTTTTAGTTTATTTTATTTTATTTTGTTTAAGGTTTAGGTTTAGTTTATTTTAAGTTTAGGTTTAGGTTTTATTTATTTTAGTTTAGGTTTAGTTTATTTTATTTTGTTTATATTAGGTTTACATTTTTTTTAGTTTAGGGTTTAGGTTTTATTTTTTATTTATTTTTAGGTTTGTTTTTTAAGTTTAAGTTTTAATTAACTTTTTATTTTATTCTATTTTAGGTTTATTTTACATTTAGTTTTTATTTTATTTATGTTTTTTTTATTTTTAGGTTTATTTTATTTCTTAGTTTAGTTTAGGTTTTTATTTATTTTATTTTAGTTTAGTTTTTAGTTTTTAGTTTTATTTTATTTTTAGGTTTGGCTTTAGGTTTAGGTTTTAGTTTACATTTTTTTATTTATTTACTTAGGTTTAGGTTTTATTTATTTATTTTATTTTTAGGTTTCTTAGGCTTATGTTTTTAAGATTTAGGGTTTAGGATTTATGGTTTTGGTTTTAGGGTTTAGGGTTTAGGGTTTAGGGTTTAGGGTTTAGGTTTTAGGGTTTACAATTTAGGTTTTCGGGTATAAGGAATAGGGTTTATGGTTTTAGGGTTTTAGGGTTTAGGGTTGTAGGTTTAGGGTTTAGGTTTTAGGGTTTGTTTTAGGGTTAGGGTTTTTTTATATATTTTTATTTTTTATAATTAAGTAAAATGGTAGGTTTAAGTTTATTTAGTTTATTTTTTATTTTAGTTTAATTTATTTTTTAATTTTATTTGTATTTATTTTAGTTTATTTATTTTAGGTTTATTTATTTTAGCTTAGGTTTTTTATTTTAGTATATTTCTTAGGTTTACATTTAGGTTTAGTTTAGGTTTAGTTTAATTTATTTTTTAGTTTAGTTTTATTTTAGTATATTTTCTTAGTTTAGTTTTATTTTTATTTTATTTTTTAGGTTGAGGTTTTATTTTTTATTTTTAGGTTTAGTTTTAGTTTTTTATTTTATTTTTTTAGGCTATATTTTTTAGTTTAGGTTTACGTTTATTTTTAGTTTATTTTATTTTATTTATTTAGGTTTTAGTTTTGGTTTATTTTATTTAGGTTTATGTTTCGATATTAATTATTTAAGTTTAGGTTTAGGTTTATTTTATTTTTATTTTAGTTTTAAGTTTTTTTGTAGTTTAGGGTTTAGGTTTTATTTTTTTATTTATTTTTAGTTTTTATGTTTTGGTTTATTTTTTAGGTCAAGGTTTTTATTTCATTTTATTTTATGTTTATTTTATTTAGGTTTTTTATATTTTAATTTAGTTTAGGTTTTTATTTATTTAATTTTAGTTTAGTTTTTATTTTATATTTTATTTTCTTTTTAGGTTTCAGTTTAGGTTTAGGTTTAGGTTGTAGTTTATGTTTTCATTTTATTTTATTTATTTTAGTTTGATTTTTTTATTTATTTTTTAGGTTTTATTTATTTTAGGTTTAGTTTTTTTTTATTTTTTCTTTTTAGGATTTAGGGTTTAATGTTTAGGGTTTAGGGTTTAGGGTTAAGGTTTTAGGGTTTAGGT
The DNA here is from genome assembly GCA_021442155.1 of Cymbidium sinense. NCBI lineage: Eukaryota > Viridiplantae > Streptophyta > Magnoliopsida > Asparagales > Orchidaceae > Cymbidium > Cymbidium sinense. The sequence goes on along the minus strand of JAKCPB010000214.1, from coordinate 88,502 downwards.
TTTGGGTTTAGGGTTTCAAGGTTTAATGTTTAGGGTTTAGGGTTTAAGCTTTAGGGATTTTAGGGTTTAGGGTTTATGCTTTTAATGTTTAGGGTTTAGGGTTTACGGTTAAGGTTAAGGTTCAGGGTTTAGGGTTTATGGTTTAGGGTTTAGGGTTTTGGGTTTTGGTTGTAAGTTTTGCATTGTAGGTTTAGGGTTTAGGGTTAATTTTAGGGTTTAGGGTTTAAGGTTCAGGGTTTAGGATTTAAGGTTTAGGTTTTTTTATTAAAAAAATTAACTAAACTAGTAGGTTTAGGTTTATTTTGTTTATTTAGTTTATTATTTGTTTATTTTAGGGTTTAGTTTTTTATTTTTGGTTTATTTTTTAGGTTTTATTTTTTAGTTTAGGTTTAGGTTTATTTTAAGTTTATTTTATTTTTTTTAGTTTAGGTTTAGGTTAAGGTTTAGTTTATTTTGAGTTTAGGTTTAGGTTTTATTTATTTTAGTTTAGTTTATTTTAGTCTAGGTTTAGGTTTATTTTTTTTTTTATATTAGGTTTAGGTTTTTTTTTTAGTTTAAAGTTTAGGATTTATTATTTTTTATTATTTTTAGGTTTTACTTTTAGGTTTATTTTTTAGGTTAAGTTTTTTATTTAGTTTTTATTTAATTTTAATTTAGGTTTATTTATTTTTATTTTACATTTAGTTTTTATTTTATTTAGGTTTTTTATTCTTAGGTTTATTTTATTTTTTAGTTTAATTTATGTTTTTTTAATTTTTTTTAGTTTATTTTTATTTTTTTTTTTTTATTTTTAGGTTTAGGTTTAGGTTTTAGTTTAGGTTTTTATTTTATTTAATTTTATTTATTTTATTAAGGTTTAAGTTATTTTATTTATTTTATTTTTAGATTTATTTAGTTTAGGTTTATTTTTTTGGGTTTTCGGGTTTAGGGTTTAAATGTTTAAGGATTTAGAGGTTAGGGTTTAGGGTTAGAGTTTAGGTTTTAGGGTATAGGGTTTACTGTTAAGGGTTAGCATAGGGTTTAGACTTAGTTTAGGATTTAAGGTATAAGGTTTAGTGCTTAGGGTTTTTAGAGTTTAGTGTTTAAGGTTTAGGGTTTACGGTCAGTTTAGGGTTTTATGATTTTATGGTTTTGGGTTTGGGATAGGGTTTAGGGTTTAGGGTTTAGGGTTTAGGTTTTAGGTTTTAGGTTTTAGGTTTTAGGGTTTAGGGTTTAAGGTTTAGGGTTTAAGGTTTAGGGTTATAGGTTTAGGGTTTAGGATTTAGGGTTTAAGGTTTAGGGTTTAAGGTTTAGGGGATTTTCTTTTAAATTAAGGAAACTGGTAGGTTTAGGTTTATTTAGTTATTTTTTATTTATTTTAGTTTATTTTATTTTTTATTTTTATTTAGGTTAGTTTATTTATTTTAGGTTTATTTAGTTTAGTTTAGGTTTTTTTTGTTTTTTAAGTTTAAGTTTATGTTTATTTTTTAGCTTAATTTTATTTTTAATTTTTAGGTTTAGGATTAGGTTTCTATTTGATTTTTTTAGGTTTAAGTTTTGGGTTTTTATTTTAGGTTTGTTTTTAGATTTTAATTTTTAGTTTATGTTTAAGTTTATTTTGAGTTTATTTTATTTTATTTATTTTAGGGTTTAGGTTTAATTCATTTTAGGCTTAGGTTTAGGTTTTATTTATTTTAGTTTAGTTTATTTTAGTTTAGGTTCAAGGTTATTTTATTTTTTTATTTTAAGTTTACATTTTTTAAGTTTAGGGTTTATGTTTTATTTTTTATTAATTTTTGGGTTTTATTATTCGATTTATTTTTTAGGTTATAGTTTTTATTTAGTTTTTATATTTATTTTTCTAGGTTTAGGTTCATTTTATTTAGGTTTTTTACTTTTAGGTTTATTTTATTTTTTAGTTTACTGTAGGTTTATTTTATTTTATTTTAGTTTTTAGTTTTTATTTTATTTAATTTTTAGGTTTAGGTTTAGGTTTATGTTTAGATTTATATTTTTATTTTATTTAATTTTATTTTTTATTAAGGTTTAGGTTTTGTATTTATTTTATTTTTAGGTTTTATTTAGTTTAGGTTTAAGTTTTTAAGTATTTAGGGTTTAGGATTTAGGGTTTAGGGTTTAGGGTTTAGGGCTTGGGGTTTAGGGTTTAAGGTTTAGGTTTTAGGGTATAAGGTTTAGGGTTTAGGGTTTAGGGTTTTAGTTTGTAGGTTTAAAGTTTAGGGTTTAGGGTTTAGGGATAGTTTTAGGGTTTAGGGTTTAGGGTAAGGGTTTCTTTTATATATTTTATTTTTATTTAAATTAAGTAAACTAGTAGGTTCAAGTTTATTTAGTTTATTTTTTATTTTAGTTTTCTTATTTTTTTATTTTTATATAGGTTTTTCTTTTTTTTATTTAGTTTAGTTTATTTATTTTAGGTTTATTTTGTTTAGTTTAGTTTTTTTTATTTTAGTTTATTTTTTAAGTTTGCATTTTATTTTTTATTTTTTGGTTTATGTTTAGGTTTTTATTTTATTTTTTAGGTTTAGGTTAAAGTTTTTAATTTATGTTTATTTTTTAGTATAAGTTTAGGTTTATTTTTAGTTTATCTTATTTTATTTATTTTAGGTTTAGGTTTAAGTTCAGTTTATTATAAGTTTAGGCTTAGGTTTTATTTATTTTAGTTTAGGTTTAGGTTTATTTTATTTTTATTTTAGGATTAGCTTTTTTTAGTTTAGGGTTTAGGTTTTATTTTTTTTTTTTTTTTTTGGTTTTATTTTTTGGTTTATTTTGTAGGTTATTGTTTTTATTTTGGTTTTATCTTATTTTATTTTAGGTTTATTTTATTTTTATTTTAGGTTTAATTTTATTTTATTTAGGTTTTTTTTATTTTAATTTAGTTTAGTTTATTTTATTTTATTTTATTTTATTTTTTATTTTTTTTACTTTATTCTTTTCTTAGGTTTAGGTTTAGGTTTAGGTTGTAGTTTATGTTTTTATTTTTATAATTTTATTTTGGGTATATTTTTTCTTATTTAATTTTTATTTAGGTTTTATTTAGTTTAGGTTTAGTTTTTTAGCATTTTAGGGTGTAGGGTTTAGGGTTAAGGGTTAGTTTAGGGTTTAGGGTTTGGGGTTTAGGGTTTAGGGTTTAGAGTTTAGGGTTTAGGTTGAAGGGTTTAGTGTTTAGGGTTTAGGGTTTTAGGGTTTATTGTTTAGGGTTTAAGGTTTTTAGGATTTAGGGTTTAGGGTTTAGGTTTTAGGTTTAGGGTTCATGGCTTAGCATTTTAAGGTTTATGCTTTTAGGGTTTAGGGTTTAGAATTTTTTAGGGTTTATGGTTTTGGGTATAAGGTTTAGGGTTATAGGATTTGCATTGTAGTTTTAGGATTTAGGGTTTAGGGTTTAGTGTTTAAGGTTTATGATTTAGGGTTTAAGGTTTTTTTTTTACAATAAATAATAAGTAAACTGGTAGGTTTAGGTTTATTTAGATTTTTGTTTATTTTAATTTTTATTTTTATTTAGGTTTTATTTATTTATTTAGCTTAGTTTAGGTTTTTTTAATTTATTTTTTAGGTTTAGGTTTTTATTTGGGTTTATTTTTTGGTTGAATTTTATTTTTATTTTACTTTTAATGTTTAGGTTTTATTTTTTTATTTTTAGGTTTAGGGTTTGGTTTTTATTTTAATTTTTTAGGTTTAGGTTTTGGGTTTTTATTTTAGTTTTATTTTTAGGTTTTATTTTTTAGTTTAGGTTTAGGTAAGTTTATTTTATTTTAGTTAGAATTGGTTTAGGTTTTTAGGCTTTATTTATTTTAATTTATTTTATTTTATTTTAGGTTTTGGTTTATTTTGTTTTGTTTATTTTATTTTTATTTTAGGTTTAGATTTTTTTTTGTTTATGTTTTGGTTTATTTTTATTTATTTTAAGTTTATTTTTTTTTAGGTTTAGGTTAATTATTTAGTGTTTAATTTATTTATTTTAGGTTTATTTAATTTTATTTTACATCTTATTTTTTTATTTTATTTAGATTTTTTTTATTAGGTTTATTTATTTTAGTTTAGTTGAGGTTTTATTTATTTTGTTTTAGTTTATTTTTATTTTTTATTTTATTTTATTCTTAAGTTTTGGTTTAGGTTTTAGTTTAGGTTTTTATTTTATTTTATTTAGGTTTAGGTTTTTTATATATTTTATTTTTAGGTTTTATTTAGTTTTGGTTTAGGTTTTTAGTTTTTTAGGGTTTAGGGTTTAGGGTTTAAGGTTTTAGGGTTGAAGGTTTTAGGGTTTATGGTTTAGGGTTAGGGTTTAGGGCTTAGGGTTTAGGTTTAGGGTTTAGGTTTTTTTAGGTTTAGGGTTTAGGGTTTTTAGGGTTAACAGGTTTAGTGTTAGTTTAGGTTTAGGCTTAGTTTTTTTATTTAGGGTTTAGGGTTTAGGGTTAGTTTGGTTATGATTTAGGGTTTAGGTTTTTGATTTATAGTTTAGGTTTAGGGTTAGGGTTAGGATTTATAGTTTAGGTTAAGGGTTTAGGGTTTAGACTTAGGGCTTAGGTTTAGGGTTTAAGGTTTAGGGTTTTTTTAGGTTTAGGGTTTAGGTTTATGATTTAGTTTTAGGTTTAGGGTTAGTTTTAGGGTTTAGGATTTAGGGTTTAGTTGTTTAGGATTTAGGTTTAGTATAGGGTTTATAGTTTATTTTAGAGTTAGGTTTAGGTTTATTTAGTATATTTTAATTTATTTTTTAGTTTATTTTATTTTATTAATTTAGTTTAGATTTTATTTTAATTTATTTTTTTAGATTTAGGTCTAGGTTTATGTTTCTTTTTCAGTTTGGATTTATTTTTATTTTATTTTTTAGGTTTAGGTTTTATTTTTTAGTTTTAGGTTTAGGTTCAAGTTTCAATTTTATTTTTGTAGGTTTAGGTTTTAGGTTTTTATTTTAGGTTTGGTTTTAGGTTTTAATTTTTATTTTAGGTTTAGGCCTTTTTTTAGTTTATTTTATTTTATTAAGTTTAGGGTTTAGGTTTAATTTATTTTAGGTTTTGGTTTAGGTTTTAGTTATTTTAGTTTATTTTATTTTAGTTTAGGTTTATGTTTATTTTATTTTGTTTATTTTAGGTTTACATTTTTTTTAGTTTGTGGTTTAGGTTTTATTTTTTATTTATTTTTAGGTTTTATTTTTAGGTTTATTTTTTTGGTTTAGGTTTTTGTTTTATTTTAGGTTTATTTTATTTTTATTTTATGTTTAATTTTATTTTATTTAGTTTTTAAATTTTAGGTTTATTTTATTTTTTAGTTTAGTTTAGGTTTTCATTTATTTTATTTTAGTTTAGTTTTTATTTTTTATTATATTTTATTTTTAGGTTTAGGTTTAGGTTTAGGATTAGGTTTTAGTTTAAGTTTTTATTTACTTTTATTTAAGTTTAGGTTTATTTATTATATTTTTTATTTATTTTAGTTTATTTTATTTATTTATTAATTTATTGTAGTTTAGGATTTTTATTTTCATTTAATTTTTAGATTTAGGTCTAGGTTTATGTTTCTTTTAGGTTTGGTTTATTTTTTATTTTATTTTTTTAGGTTTAGGTTTTATTTTTTTAGTTTAGGTTTAGGGTAGTTTATTTTATTTTTTTTTTAGGTTTAGGTTTTAGGTTTATTTTAGGTTTGTTTTAGGTTTAATTTTATTTTAGGTTTATTTTTTTTTAGTTTATTTTATTTTTTAGTTTATTTTTAGTTTATTTTATTTTGGTCTAGGTTTTATTTATAGTTTATTTTTATTTTATTTTGTTTATTTTAGGTTTTTTTTTAGTTTTAGGTTTTATTTTTTATTTATTTTAGGTTTTATTTTTTAAGTTTATTTTTTAGGTTTAGGTTTTTATTTTATTTTAGGTTTATTTTATTTTTATTTTATATTTTATTTTTATTTTATTTTGTTTTTTAAATTTTAGATTTATTTTATTTTTTGGTTTAGTTTAGGTTTATTTATTTATTTTAGCTTAGTTTTTTATTTTTATTATATTATTTTTTTTAGTTTAGGTTTAGGTTTAGGATTAGGTTTTAGTTTATTTTTATTTAATTTTACTTAGTTTAGGTTTATTTATTTATTTTATTTTAGGTTGTCTTTAGATTATTTAGGTTTTTTAGGTTTTAGGTTTAGGGTTTAGGTTTTAGGTTTAGTTTAGGTTTGGGGTTTAGGGTTTTTTAGGTATTATTAGGTATATTTAGGGTTTAGATATAGGTTTTATGGTTTTAGGGTTTAGGGTTTAGTTTAGGTTTTAGTTTATGGTTAGTTCTTTTAATTTTATATTTTATATTTTTTAAATTATGTAAATTGTAGGTCTAGTTTATTTATTTTTATTTTAGTTTATTTTAATTTTATTTATTTTAATTTTATTTAGTTTAGTTTATTTATTTTAGGTTTTTTATTTTAGTTTATTTTTTAGGTTTAGGTTTAGTTTATTTTTTAGTTTAGTTTTTTTGTTTAATTTTAGGTTTAGTTTTATTTTTTATTTTTTTAAGTTTAGGTTTAGGTTTTATTTATTTTATGTTTTAGGTTTTAGGTTTTAGTTTATTTTAGGTTTATGTTTAGTTTATTTTATTTTATTTAGTTTAGGTTTAGGTTTAGGCTTAGTTATTTTAGGTTTAGTTTAGGTTTTTTATTTATTTAGTTTAGTTTATTTTTTAGTTGAGCTTTAGGTTTATTTTTTTATTTTAGGTTTATGTTTTTTTTAGTTTAAGGTTTAGGTTTTTTCTAGTTTATTTTTTAGTTTTAGGTTTTTATTTAGTTTTCTTTATTTTATTTTTAGTTTAGGTTTCATTTTTATTTTATTTAGGTTTTTTATGTTTTAGTTTAGTTTAGGTTTTAATTTATTTTAATTTAGTTTAGTTTTTATTTTATATTTTATTTTCATTTTAGGTTTAGGTTTTAGTTTATGTTTTTATTTTATTTTATTTCTTTATTTTATTTTTATTTAGGTTTTTTATTTATTTTATTTATAGGTTTATTTAGTTTGGTTTAGTTTTAGGTTTTAGTTTTAGTTAGGGTTTAGGGTTTAGGGTTTTTAGGGTTTAGGTTTAGTGTTTAGTTAGAATTTAGGGTTTAGGTTTTAGGGTTTAGGGTTTAGGGTTTAGGGTTTTAAGTTTTAGTGTTTAGGTTTAGTTTAGTTTGGGTTTTAGGTTTAGGGTTTAGGGTATATTTTGTTTTAGGTTTAGGGTTAGTTTTGTTTAGTTTGGGGTTTTGGTTTTAAATTTAGTTCAACATTTTTCTTATCAATTTATCAAGTTTTTAGGTGATGACATAGTTTTTTATAGGTTTGATAAGTAGTTTTATTTTTATGTTAGATTTCTTTTTTAGTTTTTTAATTTAGGATTTATATTTATTTAGGTTTTTTTATTTATTTATATTTTTTATTTATTTAGTTTGGTTTAGGGTTTATTTATGTTTTATTTATTTTAGGTTTAGGTTTTATTTATTAGTTTTAGGGCTTAGGTTTATTTTTTAATTTATTTAGTTTATTTAGGTTTAGGTTCAGGGTTTAGGGTTTGGGGTTTAGGGTTTAGGGTTTAGGATTTGGGTTTAGGGTTTAGTGTTTAGGGTTTAGGGGTTAGGGTTTTATTTTATTTAGGGTTTAGGGTTTAGGGTTAGGGTTTAGGTTTAGGGTTTAGTTTAGTTTAGGGTTTTATTTAGGATTTATGGTTTAGGTTTTTTTTAACTAGTAAAATGATAGGTTTATGTTTATTTAGTATATTTAGTTTATTTTATTTTTATTTAGTTTAGTTTATTTACTTTAGGTTTATCTACTTTAGTTCAGATTTTTTAGTTTAGTTTATGATTTAGGTTTAGGTTTAGGTTTATTTTTTAGTTGAGTTTTATTTTTATTTTATTTTCTTGGATTAGGTTTTTTTTTTTAGGTTTAGGTTTTTGCTTTATTTTTTTAGGTTTAGGTTTTAGGTTTATTTTAGGTTTATTTTAGGTTTTATTTTTAGTTTAGGATTGGGTTATTTTAGTTTATTTTATTTTATTTAGTTTAAGTTTAGGTTTGGTTTAGTTTATTTTATGTTGGGTTTAGGTTTTATTTATTATTTTATTTTAGGTTTAGTTTTTTTTTTTTTCTTTTTTTTTTAGTTTAGGGTTTAGTTTTATTTTATTTTTTTTTAGGTTTTATTTTTAGTTTATTTTTTTGGTTTTATTTTATTTATTTTTATTTTATTTTATTTTAGGTGTATTTTATTTTTATTTTGGTTTAGTTTTATTTATTAGGTTTTATTTTTTTAAGTTTAGTTTTTATTTTATTTTATTTTAGTTTAGTTTTATTTATTTTATTTATTTTAATTTAGTTTTATATTTTATTTTATTTTCTCTTTATGTTTAGTTTAGTTTATTTTTTTTATTTTATTTTATTTTTTTTATTTTATTTTAGTTTGGTTATTGAATTTATGTTTTTTTAGGTTTTATTTAGTTTAGGTTTAGGTTTTTAGCTTTTTAGGGTTTAGGGTTAGTTTAGGGTTTATAGTTTAGAGTTTAGGGTTTATGGTTAAATTTTAGGGTTTAGGGTTTTAGGTTTTAGTGTTTAGGTTTAGGGTTTAGGGTTTAAGTTTAGTTTTATTATGTTTTATTAGGTTTAGGTTTATTTTTTTATTTACTTTTTAGGTTTAGAGTTTAGGGTTTGGGGTTTAGTTTAGTTTAGTTAGTTTATTTAGGGTTTAGGTTTAGGGTTTAGGATTTAGTTTATGATTTTGGGTTTAGGTTTAGGATTTGGGATTAGTTTAGTTTATTATTTTAGGGTTTAGTTTTAGTTATTTATTTTTTTTATTTAGTTTAGTTTTATTAGTTTTTAGGGTTTTAGGTTATTTTATTTTATTTTTTTTTTTATTTTAGTTTAGTTTTATTTACATTTAGTTTTATTTTATTTAGGTTTTTTTTTTGTTTTAGGTTTATTTTATTTTTTAGTTTAGTTTAGGTTTTATTTATTTTATTTTAGTTTAGTTTTTATCTTTTTATTTTATTTTTTAGGTTTAGGTTTAGGTTTAGTTTAGGTTTAGTTTATTTTTTTATTATTTTAGGTTTAGGTTTTATTTATTTATTTTAATTTTAGGTTTATTTAATTTAGGTTTGTTTTTAGGATTTTAGGTTTTATTTTAGGGTTTAGGGTTTAGGGTTTAGGGTTTAAGTTTAGGTTTAGGTTTAGGGTTTTAGGGTTTAGGGTTTAGGGTTTATTTTTTAGGTTTAGGTTTTTTAGGTTTAGGGTTTAGGGTTAGCATTTTTTATATTTTATTTTTTTATAATTAAGTTTAGGTTTAAGTTTATTTAGTTTATTTTATTTAACTTATTTTAATTTTAATTTTATTTAGGATTATTTTATTTGTATTTGGTTTTGTTTATTTATTTTATCTAGGTATTTATTTTATATATTTAGGTTTATTTAGGTTTAGTTTAATTTTAGTTTAATTTTAATTTATATTTTATTTAGGTTTAGGTTTTATTTTTTTTATTTTTTTAGGTTTAGGTTTAGGGTTTTATTTTTATTTTTTTTAGGTTTAGGTTTTAGGTTTTATTTTAGGTTATTTTTAGGTTTATCTTTAGTTTAGGTTTAGGTTTATTTTTAGTTTATTTTATTTTATTTAGTTTAGTTTTGGTTTAGGGTATATTTTAGGTTTATGTTTAGGTTTAATTATTTTGTTTAATTTATTTTAGTTAAGGTTTTGGTTTATTTTATTATTTTGGTTTAAGTTTTTTTTTTTAGTTTAGGGTTTTATTTATTTTATTTATTTTTTAGGTTAATGTTTTTATTTAGTTTATTTATTTTATTTTAGGTTTATTTTAGGTTTATTTTATTTTAATATTATGTTTCATTTTTGTTTTATTTAGCCTTTTTATTTTTTATTTTAGTTTAGGTTTTTATTTATTTTATTTTAGTGTAGTTTTTATTTTTTATTTTATTTTCTTTTTAGGTTTAGGTTTAGGTTGTAGTTTTTTTTATTATTTTATTTTAGTTTAGGTTTTTTATTTATTTATTTTTTAGGTATATTTTTTTGAGTTTTTTTTTTTTTTAGGGTTTAGGGTTTAGTGTTTTTTAGGGTTAGTTTGGGTTTAGGTTTAGGTTTATTTAGTGTTTAAGTTTTAGGGTTTGGGTTTTAGGGTTTAGGGTTTTATTTAAGGTTAAGGTTTAGGTTTAGGGTTTAATATTTTTTTTAGGGTTTAGGGTTTAGGGTTTTAGGTTTATATTTTTAGGGTTTAGGGTTTAAGGTTTAGGGTTCTTAGTTTTAGTGTTTAGTTTAGGGTTTATTTTAGGTTTAGGGTTTATGGTTTAAGGTTTAGGTTTATTTTTTTTTTTAAAAAAAATATTAATTTAGAGGTTTAGGTTTATTTAGTTTATTTTAGTTTATTTTATTTAGGTTTTAGGTTTTATTTTGGGTTTATTTTAGGTTTTATTTATTTTTTTAGTTTAGGTTTTGGTTTTAGTTTATTATATTTTATTAGTTTAGGTTTAGGTTTAGGTTTTGTTTATTTTAGGTTTAGGTTTAAGTTTATTTTAGTTTATTTTTGTTTAGGTTTAAGTTTATTTTATTTTGTTTATTTTATTTTTATATTAGGTTTAAGTTTTTTCTTTTAAAGTTTAAGTTTTATTTTTTTAATTATTTTAGGTTTATTTTTTTATTTAGTTTTTTATTTAGTTTTATTTTATTTTAATTTAGGTTTATTTTATTTTTATTTTATTTATTTTATTTTATTTAGGTTTTATTTAGTTAATTTATTTTTTTATTTTAGGTTATGTTTTTTATTTATTTTAGTTTTATTTTATTTTATATTTTTATTTTATTTTTAAGTTTAGGTTTAGGATTTAGTTTAGGTTTTATTTTAATTTATTTTTATTTTATTTAGGTTTAGATTTTTTATTTTTATTTATTTTATTTAGTTTAGGTTTATGTTTTATTTTTTAGGTTTATTTTTTTATTTAGGTTTTAGGGTTTAGTTTAGGGTTAGTTTTATAGTTATTTTAGTTTAGTCTTTAGGGTTTAGGGTTTAGTGTTTATTTTAGGGTTTTAGGTTAGTTTAGGGTTTAGGTATAGTTATAGTTTAGGTTTTGGGTTTAGTGTTTAGGGTTTAGTTAGGGTTTAGTTTAGGTTTAGGGTTTATAGTTTTAGGTTTAGGGTTTATTAGGTTAAGTTTAGGTTTAGGTTTAGGGTTTAGGTTTATAGTTTAGGTTTTAGGTGTTTAGGTTTAGGGTTTAGGGTAGTTTAGGTTTTTAGGTTTAGGTTTTTTAGGTTTAGGTTTAGTTTAGGGTTTAGATTTTTTTATTAGGTTTAAGTTTATTTAGTTTATTTTATTTATTTATTTATTTTTATTTTATTTTAATTAGTTTATTTTTTATTTAGGTAGTTTATTTATTTTAGGTTATTAATTTTTTTTTATTTTAGTTTATTTTATTTTTTAGGTATATGTTTATCTTTTTTGTTTAGTTTTATTTTTTTTTATTTTAGGTTTAGGTTTAGGTTTTTTATTTTATTTTTTTATGTTTAGTTTAGGTTTGTTTTAGATTTTATTTTTAGTTAGGTTTAGGTTTATTTTAGTTTATTTTATTTTATTTAGTTTAGGGTTTAAGTTTTGTTTATTTTAGTTTTAGGTTTAAATTTTATTTATTTTAGTTTAGATCCAAATTTATTTTATTTTGTTTATTTCAGGTTTTCATTTTTTTTAGTTTATTTTGGTTTTATTTTTTTTTATTTTTTTTATAGGTTTATTAGGTTATTTTTTAGGTTTAGGTTTTATTTAGTTTATTTTTTATTTTTTTAGGTTTAGGTTCATTTTATTTTAGGTTTTTTATTTTTTTTATTTTATTTTAGTTTAGTTTAGGTTTTATTTATTTTATTTTAGTTTAGTTTTTAGTTTTTATTTTATTTTATTTTTAGGTTTCGATTAAGGTTTAGGTTTTGATTTTATTTTATTTTTTATTTAGGTTTAGGTTTTATTTATTTATTTTATTTTTAGTTTTTATTTAGTTTAGGTTTAGGTTTTTGGTTTTTAGGTTTAGGAGGTTTAGATTTAGGGTTTGGGGTTATGGTTTAGGTTTGTTTTGGGTTAGGTTTATTTTAGTGTTTAGGGTTTAGGGTTTAGGGATTAGGGTTTAGGTTTAGGGTTTAGAGTTTAGGTTTTTTTATATTTTTACATTTTTTATATTATATTTTTAGAAAGTAAATGGTGTTTAAGTTTAATTAGTTTATTTATTTATTTTAGTGTATTTTATTTTTTATTTTTATTTAGGTTTATTTTATTTGTGTTAAGATTAATTTATTTATTTTATTTTTATTTATTTTAATTTATTTATTTAGTTTACTTTATTTTTTAGGCTTATGTTTTAATTTATGTTTATTTTAGGGTTTAATTTTTATAGGTTTAGGTTTTTTTAGTTTATTTTATTTTATTTAGTTTGGTTTAGGTTTAGGTTTAGTTTATTAGTTTAGATTTAGATTTATTTATTTAGTTTAGTTTATTTTTTTAGTTTAGGTTTATTTTATTTTATTTTAGTTTAGGTTTTATTTTTGGTTTATTTTAGGTTAGGTTTTTTATTTATTTTATTTATTTTATTTTAGGTTTATTTTATTTTTATTTATGTTTATTTTATTTTATTTAGGTTTTATATTTTAGTTTAGTTTAGGTTTTAATTTTATTTTAATTTATTTTTTATTTTTATTTTTTTTTTTTCTTTTAGGTTTAGGTTTTTTATTTTTATTTTTTATTTTTATTTTATTTTGGTTTAGGTTTATTTATTTATTTTTATTAGTTTAGTTTTTTTTTTTTAGTTTTATTTTAGGTTTAGTTTTGGTTATTTTTATTTTAGTTTAGTTTTTTAGGTTTAGTTAGTTTATTTTAGTTTTTTTTTTTTATTTTTTTTATTTTATTTTAGTTTATTTTAGTTTTTATTTAGTTTTATTTTATTTTAATTTTTTTATTTTATTTATTTTATTTAGTTTATTTAGTTTATTTTTAGGTTTTATTTTAGGTATTTTATTTATTTTTTTATTTTTTTTTTATTTATTTATTTTTAGTTTAGGTTTATTTTATTTTATTTATTTTTATTTTTATTTTTTTTTTTTTAGGTTTAGGTTTAGTTTATTTATTTTTATTTTTTTTTATTTTATTTTTTTGGTTTATTTATTTATTTATTTTTTTAGTTTATTTTATTTTATTTTAGGTTTATTTTAGGTTTATATTTTATTTTTAGGTTTAGGTTTATTAGTTTTATTTTAGGTTTATTTATTATTATTTATTTAATTTTAGGTTTATTTATTTTTTTTATTTTTTATTTAGTTTATTATTTATTTATTATTTTTGTTTAGGTTTATTTTATTTTTTTTTTTTTTTAGTTTATTAGTTTATTTTTTTTTATTTTTTATTATTTTATTTTTTTTTTTATTTATTATTTAGTTTATTTATTTTATTTTTATTTTTTAGTTTAGGTTTTTTTTTATTTTTTAGTTTAGGTTTATTTTATTTTATTTTTTAGTTTTTTTATTTTTTATTTTATTTTTAGGTTTAGTTTTATTTTTTTTTTTTATTTTTTAGGTTTATTAGGTTTTTTTATTTTATTTTTTTTAAGTTTATGTTTTATTTTTTATTTTTAGGTTTATTTTTTGGTTTTTATTTTTAGTTTAGGTAGTTTATTTTATTTTATTTATTTATTTAGTTTAGGTTTAGTTTATTTTAGGTTTATTTTAGGTTTTATTTATTTTAGTTTAGTTTATTTTTAGTTTAGGTTAGGTTTATTTTATTTTTTATTTTTTTATTTTGGGTTTATTTTTTTTGGTTTATTTAGGTTTTATTTTTTATTTATTTAGGTTTTTTTAAGGTTTAGTTTTATTTAGTTTTTTATTTTATTTTAGGTTTATTTTATTTTATTTTGGTTTATTTTTTATTTAGTTAGTTTTTATTTTAGGTTTATTTATTTTTATTTAGTTAGGTTTTTATTTATTTTTATTTTAGTTTATTTTTTATTTTTATTTTTGGTTTAGGTTTAATTTTTTTTGGTTTAGTTTTTTATTTTATTTTTTATTTTATTTTATTTAGGTTTAGGTTTTATTTATTTTATTTTAGGTTTATTTAGTTTAGGTTTATTTTTTATTTTTTAGGTTTAGGGTTTAGGTTTATTTTAGTTTAGGTTTAGGTTTATTTATTTTTAGATTTTAGGAGGTTTATTAGGTTTATTTAGGTTTATTAGGGTTTTAGGTTTTATTTATTTATTTTATTTTATTTTAATTAGTTTAGGGTTAGTTTAGGTTTATTTATTTTATTTTTTATTTAATTAGTTATTTATTTAGTTTATTTAGGTTTTATTTATTTTTAGGTTTATTTATTTAGTTTAGGTTTAGGTTTATTTAGGGTTTAGGTTTATTTTATTTAGTTTAGGTTTATTATTTAGGTTTATTTAGTTTTTAGGTTTATTTAGGTTTAGGGTTTAGGTTTTTATTTATTTTTTTTTATTTGGTTTTATTTTGTTTATTTTATTTTTTATTTTTATTTAGGTTTATTTTTATTTTTATTTAGTTTAGTTATTATTTTAGTTTAGGTTTATTTTATTTTTAGGTTTAGGTTTTATTTTATTTTTTGTTTACATTAGGTTTATTTATTTTTTGGTTTAGGTTTAGGTTTTTTTATTTAGGTTTTGGGTTTTTTATTTTTTTTAGTTTAGGTTTAGGTTTATTTTATTTTATTTATTTTATTTTTTTTTTTATTTAGGTTTTTTTTAGTTTATTTTAGGTTTTTGGTTTATTTTATTTATTTTAGTTTAGTTTATTTAGTTTAGGTTTATTTTATTTATTTATTTTAGGTTTATTTTTTTTTGTTTAGGGTTTAGGTTTTATTTTTATTTATTTTGGGTTTATTTATTTTAGGTTTATTTTTATTTTTATTTTTTAGGTTTATTTTATTTTTATTTTAGTTTAGTTTTATTTTATTTATTTAGATTTTTTATTTAGGTTTATTTTATTTTTAGTTTAGTTTAGGTTTATTTTTTTATTTTTGTTTAGTTTTTTTTTTTTAATTTATATAATTTTAGTTTTAGGTTTAAGTTTAGGTTTAGGTTTATTAGGTTTATGTTTTGGTTTAGGTTTTTTATTTTATTTAGTTTAGGTTTTTTATATTTATTTTAATTTTAGGTTTATTTAGTTTAGGTTTAGGTTTTATTTTAGGTTTAGGGTTTAGTTTATTAGGGTTTAGGGTTTATTTTAGGTTTAATTTAGGGTTTTATTTAGGGTTTATGGTTAGGGTTTTTTTTATTTTATTATTTTATTTTTTAAAATTTAAAATTTTAGGTTTAAGTTTATTTATTTTATTTTATTTTAATTTAGTTTATTTTATTTAATTTTAATTTTTTATTTAGTTTAGTTTAATAATTTAGGTTATTTATTATTGTTTAGATTTTTTATTTTAGTTTTTTTTACATTTTAGGTTTAGGTTTAGGTTTATTTTTTTAGTTTTTTTTATTTTTTATTTAATTTTTAAGGTTTAATTTTATTTTTATTTTTAGGTTTAGGTTTTTATTTTATTTTTATTGGTTTATGTTTTAGGTGTACTTTTTTAGTTTAGGTTTAGGTTTATTTTTAGTTTATCTTATTTTATTTAGTTTAGGTTTAGGTTTAATTTTTAGGTTTGGTTTAGGTTTTATTTATTTTAATTTTATTTTAGTTTAATTTTAGGTTTATTTTATTTTTATTTTAGGTTTAGGTTTTTTTTTTAGTTTAGGGTTTAGGTTTTATTTTTATTTTATTTTTTAGGTTTGTTTTATTTTTTTATTTTATTATATTTAGGTTTATTTTATTTTTATTTTAGGTTAATTTTTATTTTATTAGTTTTTTTTAGTTTTAGTTTAGTTAATTTTATTTATTTTAGTTTATTTTTTATTTTATTTTAAGTTTAGGTTTATTTAGGTTTAGTTTATTTTTTTATTTTATTTTAGTTTTATTTTATTTTTTTTTAATTTTTTTATTTATTTTATTTTAGGTTTTTGTTTAGTTTAGGTTTAATTTTATTTTTGGGTTTAGGTTTAGGTTTAGGTTTAGTTATTTGGGTTTTTTATTTATTTTAGGGTTTAGTTTATTTTAGAGTTTAGGGTTTAGGTTTAGGTTTATTTTGGTTTAGGGTTAGGTTTATTTATTTTAGGGTTTGGTTTAGGGTTTTTTTTTTTTTAGGGTTTAGGTTTGGGGTTTATTTTAGTCTTTTATTTATGATTTAGGTTTAGGTTTATTTAGGTATAGGGTTTAGTTTTAGTTTAGGTTTAAGTTTATTTATTTTATTTTTAGGGTTTAGTTTAGTTTTGGTTTAGGTTATTTTTATTTAGGGTTTAGGGTTTTTTATTTTTATTTTTTAAATTTAAATTATTAACATTTCTTCTTTGGATTTTTAAGTTTTTAGGTTTAAATAAAAATGAGCATAGATTAGATAACTAGAACTATCTTTTAGATGTTGTTCCATAAGGTGAGTTTATTCTTTGGTTTCTAGTTTTAGGTTGTAGGGATATCATATTTCTAGTTTATAACCTCCTTACTTTATTAGTTTGACACCACCTCCATATTTAGTTATCTTCACTTCCATATTTAGGAGAGTTGATGATGTTCCTTTTTAGGTTACATTCTTGGGGTTTAGGTTTAGGTTTAGGTTTTTTTAGGGTTTAGGTTTATTTTTAAATTTTTAATTTTTAGTTTATGATTTGGGGTTTTGGTTTAGGGTTTAGGTTTTAGGTTTATAGTTTAGGGTTTAGGGGTTAGGTTTTAGGGTTTATGCTTTAGGGTTTAGGGTTTAAGGTTAGTTTAGGGTTTAGGTTTAGGGTTTAGGGTTTAGTTTAGGGTAGTAGGTTTAGGGTTAGGTTTAGGGTTTAGTTTAGGTTTAGGTTTTTTTAATTAGTAATGGTAGGTTTAGTTTATTTAGTATATTTATTTTAGGTTTATCTATTTAAGTTTAGATTTTTTTATTTTAGTTTGTGTTTTAGGTTTAGGTTTATTTTTGTTGACTTTTATTTTATTTTATTTTTTTTAGGTTTAGGTTTTATTTTTTTATTTTTTAGGTTTAGGTTTAGATTTTATTTTATTTTTTTTTTTAGGTTTAGGTTTTGGGTTTTATTTTAAGTTTATTTTTAGTTTATGTTTTAGTTTAGGATTAGGATTATTTTAGTTTATTTTATTTTATTTAGTTTAAGTTTAGGTTTATTAGTTTTTTAGGTTTAGGTTTAGGTTTATTTATTTTATTATTTAGGTTTAGGTTTATTTTATTTTATTTTAGGTTTAGTTTTTTTTATGGTTTAGGTTTGTTTTTTTATTTTTTATGTTTTATTTTTTTTTAGTTTATTTTTGTATTTTTATTTAGTTTTTTTATTTATTTTATTTTAGGTTTATTTATTTATTATTTTAGGTTTAGTTTTATTTTAATTAGGTTTTATTTTTTTAGTTTAGTTTAGGTTTTATTTATTTTACTAGTTTAATTTTATTTTTTTATTTTATTTTTCTTTAGGTTTTGGTTTAGTTTTATTTATGTTTTTTATTTATTTTATTTTTGGTTTAGGTTTTGCATTTATTTATTTTTAGGTTTTATTTAGTTTAGGTTTAGGTTTTAGTTTTATTGTTTTTTAGAGTTAGTTTAGGGTTTAGGTTTATGGTTTAGGGTTTAGGGTTTATGGTTGGTTTAGGGTTTTGGGTTTTAGTGTTTAGGGTTTAGGGTTTAGTTTGGGTTTAGGTTTAGTTTAGGTTTATTAGATTTTTTAGGGATTAGTTTATTTTTTAGATTTGGTTTTGGGTTTAGTTTTAGTTTAGGCTTTAGGGTTCAGGGTTTAGGGTTTAGGGTTTTGAGAGTTTAGGATTTAGGGTTTAGGTATATTTAGGGTTTAGGTTTAGTTTAGTGTTTTTTTTTGGGTTTAGGTTTAGGGTTTTCCTTTTTTTTTAAAATTTAAGGTTTATGTTTATTTAGTTTATTTTATTTATTTTAGTTTAACATTTTTTTATTTTTAGATTTTTTTATTTAGTTTAGTTTTATTTTAGGTTTATTTATTTTAGTTTAGGTTATTTTATTTTAATTATTTTTAGAGGTTTAGTTTATTTTTTTTTATTTTTTTTTTTATTTTTAGGTTTAGGTTTAGGTTTTATTTTATTTTTTTTAGGTTTTTTTATTTTATTTTAGGTTATTTTATTTTATTTTTTTAGGATAGGTTTATTTTAGTTATTTAATTTTATTTTTTATTATGGTTTAGTCTTAGGTTTAGATTTTATTTTATGTTTATTTATTTTATTTTGTTTATTTTAGGTTTAGGTTTATTTATTTGTTTATTTTAGTTTAGGTTTAGGTTTTATGTTTTATTTATTTAGGTTTTTTTAGGTTTTTTCTTATAGGTTTAGGTTTTTTTATTTTATTTATTTAGGTATATTTTTTTTTTATTTTGTTTAGTTTTAATTTATTTAGGTTTTATTTTTTATTATTTTATTTTTTAGTTTAGTTTAGGTTTTATTTATTTTAATATTTTAATTTTAATTTTTTATTTTTTATTTTTAAGTTTAGGTTTAGGTATAGGATTTTATTTTATTTATTATTTTATTTAGTAATTTAGGTTTATTTATTTATTTATTTTATTTAGTTTAGGTTTATTTTAGGTTTAGGATTTAGGGTTTAGGGTTTAGGTTTAAGGTTTAGTTTAGGGTTTGGTTTTGGGTTTTGGGTTTGTTTTTTGGGTTTTTAGGGTTTATGTTTTAGGGTTTATGTTTTAGGGTTTAGGGATTAGGGTTTAGGGTTTTAGATTTAGGAAGGTTTTAGTTTGGGTTTTTTTTAAGAGAACAAATTCATACATTTCTTCTTTGATTTATCAACCAAGTAACACACCAGTTATTGAAGACACAAGTGATGACATGGATAAATGAAACGCATAGAAATAAAACCACCTAATAACAAATCTCTTGTAAACCACAGTTCCAGAGAAGTAGATGATAGCCATTCTTGATTTCTCAGTTCCCATCGAGCCACCCGACATCTCAGTGGTGGGATCCACCATCATATCCGATCTCTCCCTCACTACCATGGTTGTAGCTCACGCTCTCCTCTCCATAACTTGCTCAGACCACCTCCATATCCAACACCTCAGTTCCCCACCACCACTATGATAACCACCACCTCTGACTTTGCCTCCACCGCCAGATCTAGACTGAGCTTGGTTGGTGGCGTTGTTCCTACCATCAAGGTTCTGCCACTCTTAGGGTTTAGGTTTTTTTTAGGGAAAGTTAGAATTTTATTACCATAAAAATAAAGGATACAATGTCCTTAAAAGGGGTAAAGCTCAAATTTCTATTGCTAATAGAGCTATAAGGAACCTAAAGAGCTAAACCCCCATCTAAGTACAATGTAAAAAAGAAAATAAAAGTGAAAAAGCAATAGAATAAAGTAAATGACAAAAGACACAAAAAGGACTAATAAAACTTAAGAAAATAGTAAAAGGACTAGTCGACAACAACTCATGATCCCTTTGAAGGTAAGATAAGCAAGCTCCACATCAACGGACTTGAGTTGGGCGGTAAAGATCATTCCATCTGAAGTTCCAACACGCAAAAGAAATGCAAAAACACTACAAAGGCAATGGTCATAGCTCGAGGAAGAATGATAAAGTAAATAATTTAGAAGAGTTGAAAGTGAAGGCTTGGGCTCAATTAAGATCATCTCAACAATACATATGAGCATCCAAACTTCATGAGAAGGGTTACAATCATATGCATGCTATCAACTAGAGAGAAGATATGGGGAAAAATCAAGGCCATCATAGACAAAGCATTAAGAAAACATCAAGGAAAAACAATCCATAGTGATCAATTCTACCCCAAAAAATAGAAAATTAGCCATTAGTAGAGGCCGTAACCCACCAACCAAAACCCACAATAGACCAAACATAAACCAGCATCCCGAGTTACATGGGGTCATTGGTTGAGAATAACCCACAACTATCTCTAGAGGACTAGCAATCCAAATCCAAAAAAACCTCCACCCAAATCACAAAATAGTAGAAGATAAGCGAAGAGGAAAGCCATAGCATAGAGAGACCAAGTGGTCATCCAAAATTACAATCAAAACCACCACCAAGGCGTAAAAGGAAAGAAAATCCATCACAAGTAAGAGGAAAATATCAAAAAATTAGGAGAAACTAAACCAAGGGTGAAACAACATGAAGCACCAAACCACCACAAGCATCAAGCAAGACAGATACAAAAAACCCTCAAGCGGAAACACCAACAACAAGTCCTAAAACAATACCAAAAAAAACCAGAGCTCATATTGTCCACCAACAAAATAGCCAATAAAACCACTAGGCTAACCATGAGTGAAGGAGAAGTCAAAGCGCAAGAAAAAATTGACACCCAAACTGGGAAGAAAAATAAAGGAAAAAACAACCACCCAAGAGGATAACAACCAAAGGGAGGACCGAACAAAAAACCAATGAAAACACAATGAACCATTAAACATAACTAACACATCCATAGTAAAACCACCAAAATAGCCAACCAAATAAAAATAACCAAAAAATAGAGCAATATAGAGCCTAAAAGGGAAAAGAAAATAGACAAAAACCTGGAGATCTCAAAATAACCAAGAAATAAAAGTCACCAAACTAAAAGAGGAGGACCACCCAACACAAACAACAAAACTGTAAGGAAAAAAACAAGGCTAGAGGCAAACAAAACCCTTCCAAATCCCAAAGAGAGTCACTAGAAAGAGAAAATGGAGACAACCAACCAGCAAACTAATTCACAAGGCAGATGGAACCAACTAGCATAAACCTCCAAGCCAAACTAGGAAAAGAGAACACCAACCACCAAAAAACCTAAAACTAAGCCAAACTAGAAGAGGCCAATGACAGCCATGAAAAAATAACCACCCAAAATAGCCAGGAAAATGAAAGAACTAAATAGTAGCAACCAGTAAAACCAACCATAACATCTGCAAATCTAATTCAAAAAAGTCCAAAACCAGCCAAAACTAGAGGCAAACTTCATTTGGTTAAAGGGGTAGGCTAAAATCACAACCATAACAATAGGGACACAAAGCATGAGCCATAGAAGAAAACCACCAGTCTCAAAGGATAGGAAACTAATTAAAACAACTTATGAAAAAGGTCAGGAAAGTATAAATTGGGGTAAACAGGAAGGGCATTTAAGTATAGAAATAAACTCAGAAAAAACCACTTCCTCATGAGGGGAGCACAAAAAAAATAACAAAAAAATAGATTGATTAAAACCACCATAGAAAAGATCAACAAAAGAGAGAGAAGGTTAAAATCTAATTTAAGGCGGTCAGTGTTATCTATTGACTAGATAGATGCTTAGGTAAGCTATGGTTATCAAATAAAGTGAGCTCATTTAATTCCCCTCCCAAATTAGCCAGGAAATCAACACAAGCATTACCTTCATGAAGAATGTGAGAAATTTTATAGCAAACTTGAGAAAGAAGCATTTTAGTGTGATTAAGAAGATAACATAAGTCAGCATTTCCCATATTATTTTTATTGAGCATATCAAGTAAAAGAAAAGCATTAGCTTTAATCTAAATATTAAAAAGGCTTTTGCTTAAAGAAATATCAATAGCTTTGTTAATAGCCATGAGTTCAGCATAAATAATAGAACAAGCTTTGAAGGGGTAGGCAAAAGCACAAATGATAGTGCCTTTAGAATCCCAAAGAACTCCACCACAACCATATTTATTTGGAGAAACAAAACCATTTGTATTAGTCTTAATAGAATTTTTTTTAGGCTTAATCCAATGTATAATCCTAATACTCTTATAAGAAGGATCATCATGCAAAGTGATACCCAATTTTTTAGCCACAAATTTATAACCTCTAAAGTGAAAATTGCTAATTAAATTTGCATTAAACAAAACATGAATTTTTCTTTAGTTCTAGCAAGGATGCTTTTATGGTTCATAAGGATGCCAGGATATTTAGCATCATTTCTATCCATCCAAATGAACAAAATAAGGGTAATAATAATTAAAACTTTAATATGACCTTTCACAATTTTATGAAAACAAACTTCAAGAAGTTGATAGAATGAGAGAGAGCTGTGAAAATAGTTAGTGTTAAATAAATTATCATACCATATCCAAAGTTTGGAAGTAATAACACCATTGACAGAAACATGATTTACATTTTCAATATGAAAGCAATAATAATACATAGAAGGTAAGTAAAACCCTTTAAACCAGAGCAAAGAATCAACTGAGATGAATTTATTCAAAATCCTCCAAGCTAAAATTGAATAAGAAATGGGAATGATATTATTTCAAAGTTTAATGAAAAAATTAAAGGTGTTCTATTTATTTCTAATAAAATTTCAAACCTCTTCAAGAATGAAATCACCATTATAAGGGAGCTTGAAAAAGATTTGACCCGATTTATTAGAAAGATAGTGATGTTGCAAAACTTATCAAAAAAAGAAATAGGAATGTAGTTCTCAAGTTTATTTTCATTCCAATTGTTATTAAGCTTGGTTGCAGGTTTAGTGTTGTAGGTTTAGGGTTCAGGGTTTAAGATTTAGGGTTTAGAATTTAGGGTTTAAAGTTTTTAAAAAAAAATTAAGTAAATCTGTAGGTTTAGGTTTATTTAGTATATTTAGTTTTATTTTTTTTTATTTAGGTTTTGGGTTTAGTGTTTAGGAGGTTTAGGTTTAGTGTTAGAGGTTTTAGGATTTAGAGTTTATGGTTTTTTATGGATGGTTTAGGGGTTTAGGGTTTAGGGTTTAAGGTTTATGGTTTTAGAGTTTAGGGTTTAGGGTTTAGGGTTTAGGTTTTAGGTTTAGGGGTTCAGGATTTAGTTTATTTTGGTTTTTTGGTTTTTTTAACAGAGAACAAATTTAAATTCAACATTTCTTCTTTTCGATTTCATCAACCAAGTAACACACCAAATTTTCTAAGACTCAAGTAATGACATAGATTAAAAATGAGCATGCATAGAGTAAATCAAAAACCCTAGATAACTAGAACCATCTCTACTCTAAAGACATAGTTCCATAAGCAATAAATCAGATCAGCCATTCTCCAATGTTTCCAGTTCCAATCAGAACCACCCCGGCCTCTCAAGTAGCGAGATCCACCATCATATCCCCGATCTCTCCTTCTACCAGCATGACGACTATAACCTCTGTCACTCCACCTGCCTCCATAACCGCCATTGCTCCGACCCCAACCTCCATATCAACCAGCACCTCTAGATCCCCCACCACTACTATGATAATCATCGCCTCCGCCTTTGCATCCACCGCCAGATCTAGGCTAAGCCTAGTTGACGGTGATGTTCCTGCATCAAGGATCTGCCCATTCTCAAGGTTTAGGTTTAGGTTTAGGTTTATTAGGTTTTAGGGTTTAGGTTTATTTTTTAATTTATTTAGTTACTTTAGGGTTATATTTAGGGTTTCGGGTATAGGGTATAGGGTTTAGAGTTTTAGGATTTATGCTTTTAGGGTTTAGGGTTTAGTGTTAGTGTTTAGGGCTTTTTAGAGTTTAGGGATTAGGGTTGTATGTTTAGGGTTTTATGGTTTAGGTTTAGGATTTAGGGTTTAGGGTTTTTTTAAAAAATTAAGTAAACCGGTAGGTTTAGGTTTATTTAGTTTATTTTTTATTTATTTTAGTTTTATTTTTATTTTATTTAGGTTTATTTTTTATTTTTATTTAATTTAGTTTATTTATTTTAGGTTTATTTATTTTAGTTTAGGTTTTTAATTTTAGTTTATTTTTTAGGTTTAGTTTAGGTTTATTTTTTAGTTAACTTTTATTTTTATTTTATTTTTAGGTTTACGTTTTATATATTATTTACATTTTTAGGTTTTGGTTTTTTATTTTATTATTTTAGTTTAGGTTTTGTTTTTATTTTAGGTTTATTTTATTTTTTAATTTTATTTCATTTTAGTTTATTTTATTTTATTTAGTTTAGGTTTAGGTTTGGTTTAGGTTTTATTTATTTTGGTTTAGTTCATTTTAGCTTAGTTTTAGGTTTATTTTATTTTATTTATTTCATTTCTATTTAAGGTTTAAGTTTTTTTTAGTTTTAGGTTTAGGTTTTATTTCTTATTTATTTTTAGGTTTTATTTTGTTTTTATTTTAAGTTTATTTTATTTTTATTTTATGTTTAATTTTTATTTTATTCAGGTTTTTTACTCTTAGGTTTATTTTATTTTTTAGTTTATTTAGGTTTTATTTATATTTTAGTTTTATTTGTAATATCTTATTTTATTTTAGGTCTTAGTTTTAGCTTTTTATTTTACTTTTTATTTTATTTATGTTAATTTTATCATTTATTTATTTATTTTCATCTAGTTAGCTCAGTGGCTTGATTGGGCTCAGAGTCTTGGCCTGTGGCCCAGAGGCCCAGCCTGGAGTTTTAGGGTTTAGGCAGTTTAGTGGCCTAGGGCCCAGTGGCCAGGCCCAGGCCTGGGCCTAGTGGCCAGGTCACCCTGTGGTGTCAGCCTAAGGTGGTCAAACCTGTGCCTGTACTAACCAGGCCCAGAAGGCCTGGCTGGCCCAGTGGTAGGCCTGGGGCCTGGGTCTCAGTCCCAGGCCCAGGGCCCAAGACTCAGATCCCAGGGCCTAAGGTTTAGCCCAGCCTTAGGTGGGCCCCTCAAGGCCCAGGTTTAGGGTCAGGGTCAAGGTTTAGGGTCAGGCCCATTAGGACTGGGGCCAGTCTGAGGGCTAGGATCCATGGTTTGGGGTTTAAGTTAGGGAGTTCTTTTAAAAAAAAAAATCAAGCAAACCAAAGAGGCCTTTTTATTTATTTTTTATTTATTTAGTTTTACCATCTTTGTTTTATTTTTTTATTTATTATCATATTTACTTAGTTTATTTATTTAGGTTCATTGATCATTTAGTTTTTTTCTTTTATTTTAGTTTATTTTAGGTTAGGTAAGTATGGTTTTTTATTTAATTATTTTATTTTATTTTTAGGTTTAGGTTTTATTTTATTTTATGTTTAGGTTTAGGTTTTTATTTTTTTCTTAGGTCTTTTAGGTTTATTTTAGGTTTTATTTTTTTATTTTATAGTTTATTCTTTATTTATTTTATTTTATTTATTTTAGGGTTTAAGTTTAGTTTATTTTAGGTTTAAGTTTAGGTGTTTATTTATTTTAGTTTAAGTTTATGTTTATTTTATTTTTTTTTAGTTTAGTTTTTTTGCTTAGGGATTATAGGTTTTATTTTATTAATTATTATTAGGTTTTATTTTTTAGGTTTATTTTTTATTTAGTTTTATTTATTTATATTTATTTTATTTTAGATTTATTTTATTTTATGTTTATTTTATTTTTTATTTTAAGCAGTTTTATTATTTTACTTAGGTTTTTTTATTTTTAGGTTTATTTATTTTAAGATATTTATGTTATTATTTATTTCATTTTCATTTTAGTTTTATTTTATTTTATTTTATTTTTTTAGGTTTAGCTTTAGGTTTATGTTCAGGTTTAGGTTTAGTTTAGGTTTCATTTATTTTATTTTTATTTTATTTATGTCCAGGATTTATTTATTTATTTTATTTTTAATTTAGTTTAGTTTTTTATTTATTTTATTTTAGTTTATTTTTATTAGTTTATCTTATTTTATTTTTAGGTTTAGGTTTAGGTTTTAGCTTAGGTTTTTATTTTACTTTATTTTACTTTATTTTATTTATGTTTAGTTTTATTTATTTATTTTATTTTTAAGTTTAATTTAGTTTAGGATTAGGGTTTTAGATTTTTAAGGGTTTAGAGTTTAGGGTTTAGGGGCTCTTTTAGCAGAGTTTTGTGGTTTTGTCAGGGCCTAGGTTTAGGGTTTAGGGCAGGCCTGAGGGCCTGTTTAGCCTAGGTTTTCCGGCCGCCTGAAATGAACCCAGGTCAGAGATGGCCCATGGTTTGGGGTAGGTAGTTGTGGCCTGATTTAAGATTTAGGATCTAGGTTTGGGGTTTAGGTCAGGTGGGGGTCAGTCCTTTAGGGTTTAGGGTTGGAGGCCCAGGTTTTATTTTATTAGGTGAGGTCGTTTAGGATTTATGGTCTTAAAGTTTAGGGTTCTCATTTTAAAAAAAAATCAAACCAAGGGTTTAAATTTATTTAGTATATTTTATTTATTTATTTTAGTTTATTTTAATTCTTTATTTTATTATTTATTTATTATTGTTATTTAGTTTAGTTTATTTATTTTAGGTTCATTTATTTTTGATTAGTTTTTTTTTTATTTTAGTTTATTTTTTAGGGTTAGGTATTGGTTTTTTTTTTTATATTTATTTTATTTTATTTTTTTAGATTTAGGTTTTATTTTTTATTTTTATGTTTAGGTTTAGGTTTTTATTTTTTTTCTTAGGTTTAGGTTTTAGGTTTATTTTTATGTTTTATTTTTTTAGTTTTGGTTTAGGTTTATTCTTTATTTATTTTTATTTTATTTATTTTAGGGTTTAGGGTAATTTGATTTTGTTTATTTTAGGTTTAAGTTTTTTTTAGCTTAGGGTTTAGGTTTTATTTTATTAATTATTATTAGGTTTTATTTTTTAGGTTTATTTTTTAGGTTTAGGTTTTTATTTAGTTTGTATTTTATTTTATTTTAGGTTTATTTTATTTTATGTTTATTTTATTTTTATTTTAAGTTTAGTTTTTATTTTATTTAGGTTTTTTATTTTTAGGTTTATTTACTTTTAGTATAGTTTATGTTATTATTTATTTTATTTTTGTTTAGTTTTTATTTTTTACTTTATTTTATTTTTAGTTTTAGGTTTAGTTTTAGGTTTATGTTTAGGTTTAGGTTTAAGTTTAGGTTTTTATTTATTTTATTATTTATTTTATTTATGTTTAGGATTTATTTATTTATTTTATTTTTAAGTTTTATTTAGTTTATGTTTAGAGTATTTAGTTTATGGTTTTAGGGCTTAGGGTTTAAGTGGTTTAGGGTTTGGTGTTTAAGATCCCTTAGGGTTTAGGGTTTAGGGTTGTAGGGTAGGTTTAGTGGAGGGATTTTAGGTTTAGGTTTAGGGTTTCAATTTAAGTTTATGGTTCAGGGTTTTTGGTTTTTTTTAAGAGAGAATAAATTCATATTCAATATTTCTTCTTTTCGATTTCATTAACCAAGTAACAAACCAAGGAAGTGAGGTAATCAAATGAACTCCTTGGGGATAGCTAAAGTTTCGTGGTTCCCGGATGTCTGACTATACCCATTACCATTCAATCTTATATAAGTCAACACATGAATGGAGGAAAGAGAACTCAACATTCATAATCTTAAGCTATAAACACATGTATTTCTTATAACTAGCATTATAACACATAGTATTTATTAATTTATAAGCTTTTTGAAAACATTTGATTTTAATATGAAAATAGCCATGCATATATTAAAAATTAAATCAACACATGCAAGCTTACATAGAGAAAATCCATTTTATTTTACTTCATTTTGAAAAGATGGATGCATGAATTCAAATGACATACCATATTTGACATAATTGGAAAGAGGACTATCAAATATAAGAATGTGATTCATTCAACCAAACTAGTTCTTAAGGATAATAAAATCAAATAAGATTATTTTAAGAAAACTGAAGCTTCTTTATTAATTAATTTTTGGATTTGGTTTGATTTAAAGAGGAGAAGAGAAATCATCACTTGTTGTTTCAAACCCATTCCCACATTAGTGATTTGACTTAATTTAAGGAAATGTAATTAAGTTGAGTTTATGGGTTAATTAAGTTGAACCCTTAAAAGAATTAATTACCCTTACTTATGTCACCTTAAAGTAATTAACTAAATAATTATGAGCCAACATGATATATGGAAAATAAACTTACAATGATCTTAGTAAATAAAAGGGGCTGCAATTGGCTCATGATTAATAGTTAATTAGATTAAAGGACTTAATTAATTACTCTTATGGTTTTCCCACACATGTGGACTAACCATAATTTCATTAAACTCCTTTAGGTTATTAAACACCTAAAGATCTACCCCATGGTTTAATTAATTAAGGTATGATGTGATTATGATTTCAATTTGATTTAGTGATTTAACTAATTAGTTAAATCTTAATTAATTTCATTTTAAAATGGGTGAAATGAACTTAGGAAAGGGTCCCAACCCTATTCCTTGGTTCACTTCTTTGTTGAAGAATGATTAATTAACCAATTTGTTACTATTCATGGGATTAATTAATCATTAATTAACTTAAAAGAGAAGTTAAGGTTTAATTAGTAAATTTTCCTAATTAATTGAGCAATAAATCTAAACAAAATCATTGGATCCCATTAAATTAACTCAAAAAATTTGGGATTAATTGATCAAGTAATTAAGGAGTAATTATGCTAATAAATTTTATAATTAAACATTAATTACTATTCAAAATTAGTTATGATCATTTTTAATTAATTCTCCTCTAAAATATGTTTAAAATAAGTATTTATTTGCATTTTTTTATTTCTCTATGATTTTTTATGCTTTTTAGAAGTTTCATCCATTAAAATTGATTAATTAAGCCTAATTAAAGCCTAATCCTATTGGCGCCATGTGGCATGCTAACGTGGGATGCTTTCCACATGGTGCGGTGGGATTGGCTACTTAAAACTTGTCCGACTCAACACTTATGTTGCGGTAGTGGATGCACTTTCTCATCTGCCATCCGATCTAAGATCGGACGACTACGATTAATCCCACATTTTAATAGGATTAAATCAGATCGATCTAGCAGATTTAATCACAATCATCCATTTTGATCATGCGAATGCATGATCTAACATGCGAAAGTGAGGGAGAATGTAGTCCATCCGCCATTGCTAACTTGATTCAAGCTTACCAGAGCTCGATCAACTCCAAAAGGATCCCACCCCTTCACAACATTGATCAGAGGGGATCCAATGATCAAGATCACATGAGATGCAAGTTTTCTTCAAAAAGCTCCAGCCCATTTTTGCCTAAGGATCAATTTTGAAAGCATACCTCATCGGATCTCATGATCAGTGGCTTTAACAATTGAGGAAGCTTAATCTAGTGGATACCAAGCCTGCTTGAGCAAAGAATTGGATCCCTTGATGTTCACTCGAAAGGCCACAAATTGACAATTTGGAGCTCATCTTTGATCGAAGTCCCACCTCCGATGCTTGCAAAGCTTGGGAGATGATTGCTCTTGCTCGATGGCCTAGGAAGGTGCGTGCAAAGTTAATTTGAGTTTGATGGAGAAATGGGAAGTTATGTTGAAAATGGGAGTGTTCTATTTCGGACGTGGGAATGGCATTTTTTGATCGAGGAATGAGCTTGGGAGCTTAGGAATGGTCAGTGTCTTGGGTAGCTAGGGCTAAGGAATGATTTTGTGTGTGTTTGAGTAATCGAGGGGTGTATACCCCTCTTCATCGATGGATGGGATGAGTTTGGCTAAGTGGCCATCCCGCCATCTCGTGGGAGTCATGGGTTTTAGGGAGGAGGTGAATTGGCTCAACTTGGTTGGTTGAAAGTGTGGAGGTGGCTGCCAAGGAGGAACCCTGGGTGTCCTATGGGTTTCAAATGCTCCAATTGGGAGGGTGAGGTGATTTCACCTACCATGGGTCATGGCCGACTCAACCACCCCTTGGGTTAGGTTAGGCAATGACTTAGGTGCCTAGGTGGACCATTGGGAGAGTACCAAGTGGCCAAGGAATGGAAATGACCACTTATATGGTTGATTTGTCTCATGTGATGCCCTTGACCCAAGGGTAGAATGATCATTTGGCATTGGATTTGATTTGGACAGATTTGAAATGAGCCAAAAGTGGGTTAGCCTAAATTTCAAGTTAATTGGAGTTGATTTGGTTAGGTTTGGCTTAATTTGACTCATTTAGGTCAAATTGGGTTAGGTTCAAGTTGACCAATTGGTCAAATCAAATTAAGGGTCAAGTTCATATGATCATTTGAGATGTTTTGGTTCAATTAGTTTGGTTTAGTTTGGCTTAGATTTCATTTTGGCTCATGTGAATTCATTTGGGTCAAATGGGTTATGTTGACCAATTTGACCAAATTGGAAAAATTGGCTTAGGTTGGGTGTTGGTTTGGGTTTAGTTAATGAATTAAAGATGATTGTAGGCTTTGGTTTCAATTAATTTGGATTTCATTTTAATTTAGGCCAACATAAACCTTTAGGTCAATTTGGGCTAAGTAGGTCAATTGAGTTCGATTAGGTCCAATCAAGGTTTTGGTCAAGTTCAACAATCAATTTGGAATAAACTTGAGCCATTAGTTGCAATCAATTTGGTTTATATTTTGTCTTAACCCAATTTAGTCTTTTAGGTCAATTTGGGTCAACTTGGGTCAAGAGGGCCAATTAAGTTTGGTTTGACTCAATTGAAGGTCAAGTCATATTCAAATATTGTTTGGAATTGGTATGAATCATTAGTTTTAAGGGATTTAGCTTAGTTGCAATTTGGCTAGTTTGGGTTCATATGGGTTGACTTGGTCAAATGACCAAGTTGACTTGGTTTGACCTAATTATAATTGATCAACCTAGGGTGATCAACAATCATGATGGGAGGTTTTGATGGGCTTGGTTCAATCTAATTTAGGTAGGATTAGAACTTAGCTCAAATAGGTCAAACTAAACACTTTGGGTCAAGTGGACCAATTGGGTTTAGTTGGCCTGATTTTGGGTTGAGTATGATTTAGTTGAGTTTATATATGGATTTGGGATTGATATATAAATTCAATTGTAATTGGGGGTTCAAATGGGTTTTGATTCATTTGAACATTTCAAGTCAAAAGGGTTAAGTTGGGTTTGACTTGGGTTGATTTTGGTTTGGCTTAATGATTGTAGATTTCATTTATTTTGTAAATTTGATTGAAGGTATGATTGATTCATGATAAAATCAATTGAATCTAGGTTTTGGA
This sequence comes from Cymbidium sinense, assembly GCA_021442155.1. Classification (NCBI taxonomy): domain Eukaryota; kingdom Viridiplantae; phylum Streptophyta; class Magnoliopsida; order Asparagales; family Orchidaceae; genus Cymbidium; species Cymbidium sinense. Next base: position 57,676 of record JAKCPB010000214.1, on the reverse strand, counting down.
ATGAAGGAATTTGGCTAAGTCCATGGAGTTGGGTCATGGTTTTGGATTTTGATTTGGTTTGATTTAGTTTTGATGATTTAAATGTATATTTCATTTAAATTTGTGAAGATGATTGAAAATATGATTGATTTGTGAGAAAATCAATTGAGTTTGACTTGATTTGATTAAGATTTGGCTAAGTCCATGGGATAGGTCATATTTTAGAAGGTTTTGATTTAATTTGATTTAGTTTGATTTAGTTTTGATCATTTGAATGTAGATTTTATATACATTTAGGAAGATGATTGAAGATATGAATTTATTATGATAAAATAAATTATTTTGGATTGATTTGGATGAAGATTTGGTTAAGTCCATGGGATAGGTCATATGGCTTAGGAAGGGTTTCAAGTTTGGATTTGATTATAGGCTTCAATAATTTGGTTTTATAATTTGGGTTTGGATTTGGATTTGAATTTGATGTTTGAATTGAACTTGAGGTTTGGTTTGAGAAGGTGAACATGGATTGGATTTGGGTTGTAGGGTAGGTGGATTATTCTAATCCCTAAGGCATAACCTAATCCTATGGTTAACCCTTCTAAGTCTTTAGGCTTACATTAAGTGTTTACCTAATTGTTAGAAGTTTCTTATGACTAGGGAAGTCTTAGTGTCTAGAAGTCTCCAAAGTCTAAGATGGGAAGATTGAATCTGCTCTCCAAAAGTGAGGTCAACAGGTCTTAGGCTCTATAGTTTTTCCCTTGGAGATAGATGATTGGATGACCAAAGCCAAGTTTCACATTATAGACTCAGATACATCTTTCAATGGTTTCCTTGGGAGACCATGGATACATGAGAATAACATAATTCCATCCTCTCTACATCATTGTATAAAGTTTGTGAGAGGTGGGATCATCTACTATGTCAAAGGAGATCTCAAGCCATTTATAGTTCACAAGGTCAGCATATATGAGGATGTGGCTTACTACCTCCCTCAAAATCAACAAGTCTATTCTCATGAAATTGTCCAAAGTTAAAAAATAAAAATAAGAAAAAGAAAAAGAAAAAGAAAGAGAAAAAGAAAAAGAAAAGAAAAGAAAAGAGAAAATGAAAAAGAAAATAAAAGAGAGCGAAAATAAACTTGGAGGGGGAAGTGGAGGCTGACATTAGATTCCACCCACAGTTCATTACTCCATTCGAATATATGGTAGGATGACCTGACCTCCACCAGAGGAAGGCCGCTTAAAGGTAGTCCAAGGGTGGAAAACCTCATTATTGGCCACCCAATAGAAGATATGTCCCAGCTACAAATGAGTACACCAGCTATCCATATAGACATAAAATCTAGTTCATAAGATGAGTCTTATATGGTTAGCACACTAGCAAGTTCTTCTCAGCAGTAGATTCCCTTTGAGGTGACACTTGAGCCGATAGAATGAAGACCATTGCAAAGCAAAGCATAAGTGAATCCAAGTCTATTTGTGAAATAGTAGGCATCGTTGGGAACCTTAGGTCAAACCCCACTTTCCTCTCAAAAACAGGGTTCGAGTTTGAAAGCCCTAAATCATCCACAGGTGTGAAGACTCATAGAGGTTCTTTTGGGAGCATCATCCTCAAGTCAAGAAGTTGATGTAGAACTTGAGGATGATTGATATAAATATTTAATAGAATTACCTTTTGATTGGTACTTTCCTTGTGTTCATAATTTAGCAATGAAAGGGTTAATCCCACATACTTGGTCAAAGCACAAGTCGGACTACTTCAAAAGAATATGGAAGAATAAATGCAAAAGCTCTTAATCAAGACTAAGACTAGGATTTGGTACAGTGGGTCCAGTCGATAATGATGATTATTGCTTAGTCATCACCAATCATTTGGAATTTGATAAGTTCTTTTCAAATCACATTAACTCAAATGAGGAGCTGTGCTTAGAAACTTTAGATGATCTAGATGATTTTGAAGTTAAAGATGCACTACCAGAGTTCGAAGAAGAGATCAAGTCAACCATCGACGAGTTTAAGGAAATCAACTTAAGAACTGAAGAAGATCCACATATATTAATTCTTTGTTGAATGAAATTGAAACCAATGACTTAGTTAGGCTATTGACTGAGTTTAAGGACTACTTTGCATAGAGTTATGAAGAGATGCTTGGATTGGCTCCTAACATAGTATTCCATAAACTAGCAATACAACCTACAGCTAACCCTATCAAGAAAGCTCCTAGACACATGTGATTATACATAGAACAACAGGTCATTTCTAAAGTCAAGAAACTAATCGATGATGGCTTCATCCGAGAGGAAAAATACCCTACCTTGTTAGCCAATGTCATCTTAATTAAGAAAATAATGGCCAAATTCACATATGAGTTAATTTTAGAGATTTAAATAAGGCATGTCCAAAAGATGAATTTCCACTACTAATCTCGAGCTAATGGTAGACGTTGCCTCATCTCACACAGTCTTCTATTTCATGGATGGCTCATTTGGATATAACCAAATAAAAATGGTCCCTAAAGATGAAAGAAACACTATTTTAGAAGCTCCATCAAAATCTTTTGCTATAAGGTCATGCCTTTCAGCCTTTAAAATGCTGGTGCTACATACTAGTAAGCTATGACTCGAATCTTCGATGAACTCATTCATCATCAAGTCAAGTGCTATGTTAATGATCTTGTGGTCAAAAGTAGAGAAAGGAAGACCATCTCTTTAACTTTATAGTAGTTTTTGAATAGTTAAGATAATTTAACCTCAAAATGAACCCTCTTGAAGTGTGCATTTGGAGCAGCTTCAGGATAATTCTTTGGGTTTATTTTTCGACACCAAAGAATTGAAATCATCTAGAGAAGATCTAAGCGATATTAGAAATGCCACCCCCTAAAAAATTAACTCAACTCAAATCATTCCAAGAGCGATTAGCATATCTAAGATGCTTTATATCTAACCTATCAAAAAGATGTCAGCCATTCTTAGCACTTATTGAAAAGGATATCAAGTTCAAGTGTGATGATGAGTGTGAGCATGCCTTCGAAGAAATTAAGCATTACCTGATGACACCGTAGTTCTAACAGCCCCTATCCCAGGCAAGCTGATTATACTTTACACTATTAAATTAGATGACTCCTTTGGTGCTTTGTTGGCCCAAGTCAATGACGATGGGAAGGAAAATGCACTATACTACCTTAGTGGACGTCTAATCCCTACTGAGGCTAATTATCCACCCATTGAGAAGCATTGCCTAGTTTTAATCTTTGCATCCCAAAAGCTACAACACTACATGCTTCCTTATAAGGTGAACTTAATCTCTAGGATTAATCCACTATAGTATCTCATAACACACGCGATGCTATTCGGATGGTTGGCAGGACGGTTCATGATCTTCTCGCAGTTTGACATTACCTTCATACCCCTCCGTGTGGTGAAAGGATAAGCGCTAGAGGATTTCTTAACAACACACCTATTGAATTTCTACTTAATGATGATCTCCCCAATGAACAAATCATGAACTTAGAGGATACTAGCATACATTACTGGGAGATGTACTTCGATGGTGCAGCTTCCTCTCAAAGAGGAGAAGAACCATAATCTACTATTCAATGAAAGGCAAGGGTAGAAATAGTTCTATTAACTCCAGACTGTGATGTGATAAGATTATCATATCATCTGTCCAATCCTTGCACCAACAATGAAGCTGAATATGAGACTTAGATTTCCAGTCTGGAGTTAGCCATTACTCTAAGCATCCAAAACATCAACATCTTTGGGGACTCTCAGCTAGTTATCAACAAAATTGATGGGTCCTAAAAGGTTATAATGCCCAAGCTCCATCACTTCCATAAGTACACCATGGAGTTATTCAGCCAAATCGTAGACATTACCATTTAGAAGATTCTTCAAGGAGAGAATGTTGTAGCATAAGCTTTAGCCAAGCTTACCAAGGAGTTGGCATGTTAGGAGGATGAGTCCATATAGAAAATCCAAAATAGACAAGTCTTACTAAATATTGAACTCATCATGTACTCTCAGGATGGGAGGTTAGGTATCGATGAAGCAAAGCACTTTCCTACATCTTGGATGGCATCTTGTAATGGTCTTTCAATCATGTGGATTTACGTTATTTGACAAGCATGAAGCCCATAAGATGATGTACACTTAGGATTATGAGCCAACTGAGTGAAGATGAAAGCCGATCAAGAGACTAGGATACTACCATCGATGATCAAAGATTGCATGGATATGACTAGTGATGCCACCAATGTCAAATACATGGTGTGGTCCCCAACCACCCAACATTCTACATCCTACATTGGCCTCATGGCCATTGTGTATTGACATAGTGTGGTGATTGATCCTTCTTCAGGGTTATCGATTCATCTTAGCTACTGCTGACTACTTTTCCAAATGGTTGAAGGTGATTTCACTTAAAGAGGTCATAGCTTAGCATGTGCTCTAACTTCTTAAGAACTATATTATATATATGCTTGGAGTGGCTTGACAAATTATATCTTATAATGGTACTGCATTCAAGAGCACCGAGATCAACAACATTGCCCGGAGACACAACATAGATTGGAGATATTCTACCATCAACTACCCAAGGGAAAATAGCTTAGTAGAAGCCTTCAATGAAAATCTCATCCAAATAATAAAGAAGACACTCGACAATAACAAGTGGTAGTGGCATGAGCAGTTATTTGAAGCCTTGTGGGCTTACCGCACCACATATAAAACTCCAACTAAGGCTACTCTTTTCTTCTTAGTGTATAGGTTCTAAGCCGTTCTACCATTAGAAGTCCAACTCCCATCACTAAGGATATCTGTGGGTACCAAGATCACAATAAAGTAGAATGCCAAATTGCAATTGGAGGAGCTCAAAAGTTTTGAGGAGAGACGCCTATGGGCATGCCAAAATCTCAAGTTGTACAAAGCTAAAATGATTCAAGATCACAATAAGTTGGCACATCCTAGGGTTTTTCAAGTAGGCGAGCTTATTTTACTTCTAAGGAGATTGATTCTTGCCTGTCATAAGATGGGAGGCAAGTTTGAACCCACTTGAGAAGACCCTTTTGCCACAGACAAGCCTACCAAGGAGGATCTTATCAGCTTATTAATCATAAGGGAGAGTGCCCAATTCTTCCAATCAATGGGCTCTACTAAAAGAAATATTATAAATCATGTTTCAAAATAATTATCATCAATGAAAATTCCATTTCAAATTCAATCTCTTCCATGTTGAAAGTATTCTTGTTTGTGAATCTACTATGATAATGTGTTTAGGGTAGGTGTAAGGAACTGAAGTGGTGTACTATCCTTCATTGACACAGCACAATACAAACTACACACAAACATATAAAACAAACTCATATCTTTTGTCTCGGGCTGCTCTGAGTTGAGATAATGCCTCCAACAGCACTCACTTAGTAGCTACTCTAGGTTGGGCTGACGTTCTACCCTGCTAGTATGTCACCCAGTGGTCTTCTTGCTTTGGAGGATGTAAGTCTATTATGCTTTCCTTCCTTACTTGGCCACTGCATACCGACGAGCACCTTATTAGTTTGGTAGGCCTTATTGTGTGGTCAGTAAGCTACCTTATGTTAGCTTTGTTTAAGAGGATGTGAGTCTGTTATGCTTTATTCTAGGATTGGCCTTCATGCACTGATTTGGTCAAGTATATTTGAGGTTTAGGATAAGTCCCCTAGTGGCTCCTTCCCTCTTGATTGCTTCAAGTTTGGGTCAAGTCCTTCCTCGGGGCTCCCCGATTAGTAGTCACTCTAGGTCAGATAGCATCTATCCCATTGATGACATACTATCTCGATGATCAGTTCATCTTGGAAAGTTGTAAGCCTACATGCTTTCTTTTCAAATTGATTGTTGCACACCCACAGGCACATTAGGTTAGTTGGTTCTCACTATGCTGATGGATACACCTTAGGTTGGTTAGTTCTCACACCTTAGGATACACCACTCATGGAAGATATATGTTTACTATGCTTTCTCCTTGAGTTAGCCACGATACACCTATAGACTTTCTTTTCTAGGGCTCAGGATAATGCCCATAGCCATAGCTCCTTTATGGGCACTATATTTTGATCACATCCTTTGTGACCCCATTTAGACACTACCCAGGTTACTATTGGATTGGATAGTTTCCCTTTCCTAGTAACCACCCTTATGGTTGGAGAATCTATCCTATGGATGTGCAGATTCTCCCTTATTTTAGTAAATTTGAGAGACAAGCAGGCATATCCCCGGTGGTCCCTCACACACCAATAGAGTCCATGCAAACATATAAATAAAATATACATTAAGTTGTGGATTAGGAGGACACCCATAGTGGTACTTTTTCTTAAGCAGGTATCCTATCTTTAGGATAGTGTCAGCAAAACTCTCTATAGGAATCACCTGACTACTCCTGAGTTGATATAAGTCCCGAGCAGCATCCACTTAGTAGTCTCCCCTAAGTCGAGTTCGATTTGTTGTGCTACCAATAAGTCACCCCAATAGTTGTTTCCAGCTTTAGAAGATGTAAGTCTTCTATGCCTTCCTCCGAGCACAGCCGTTGCACACCAAAAGAAAACCCCTTAGGTTGACTAGCTTTACCCCACGACCAGTAGACTAGCCATTTGGATTTATAAATTTGTGATAGGATAAGTCCTATATAGCCCCTTCTCAATGGGTCCATCGCACACTAACATGGCCCATAAATTAAATCTATCAAATTTGACTGAGCTCACATCTTTAGCGGTATGCCCTCAATTTGAAATCAAACTAAACCAAACAAATCATATCAAATCATATAAATTTAATATAAAATTAATCTTAACTACTTTTGAGTTGACATAAGTCTCCAGTGACATTCACTTAGTAGTCACCCTAGGTAAGGTTTGATTTGTTGTGCATCCAACAGGTCACCCTGCAGTTGTTCCTCGATTTGAAAGATGTATGTCTGCTATGCCTTCTTCCTAGCATAGCCATTGCACATCGAAAGGCAACCCCTTAGGTTGACTAGCTCTACCCTGCAACCAGTAGACTATCCCTTTGGATTTGTAAACCTGAGGTAGGTCATAGCTCTTCTTGTTGTGGGTCCATCGCACACTAGGTCCATACATTAACTCAATTGAAATTAAACCAAATCTTATTTTTCCTATTGGAGTTAAATCACACCCTTCTCCCTAGTAGAGCCCCAAATCATATATAAATAAGTCAAGAAAACAAATCAAATTAGAAACCAACCTCCGTAGTGGAGCCAAATTAAACCAACTCCCCCAGTAGAGTCTAAATTGAAGAAATCCAACCAAACTCTTATCCCTAGCTGATACATCCCCAAACAAATCTATGAAATCAAATTCAAATCCCAATCCCAATGGATAGCCCAAACCTACTTCCTAGTGGAAGGTTCATCTACCCCGATCCCCGGGACTCGGCATATCTAGCAGATATGCCTCCACATCAATTAAAACAAAATAAATTAAAGTCGATTCGATCTTAATCCCTTGTGGATTATAGATTCTTATCCCTGGCAGATCTTCTTTCCACAAATCATATAATCAAATCAAATTCAAACCTTATCCCCAACATATTTTCTTCTTCTATGTCCTCGACATAGACCCCTCACATGTCATGTCCAATGCATGTGTGATCCCCTAGTGGATCTCTCTCCATGTCCTTGACATGAAATTCTCATCAAATCTTATTTCTTCTCTTATGCACACCTTTAATACTTCAACCAAAGTCTAACAATTTATTCATTTAAATTAAATCATCTTAACATTATAATCAACATTTTATGATTTGTGAAGGTGCAAGCTCAAACAAACTATACAATATCATGCTAACATATTAGAGTGTGAATTAACACACTATATTATATTATATTATAATTTGCTATAATATAATATATATCTAACATTACACCTCATTAATCACTTTAAAGGAACAAATAACAAAATTTTCTCAAAATATGAATAATGTTCATTTTGGATGTAAAATTATTATTTTTCTATTAGAAATGGTACAAAATAGCATAATTTTAGTGTTGCTTCTTGGTGAGTGCCTTGAATTTGGCCAAATTCTTCCATCTCAACCTTCAAATTACCATTTTTGTGAGTTTTGACCCAATGTATTATAAAAATACTAAAACATACTAAAATGTACGATAACATTTAGTAACACACCACCACATTCATATATATGTGAAGTTATATTGTTATGTACATTATATTTTAATATGCTTTCATATAATATATTATCTTACATTACACCTTAAAATGAATCACTTTAAGCAAAAAAATTATAAAATTTGGTTGAAAAATTAACATTTATTTTGGATGCAAATTCCATTCTTTTGATTAAATGACACACCATACACCCCAATGATGTTCCCTAAAACTTACATTAAATTTGGCCAAATCCCATCATCTCGACCTATAAATTAGTATTTTATTATATTATACAAACTCTACTACCTCATACTATAACAAACTAAAATATACTAAATAATATGTTGTAATACACAATAGTATGCTATAATGCATGATGCTACACTATGTTATGGCATCCTATATTATAATACCCTATAGCATATTATATTATATTATATTATATTATATTGCATATCATATCACAAGGGATTGGTTAATATAAAAAATCATAAAATTAGTTTAAACAATAAAAAACTATATATTTTAGTCATATCACATACATATTTTAAATTGAAATAATATATTATGATGCCATGCTCTACCTATTATGAATTTGGCCAAATTCCACCATTTTAATGTCTGAATCAATATTTTTATAAATAATGCTAGTGTAGGCTCAATTTCATGATTGTAAAACACTAAAAGAATTTAAAATTCCCATAATAATATATTATGATATCTGATGCTATACTATGCTACAAAAACTAATATTTATTTTGAACATAAAATCTTATGTTTTAGACTACAAGTTGTATAGCACACCGTTGGTACTACAACCTAATTCCCACTTCAAAATTAACAAATTTCATCATCTAATTTATTAAATCAATATTTTTATGATTATATTAATATAGACTCTAGGGCACAATACCATAAGATACTAAAACATTTCAAAACATCTTATAACATCCAAAAACATATCACTACATGCTCAAATATATGATTCTACATTATACTATAATATATGGCATTATAATATGATTTAGGGTTAGGGTTTAGGGTATTCAAAGCTCTAATAGTCATGGGAAAGTCTCTTGAAGACATTTTCTTTATCTACCATAACTATGTTAAGATTAGGTCATTCTTTAGATATACTCTAATGACATCTTTATTCAAGGTTTAGGGTTTCGGGTTTAGGGTTAGGGTTTAGGGTTTAAAGTTTAGGGTTAGTTTAGGATTTAGTGTTTAGGTTTAGGGTTTAGGTTTGTAAGTTTTAGGGTTTAGGGTTTATGATTTTAGGGTTTAGGGCTTAGGGTTTAGAGTTTAAGGTTTTAGGATTTAGGTTTTAGGGTTTAGGGTTTAGGGTTTAGGGTTTAGGGTTACTATTTAGGGTTTAGGGTTTTTAAGGATTAAGGTATAAGGTTTATGGTTTAGGGTTGTAGGTTTAGGGTTGTAGGTTTAGGGTTAGTTTTAGGGTTTAAAGTTTAGGGTTTAGGGTTTAGGGTTTAGGGTTTAGGATTTAGGTTTAGGTTTTTTAAAATTAAAGAACCATAGATCATATTTAGTTTATTTAGTTTATTTATTTTAGTTTATTTTTATTTTTTATATTTATTTATGTTTATTTATTATTTTCCTTTAGTTTAGTTTATTTATTTTAGGTTAATTTAGTTTAGTTTTGGATTTATATCTTAGTTTATTTTTTTGGTTTACATTTAGGTTTAAGATTATTTTTTAGTTGAGTTTTATTTTTATTTTATTTTTTAGGTTTAGGTTTTATTTTTTATTTTTAGGTTTAGGTTTAGGTTTTTATTTTATTTTTTTAGGTTTGGTTTTAGGTTTTTATTTTAGGTTTATTTTTAGGTTTTCCTTTTTAGTTTAGATTTAGGTTTATTTTTAGTTTATTTTATTTTATTTAGGGTTTAGGTTTAGGTTTAGGTTTAATATATTTTAGGTTTAGGGTTTAGGTTTTATTTTTTATTAATTTTAGGTTTATTTTTTAGGTTTAGGTTTATATTTAGTTTTTATTTTATTTTATTTTTGATTTTTTTATTTTAGGTTTAGTTTTTATTTTATTTATTTTATTTATTTTTTAGTTTAGTTTAATTTTTTATTTATTTTATTTTAATTTAGTTTTTAGTTTTTATTTTTTTTCCTTTTAGGTTTAGGTTTAGGTTTTAGTTTAGGTTTTATTTTTATTTTATTTTATTTATTTGGTTTAGGTTTTTATTTATTTTATTTTAGGTTTTATTTAGTTTAGGTTTATTTTTTTAGTTTTTTTAGGTTTTAGGTTTAGTTTAGGTTTTTTTATTTTAGGTTTAGTTTAGGTTTTTTGGGTTTAGGTTTATAGTTTTTTTTTATGGTTTAGGTTTATTTAGTATTTTTAGGTTTAGTGTTTAGGTTGGGGTTTAGGTTTAGGTTTAGGATTAGTTTAGTTTTTTTAGGTTTTAGTTTTTTTAGAGAATAAATTATATTAACATTTTTTTTTTTTATTTTATTTAGGTTTATTTTTATAGATAAATTTTAGAGCAAATTTAGTTAGAACTCTTTTTTTAAAGTTTTATTTAGATGTTCTTTAGTTTTAATTTATAGAAGGATTTTATTATGTTTAGGTGTAACTTTTTTTATTTAGATTATACTCTAGTTTTATATGATAATCAGTTTATCCATTACTAGGAGTTTGTTTTGATTTCCATCAGGTTATTTTAGGGTTTAGGTTTTTAGTTAATTATGTTTTTTAGGGTTTAGGTTTATTTTTAAATTTTGGTTACTTTAGGTTTAGGTTTAGGGTTAGGTTTAAGGGTTTAGGGTTTAGAATTTAGGGTGTTATTTATGGTTTAGGGTTTAGGGTTTTTGGGTTTATTCTTTTAGGGTTTAGGGTTTTCTAGGGTTTAGGGTTTAGGGTTTATGGTTTAGGGTTGTAAGATTTGAGGTTTAGCTTTTTTTTTTTAAAATTAAGTAAACTAATAGGTTTAGGTTTATTTAGTTTATTTATTTTATTTTTAATTTATTTTAATTTATTTGAATTTTAATTTTTATTTATGATTATTTTTTATTTTTATTTAGTTTAGTTTATTTATTTTAGGTTTATTTATTTTAGTTTAGGTTTTTCATTTTCACTTATTTTTTTTTTTTAGGTTTAGGTTTAGGTTTATGTTTTAGTTGAGTTTTATTTTTATTTTATTTTTTTAGGTTTAGGTTTTATTTTTTTATTTTTTAGGTTAGGTTTAGGTTTTATTTTAAGTTTATTTTAGGTTTTTTATTTTTTTATTTTAGGTTTAGGTTTACTTTTAGTTAATTTTATTTTATTTAGTTTAGGTTTAGATTTAGGTTTTGTTTATTTTTAGGTTTTTATTTTAGTCTAGATTATTTTAGTTTATTTTGTTTATTTTATTTTTATTTTAGATTTAGGTTTTTTTTTGTTTAGGTTTAGGTATTATTTATTTATTTATTTTAGGTTTATTTTAGTTTAGGTTTTATTTATTTTATTTTGTTTTGTTTTATTTTATTTTATTTTATTTTTTTATTTTATTAAAGTTTATTATTAAGTTTATTTTATTTAGTTTAGTTTGGTTTCTTTATTTTTAGTTTATATTTATTATTTTATTTTAGGTTTATGTTTAGCTTTTTATATTTTTTATTTTGTTTAGGTTTAGGTTTATTTATTTATTTATTTTAGATTTTAGTTTATTTAGGTTTTAGGGTTTAGGTTTGGGTTTTAGTTTTAGGCTTGGGTTTAGGGTTTTTTAGGGTATAGGATTTTAAGATTTAGGGTTTAGGTTTTTTAGTGTTTAGGTTTAGGTTTAGGGTTTTAGGGTTTAGGTTTTATTTAGTTTAGGTTTAGTGTTTAGTGTTTAGGTTTAGGGATGTTTAGTGTTAGTTAGGTTTAGGGTTTAGTGTTAGTTTAGTGTTTAAGTTTTAGAGTTTTAGGGTTTATGGTTTAGGATTTAGGGTTAAGGCTTAGGGTTTTTTTTTTGGAAACCCTATATAGGGGGAATTTTACTGTCACAAAAGGGATACAAGGTCCTTAGGGATAAACTCACTGCTCAAAGAGCTACAATCATAGTAAATCTCCTATCTAAGTACATCCAAACAAAAGAAAAGAGTAAAGCAAGCAAAAGATACAAAGTGATTAACAAAGTAAGAAAGAAAATGAAGGATGAGGGCCAATGTTCTGAGAGTGGAATGCATGACACTATGGAGTAACCGCAAGAGAAAAGAAAAGCACTGTAAGATTGTAAAGAAGAAGTTAGAGCATTAAGTAGTAGATAAAATGATAAGTGAGAGCGAAAAATCTGAAAATGGTAATAATAAAAAAGTGGGATAGGAGGCTCAGCTTAGTCACACAAGTTGGGGGCGGATGCAAATATGAGCATCCAAACTTAGAAGGGTTACATCACAGAGCTACTACTAAACCAAAATGGGTGAAAGCATCACAACCATCATAGCCAACAAACACATAGCAACCATTTGATGATCTTTTTGAGCCAAATACACCAGAATAGGCAAAACCATATACAGTGGAAAAGCAACAAAGAACAAAGTGGGTAGGGGATCCCATGCCAAATATATGTCATATTAGGCTCCATGGCATGATAATCCAAACTCAAATGAAAGAGCCATCAATGTCATCCATACTAGAAAGATCTAAAGGATAATAAACAACAAATTTTGAAATCTAAACAAAGCCAAAGACAAAACAAGGTTATTCCATCAAATAGGACATTAATAAATATACATTCTTGGTACATGTAAAAGCATAGTTATTTCCCATCAAAGATACACAAAGAATGTAAGTAATGCGATCTTAACAACCTCCTTATTTCAAAAAAATTGAACGATTATAAAGGAAACATCATACCCAAAATTACCATAGGAAATGGAAACAACAAGATAAGAAGAAATAGGTAAAGCTCCCCACCAAAAAAATCCAAGAAGAGAGAGATAACACCACAAAATAGTTTCCTTATGATAAACTCATTAATCCAGTTCAACCAACAATCTTGAGAGTAATAGCCAACAAGGTGGCCATAAATCCACCCAATGAGATTAAATAATGCAAAGATTAAAATCAAGAAAGCAAAAGTATAGTCACAATGATCTTCACAAATGTAGCATAAGCTAGAGGGAAAAAACATCAAGAGAAATCGGTTGTAGTCAAAATGCTAAAGAAAACCAAAAAACCAATAATCAAATTGTGAAATACAACCACAAAATAACGTTGGATAAATAGCATACCCCAAGCCCAAATGAACAGAAATGGGAGGACAATAGCAATAAGAAGAAGGTAAAGGGATATGAAAAAAGCGCATAACAGAAAGGACAGAGAAAATAGAGAACCATAAAGACATCCAGGATAAGGACCCAAAATCCAAAGGCCATAAGGTAAGCAATGCATTACCCCCACCAAATTTAAAATAACATCAAAATCATCTGCAAAATAGATAGACAACCACAGGATGAACAAAGATTGATGATCCATAAGCCAACCACCTTGAATAACAAGTTGGCAAACCCCATCAAAATGGAAGATTCTTTCCAAATAGAAAGAAAAGGCCAGCCAGAACAGTTAAGTGAAAATCAAACAGTGAAATACCATAAAGAAAATCCCTTCAAAATGGGAAAATAGTAATAAAACAATCACGGGGTAGGCAACAAGAAACCATGAAGAAAACCATCAAGGAGATAAGAATAAATAGGAAAACACATTCTTAAAGGAAAATAAATTAGCCAAAGCAATGACAAAACAAGACATAAATAAGAAGACAACCCAGCATAAAAGGAATCAAAGATCCAGAAAACAAACATGATAATAAAGAACAGCAAGTTGGCTAAAGAACCACCTAATACAAATAGATAATGCCTTAGAAAAAACCCAGAAAGAACCAACAAAAAAACCCTTATAGAAATTAAACTGAAAAACCATTAAGAAAGTCCAAACCTGCAAGAAGATAAGGAAAAATAGGAGATAACAAACACTCTCCTGGCGGGTTGGAAGAAAGAGGTTAAAAACAATCAGAAAGCAACCAAAGGCACCCTACTAGACAAGAAGGACAACCCAAAATAACTTGGCAAGAAATGTCCGGATCCAGATCACCAACCAAGATGATAATTAATAATTGGCCAAAAAACCCCCCAATCCAAATATACAAAACAAATGTAAAGTAAAAGGATAGGAAAGGATCAAGCCAAAGCTAGCTAAAATGAGATAAGCGTAGCAAAGCTAATAAAAGACAAGCAACAAAGCAAAAAAACAACCATTCAATAACCTTAAAGGTCTAGCTAATTAAAACAATCAAAACCCCAAAAGCATAAATAAAATCCAATTATGCGTAATCAGAGAGCACAATTTAAGAGCTAAAAATATAGTAGATTAGGTGATCAAAAAAACAAAGTTAAAGATAAAATGGGCAACAAACAAAACCACAAGGTTAGCTTGCAAATGATATTGCAACAAAGGAAGTCGATTCTACCCATACGATAGAGATTAGCAATTACCATCAGACCAAAGAGCGATATGATAAAAAGCCCAAAAAATCCAACAACCAAACATTAAAACATCGAATAAATATTGCATCCTACATAAGAAACACTAGGAAGTAACATTGATACAACATAAGTTACTAAGTGGTTCCAAGCTTTCATCAGATAACAAGCAAGACATAAAATTTAATGCCGGCCTAATCTACGACATCAAATTGGAAATCGGTAATTCCAATCCATAATAAGGAGAAGAATATTAGATAATTTGATCAACAAAGTTGAACAGAGGATATCATAAGCATTGATGCAAGGATCCCATTATAATTCTAGAAAAGGAAAGAAATATGTTCTATTGATCAAAAATACAACATCAACAATAGAGCATTAAATAGTATATCTCCCTCAGATTTAGTAAACCCCATCATTAGAGGCGATTGAGTAAGACCCCAATCAAGATTGGAATAAACCAATAGCAGATGCTACATGCTCAAATTGACCAAGTGGGAGTATTAGGATGATGCATCCAAATTTGAGAGAACACTTTATCGGTAAGTAACAAAAAAGAAGCTCTCAATTAAAGGAAATGCAATTAAACCAACATCACATGTCATAGAAATCAAAATAGCAAGTAGTATCCGGATGAAACATCACAAAACCAAGAGAACAACCAATATAAAATGGGCATTGTTAAATAGATATTGAAGATCAATAGGTTAGATTAATTTTTGAGATAAGGGATTGTCCAAATTAACCAAGCCGCAAATGTTTAGGGTGAGTTGATCAAAGAAGATTATACCATCAATCTAGCTCCAGATTGGCAAGGTAAATCGCACATGCATTACCCTCATGCCATACATGAGTGATGTTAAAATTAAATTGGGTAAGAAGAGCTCTAGTTTGCTTGAGAAGGTAGTACAATTCTGTTGCTCATTTTGGTGGAAGTCAAAAGATCAATTAGCGAAGGCATCCACCTCAATCAAATATTAACCATTTTGAAGGCAAATCTCAAGAGCTTTGTACATTAGCTCGAGGAATAGAGCAAGAATTAAGGGGGTAAGCAAAAGCACATAGGACTTTACCATTAAGATTTCTAAAAATGCCACCACAACATGAACCTTTATGAGAGATAGAGCCATCAGTGTTAATTTTAATAGTATGATCATGAGGTTTTACCCAATAAACAATCTTGTCATTCTGATGGGGTTGATCCGGTAAGTTAAGAACCAATTTATTGGCCATAAATTTACAACCTTTGAATTATTTGTAGTGAATGAGATTGGCATTAAACAAGTCACGAATTTTGTTTTTAATTCTAGTAATTATCCTCATGTGGTTCATGGGGATCTCACAATGTTTTGCATCATTTCTGTCCAACCATATGAATGAAATAAGAGTGATAGCAGTTATGACTTTAGTGTGACCTTTAATAGTGTTGTTAAAATAAACTTCAAGAAGTTGATATAAAGTTAGGGAGCCATTGAAAATAACAATGTTAAAGAGGTCATCATACCAAATCCAAAGTTTAGAAACAATGGCCCCATTAACAAGACATGATTCACATTCTCAATGTGAAAGCGATTGATATTTTGAAGGTAATTGAAAACCTTTAACAACAAGGAGTCAACAAGGATGAAGTTTTTCAAAATAATACAAGTAAGAATAGAATAAGTAGGGATAGTGTTATTCCAAAGTTTGAGAAACACATTGGAAGAATCATGAGTTTCTTTAATGTGAAGCCAAACATTTTTAAAGTTGAAATCACCATTATGAGAGCTTAAAAGGATGATCTTGATTGGTAGGAATGATAGGAATAGTAGTAAGTTTGTTCAAGAGAAATGAAGGAATATAATCATAAGCTTACTATTTTTCCACATATTATTCTGCAAGAAAGATTTCAGTTTAATAGCGATAGTGGAATGGGTAGAGAGTAAGTCATCAATGGACCCACATCCACTCCAGTTATCTTGCCAAAAGAAGGAAGAGCCAGAGTTAATCCCCCAAAAAATTAAGGATTCTGTATCCCATTTGACGGAACAAAGCCTTTTCTAAATAGGAGAGTCTCCCACTTTATAGGGACAAATGAGGAGGTGCTTACCCTGATAATATTTAGCAGTCATGAAATTAGCCCAAAGACTATTACCTAAAATTCCACCAGTTTATAGGAAAAGTGATAGCTTCTTTGATTGGCTTACATCCAAGACCACCTTCAGCGAGAGTGCCACAACTTTTAAACCAAGAGGTCCAGTGCATTCTTTTAGAGGAGTTATTAGAGCCCTAGAAAAATTTGTTAAGGAGACGCTCAATTCTATTAATGATAGAAATGGTCGGCACAATGGTTTGGATGAGATATAAAGGCATGGAATTAAGAGTGCTCTTAATCAAGGTGAGCCTACCAGAGAGTAAATGAAATTCCCAAACAAAAATTTTATTAGAGATTTTTTGGATAAGATCATCAAAAGATGAGATCTTTTGACCTTTAAAAAGAGATAATTAATAGGAAGTTGATGTTGCTGAAAATTAGTAATTCAGATTTGGTTGAGCTATTGGTAGGATTTTAGTGGAAGGAATGAAACAACATTTTCCTTCATTAAGAAAGATACCACTTTCTTTGCCAAATTCATTTAAAAGGTTCTTAATAGTTTTAATGTGCTGAATAGAGGCATTGCAAAAGATTATAAATTCTTCAGCAAAATTGAGATGAGAAATAAGGAGACCACCATGAGTTTTAAAAAACATGGTAGGATTTTTATTGAAAAGATCATTCAGGCTCCTTGAAAGATATTCAATAGCAATAATAAAAAGAGAGGGTGAAAGGGGGTCTCCTTATCTCAAGCCATGCCTTGAAGTAAAGAAACCTAGGGACTCACCATTCATAATAACAGAGAACCAAACATTAGTAATACTGTTTTTAATGAGGTGGATGAAATTATCAAAAAACCCAAACAAATGTAAGATTTGAAAGAGGAAATCCCATAAGAGGTTATCAAAAGCTTTAGAGATGTCCAGTTTGAGGAGGATGTTGCTACCTCTAGTAGGAACATCAATGTCATGAACCAGCTCTTGAGCTAGAAGGATATTTTTAGATATAGCTCTATTTTTAATAAAGCAAGTTTGGTTAGAAGAAATAATTTTAGGGAGCAGTAGACTTATCCTATTATTAATTAATTTAGTAGTGAGTTTTTGAAACAAGGTGCAAAGGCTGATAGGTCTAAAATCTCCCCAAGAATCAGGATTATTTATTTTGGGAATGAGGACAATTGATGTGCTAGAAAAGTATCTAGGTAAAGAGCTACAATCAAAAAAATTAACAACAGCATCAACAAGGTTAGACTTAATAAAAGGCCAACAATGTTGAAAGAAATGAGTGCCATTAAGGCCGACAACGAGTCGTGCTATTGAGAATCTACTAATCTCGCTTAGGGATGTAAAGTGAGTAAATGATTTTCATCATTAGTAATCATAGGATTGTGTGTTGGAGGGCTTCTAAAGGAGGGTTGATGTTTAATAAATTTTGAAAATGTTGTATGATAGAATCTTTAATTTCATTATTATCGGTGATCCTACATTAATATTTTTGATCTTTCGAATAGAGTTTAAGGCTTTCCTTTTTTTGAAAAGAGCATGAAAATACCTTGTATTTCTATCACCATCAGCAATATGTTTGCTAATGGCCTTTTGATTCCAGTAGGTTCCCTCCATATTCTGATAATTTATCAAGTTATCTTTAACAGTGTTCAACTCATCAAACAGATCAGTTAACAACATCTTCAAGGGAGCAAACTAATTGTTCCGTAATTTTGAGATTGGCAAAAAGATTTTTAAAATGATGCTTGTTCCACCAATTTAGGTTTTGTTTAAGTCTTTTGAGCTTAAGCCAAAGATGAATCATGCCTTTAACATTATCGGAATAGGGCCATCCAATTGGAAACAACATTAAAATCATGATGTTGGGTCCACATATTTTGGAATCTAAAAAGAGTGGAGGAAGATTAAAGAAGTTTTGATAGAGATCAAAAGGTGCATGGTCAGACAAAGTTTTGCTCAAATGCTCAAGTAAGGGCCATTGATCCAAAGGGAATTAAAGAGGGTCCTATCAAGCCTTGCCAAAATCTAGAGTTATGCCAGTATAGTGAGGAAAAACCAATATCAATCAGTTGTAATCGATCATATTAGAGTCATGGAATGGATGTTGGAGAGCACCTCCCTCCTTTCTAAGGAAGCAATAGTGTTGAAATCACCCCAACCAACCAGGTTTGTTACAAGGCAGGTTCTTAAGTGAGCAAGGATGTTCCTACAAGCTCTATTACAGAAGCATAGATAAAGGAACCAAGAGCAGAAAATTCACCCAATGAGATTTGAACATTAACCAATTATTTGAGATCATCAAGGATAGAAATGTTGATTAAATTATTCCAAAACACCAAATTTTATTACTAATATTAAAGAAATTTGAAAAGCCAAGCATTCTAGCAACATGGTGATCTTAGAAGAGTGAATGAATGGCTCAATAATAACAAGTAAGGTTATGTTATGAGTGACAAAGGCTCTAACATGATTGCGACTGAGAGTCCCAATACCCCGAACATTCCAAATAAGAAAATTGATCATAATAAGGTGGAAGGAAAAGAAAGAGATAAAAAAATTGAACAAAGAAAGAAAAGAGCATGAAGCAATTATTTGTGGAAGTTAGAGAAGATCAGTGGTTCTAGTGGGTATTAGTGAACATTCTAGCTTTAAGTTTTTTTTTAATAATAGTTTGAAAAGGCCTATCTATGTCCAATGTATCTCCATCGAAGGGAGTGGTTTGATATTGAATAGGAGCGATATCAAAGCATTCTAATGGTGATTTCTCCTTCTTGATCGAGTTAGGTTGAAATTGATTAGCATGGATATCACTCTGAGTAATATAAGAAGGGTTGTGACACCATTAATAGCAAATTTCATTCTCATTTCCATGATGATTATTGATTTTGGTTTGTCACCAAAGTATCAACATTTTTTTTTAGAACAATTCATTAGTTTTGAGATTTTGATCCAACTTGAGATTCCATTCAAATCACCATTATGATTCATATGAGTCAAGGGATTGTCTTGTGATGCCAAATTATTACAAAGGAGTAATGTTAAGTTATCATTAGTTTCCTCACAAACCTCAATATCATTATTTTTTACCAGCTCAGTTGTTCTCCAATAGGGCAAATTAGATAAAGGGAGGTGGGAGGGTGAGTTCCATTTTGAGTAGCTTTAGGCACATAAGCAAACTTATTAGTTTTCATTTAGAGTGGGATTAGGATCCAACAATTTATTCTTTTTAAGATTAGGGTGTAACATAAAGCATTCAGAGTGATCACATTATGTGCAAAAATAGGGAAATTTTCAAATTCCACTTTCTGATTATACCCAAATTTTTTCGAACCGATCCAAACTTCCTTAGGGTACTTTTGGTAATATCAATCTCAACAAGAATTGATGGTAGATCTCTGGTGGCTTGATCAATTTGAAGGGGCCTACCAAAGAGCCCCAATGAAATAACTTGATGGGTAACATAATGTATCCTCATGTTTGGAAAGGCTAGCCATAAAGGAATAATAGGATTCTCTTTGACATCAAAAGTGACCATTTCAACCTCATTTGATAATTGTACAAGTAAGAGAGCGAAAGACTAGTAGTCTAAATCATTAGATAGCTGAATAAGGATATGCCTAGGATCAATCAACCCAATGGTGAAACTCAAAGCTTTAGGCTATGAAAGAAGGATCGATATTCAAGAGTCGGGCACGTAAGGAAAATTTTCCAACTAATAAAATTCAAAGGCTTTTAATTTTTCCATCAAGATCGAGCACATTTACATTCCATGGAAGGAAGTTGAGATTAAGTTAACCAAAGCATTAGAACATGTGTTCTTACCAGATAATGCATCCTTGAAGGACTTAAGTGAGTAATGGATGAAGTCGATCCAAATTACCTGTAGATCGGAAGGCTTATGCCTCCAAGTTTCGAGCTTTAGTTTAGAAAGCGGTGCCTCATTGTAAGATCAAGGAAAAATCACATAAAGAAACAGAGCAATAAAGAAAATATGATCGAAGGGAGGACCCAAGAAAAATGAGGGAACATGAAATTTAGGAGTTAGAGGAGAGGAAGGGATTTTTGGGTTTAAATTTAGGTTTAGGGTTTAGGGTTAAGTTTTAGGTTTAGTTTTAGGGTTTAGGGTTTAGGGTTTTTGTTTTTTTAAATTAAGTAAAAGTTTAGATTATTTAGTTTATTTTTATTTTTTAGTTTATTTTATTTTTATTTTTTATTTAAATTAATTTTTTTATTTTTTATTAAATTTAATTTATTTATTTTAGTCTAGTTTTATTTTAGTTTTAGGTTTAGGTTTTTATATTTATTTTTTTAGTTTAGTTTAGTTTTATTTTATTTTTTTAGGTTTTAAGTTTAGGTTTAGGTTTTATTTTATTATTTTAGGTTTAGGTTTTTTATCTTTTATTTTAGGTTTTATTTTTTAGTTTTGGTTTTAGGTTTATTTTAGTTTATTTTATTTTATTTAGTTTAGGTTTAGGTTTAGTTTATTTTAGGTTTAGGTTTATTTATTTATTAGTTTAGTTTATTTTAGTTTAGTTTAGTTTATTTTATTTTATTTATTTTAGGTTTAGGATTTTTTTTATGTTTAAGTTTATATTTTGTTTTTATTTTATTTTATTTTAGGTTTATTTTATTTTTTATTTATGTTTAGATTTTATTTTACTTAGTTTTTTATTATTTTATTTTTTAGTTTAGTTTAGGTTTTATTTATTTTATTTAGTTTAGTTTATATTTTTTATTTTATTTTATTTACATTTAGGTTATTTAGTTAAGGTTTTATTTTATTTAGGTTTAGGTTTCTTATTATTTTATTTTAGGTTTATTTAGTTTAGGTTTAGGTTTTAGGTTTTAGGGTTTAGGATTTAGGGTTTTAGGGTTTAGGTTTTAGGTTTTGGGGTTTAGGGTTTTGGGTTTAGGGTTTAGGTTTTAGATTTATGGTTTAGGGTTTAGGGTTTAGGATTTAGTGTTTAGGGTTTTAGTGTTTAGAGTTTATGGTTTTTTAGGGTTTTAGGGTTTAGGGTTTAGGGTTAGGTTTTTTAGGTTTAGTTTAGGTTAGGGTTAAGTTTTAGGGTTTAGGTTATTTTTTTTATTTTTTTTTAATTTTTTTTTAATTTTAATTTTTAAAATTAAGTATTTTAGGTTTAGGTTTATTTAGTTTATTTAGTTTATTTTTTATAATTATTTATTTAATTTATATTTTATTTAGGTTTATTTTATTTTATTTAGTTTTCTTTATTTATTTTAGGTTAGTTTTAATTTATTTTTTTTTAGTTTAGGTTTTATTCTTTATTTTAGTTTAGGTTTAGGTTTATTTTTTATTTTTTTTTGGGTTTAGGTTTATTTTTAGGTTTATTTTTTTAGTTAGGTTTAGGTTTATTTAGTTTATCTTATTTTATTAATGGTTTAGTTTAGGTTTAGTTTTATTTTTTTATTTATTTTATTTTATTTTAGGTTTATTTTATTTAGTTTTTTTATTATATTTTATTTAATTTATTTTATTTTTTATTTAGGTTTAGTTTTTTATTTTATTTAGGTTTTTTATTTTTTTTAGTTTAGGTTTTATTTATTTTATTTTAGTTTAATTTTATTGTTTATTTTATTTTTTTTATGTTTAGGTTTAGGTTTAGGTTTAGTTTATGTTTTATTTTATTTTAATATTTTGTTTTGTTTTGGTTTAGTTCTTTTATTTATTTTATTTTAGTTTATGTTCTTTTATTTATTTTATTTTTTAATTTTATTTAGTTTAGGTTTAGCTTTTTTTTAGGGTTTAGGGTTTAGGTTAGTTGAGGTTTAGGTTTGGGGTGTTGGTTTAGGGTTTATGGTTTAGGTTTAGGTTTTTTGGGTTTATTTAGTGTTTAGGGTTTTACAATTTGTTTATAATTTGGGATTTTAGGGTTTAGTGTTTATGGTTATTTAGGTTTTAGGTCTAAGGTTAGTTTTGTTTAGGGTTTAGGGTTTTGGGTTTTTTTAAGGAGAACAAATTGATTACATTTCTTTTATTTCATACTAAGTAACACAAGTTTTTAGGACACAAGCGTGACATAGACCAAAATGAGCACATAGAGCAAATTAGACCATAGATTAGAACCATCTTTACTTTACATAGTTTATTTATTCTTATTTCTAGTTTTAACCAGTCTCAGTGATCCACCATCATATATCTCTTATTTAACCTCATCACTCCTATTTATTACCTATTCCAGGTTATTTTACCACCTTTGAGTTTTATTTTTAGACTAGTTATTTATTTTTAGGTTTTGCCCATTCTTAGGGTTTAGGTTTATTTTTTTAATTTGGTTTTTTAGGATTAGGTTTAGGTTTTGGGGTTTTGGTTTAGGATTTAGGGTTTAGGGTTTTATTTTAGGGTTTAGGGTTTATGGTTTAGGGTTTAGGATTTAATGCTTTTAGGATTTAGGGTTTATTAGAGTTTAGGGTTTAGGGTTTAGAATTTTTTTTAGGGTTTAGGGTTTAGTTTAGGGTTAGGGTTTAGGTTTAGGTTATTTAGGGTTTAGGTTTAGGGATTATTTAGGTTTTGGTTTTAAATTAAGTAAATTATAGGTTTAGGTTTATTTAGTTGATTTATTTTATTTTACTTTATTTTATTTTTTATTTTATTTATGTTTATTTTATTTTATTTATTAGTTTAGTTTATTTTTTAGGTTTATTTATTTTTTTTTAGTTTAGGTTTTATTTTAGTTTATTTTTGGTTTAGTTTTTATTTTAGTTAGTTTTATTTTTATTTTATTTTTTTTATTTTTTAGGTTTAGGTTTACATTTTTATTTTATTTTGTTAGGTTTAGGTTTTAGGTTTTTATTTTAGGTTGATTTTTATGATTTATTTTTTAGTTTAGGTTTAGGTTTGTTTTTAGTTTACTTTACTTTATTTAGTTTAGGTTTAGATTTAGGTTTTATTTATTTTAGTTTAGTTTATTTTAGTTTATTTTTTATTTATTTTTTTTATTTTAGGTTTAAGTTTTTTTTTTAGTTTAGGGTTTAGGTTTTTTATTATTTTTTATTTTATTTTATTTAGGCTTATTTTATTTTTTATGTTTATTTTATTTATTAAATTTTAATATTAAGTTTATTTTTTTAGTTTAGTTTAGGTTTTCTTTATTTTATTTTTTATTTATCTTTAGTTTTTTATTTTTGTTTATTTTAGGTTTATGTTTAGGTTTTATTTTTATAATATTTATTTTATTTAGGTTTTGGTTTGTTTATTTATTTTATTTTAGGTTTAATTTAGTTTAGTTTAGGTTTAGTTTTAGGGTTTAGGTTTAGTTTAGGTTTAGGGTTTTAGGTTTAGGATTTTAGTTTAGGTTTTAGGGTTTAGGGTTTAAGTTTAGTGTTTAGCTTTGGGTTTAGGGTTTTAGGTTTAGGTTAGTTTAGGGTTAGTTTAGGGTTTAGGGTTTAGTTTAGGCTTTATGGTTTAGGGTTTAGGGTTAGGGTTTAGGGTTTAGAGATTAGTGTTTATGGTTTAGGGTTTAGGTTAGGGATATGGTTTAGGGTTTTACAAAAAATTATTCGGTTTGTTTATTTTAGTTTATTTTCATTTATTTTTAATTTATTTTATTTTTTATTTAAATTTATTTTAATTTTATTTAGTTTAGATTATTTATTTTAGTTCATTTTATTTTAGTTTAATTTTAAGGTTTAGGTTTAGTTTATGTTTATTTTAGTTTAGTTTTATTTTTTATTTTTATTTTTTAGGTTTACATTTTTTATTTTAGGTTAGGTTTAGGTTTTCTTTTTATTTTTTTTAGGTTTAGGTTTAGTTTTTTATTTTAGGTTTATTTTAGGTTTTATTTTTTTTATGTTTAGGCATATTTTGTTTATTTTATTTTATTTAGTTTAGGGTTTAGGTTTATTTTATGTTTAGGTTTAGGTTTCATTTATTTTAATTTAGTTTATTTTAGTTTAGGTTTAGTTTTATTTTTTTTTTATTTTAGGTTTAGGTTTTTTTTTAGTTTAGGTTTTTTATTTAGTTTTATTTTATTTTAATTTATTTTATTTTATTTTATTTTACATTTAGTTTTTTTAGGTTTTTTATTTTAGTTCATTTTATTTTTAGTTTAATTTTTGGTTTTTTATTTATTTTATTTTAGTTTAGTGTTTATTTTTTATTTTTTTATTTTTTATGTTTAGGTTTAGTTTTAGGTTTTTTGGTTTACATTTATTTTTATTTTATTTTTTTTTGGTTTAGGTTTTTTTTATTTATGTTATTTTTTTTAGGTTTTATTTAGTTTAGGTTTAGTTTTAGGTTTTAGGTTTGGGGTTTAGGGTTTAGGGTTTGGGGTTTAGGGATTAGGGTTTTAGGTTTAGGTTTTAGGGTTTAGGTTTAGGGTTTAAGGTTTAGGGTTTAGGTTTTAGGTTTTTTTGGGTTTAGGTTTAGGTTTTTTAAGTTTAGTTTAGGGTTTAGGGTTTAGGTTGTTTTAGGTTTAGGTTTAGGGTTAGGTTTAGTTATTTTTATTTTTTTTATTTTTTATAATTTTATTTTTTTTAAAATTAAGTAAGCTTGTATGTTTAGGTTTATTTAGTTTATTTTTATTTACTTCTTTATTTATTTAAGTTTATTTTATTTTTTATTTGTTTTTGTTTATTTATTTTAGTTCAAGTTTTTATTTTAGTTTATTTTTTTAGGATTAGGTTTAGGTTTAGGTTTAATTTTAGTTAGTAGTTTTTTTTAGTTTAGGTTTTTTTATTTTTTATTTTGGTTTATATTTAGGTTTTTTTTATTATTTTAGGTTTAGGTTTATTTTAGGTTTATTTTTAGTTTAGGTTTAGGTTTATTTTAGTTTATTTATTTTATTTATGGTTTAGGTTTAGGTTTATGTTTAGTATATTTTTGGTTTAGGGTTTGGTTTTATTTTTTATTTATCTTTAGATATGATTTTTAGGTTTAGGTTTTTATTTAGTTTTAATTTTATTTTATTTTTGGTTTATTTTATTTTTATTTTAGGTTTAGTTTTTATTTTATTTAGCTTTTATTTTTAAGTTTAGTTTAGGTTTTATTTATTTTAGTTATTTTTTTTTATTTTATTTTTTTTTAGGTTTAAGGTTTAGGTTTAGTTAGGTTTAGTTTAGGTTTAAGGTTTAGGTTGGTTTAGGGTTAGGTTTAGTTTAGGTTTAGGGTTTTGGTTTAGGTTTGGGTTTAGGTTTATGGTTTTAAGGTTTAGGATTTTAGGGTTTAGGGTTTAGGGTTTAAGTTTTAGGTATTTGGGTTTTTTTAGTTTCGGGGTTTAGGGTTTTGGTTTTTTAAGAGAATAAATTGATTCATCATTTCTTCTTTTTTTTCATTAACAAAGTAACTCAAGTTTTCTAAGACACAAGTGATAACATAGATAAAAAATGAGCACATAAAACAAATGAAAGATGAAATAAAGAACCATCTTTCTTATAAAACAGTTCCATAAGCGTGAGATTAGGTCATTCTTTAGTTTCTCCAGTTCCCTGAGAACCACCCGCCTCTCAGTGGCGGGACATCATATCCCCAGATCTCTCCTTAGCCACCACTTGAGTTATAACCTCTCTCACTCCTCTCACTCCATAACCACCAGCAGACCACCACCTCCATATCCGCAGGCACCTCAGGATCCCCCACCACCTGCGATAATCATCGCCTCCTGTAAGCCTCCATCGCCGGTCTAGGCTGAGCGATTGTGGTGATATTCTACACCCCTGAGGTTACACTTATTCTTAGGGATTAAGTTTGGAGTTACTTATGTTTAGGTTTGGGTATTTTGGGTATTTTTAAGGTTTATTTAGTTTATGTTGGTTTAGTTTATGGTTGTTTAGGGTCATGGTTTTAGAGTTTATGCTTTTGGGATTAGGTTTTAAGATTAGGGTTTAGGGTTTAGAGTTTGTGGGTTTTATTTAGGGTTTATGATTTAGGGTTTTAGGTTTTGGTATTTTGGGTTTAGGGTCAGATGTTTTTTAGGGTTTTAGGTTTAGTTTAGGGTTTGGGTTTAGTTTAGGGTTTTATTAAAGGTTTAGAGTTTTTTTTATAAATTCAAACCGATAGTTTAGGTTTATTTAGTTTATTTTATTTATTTTAGTTATATTATTATTTTTTTTTATGTTATTTTTCTTTTATTTAATTTTAGTTTATTTATTTTAGTTTATTTTATAGTTTAGGTTTTAGTTTTTTTTTTTTAGGTTTAGTGATTTTTTTTAGTGAGTTTTATTTTCTTTTAAGTTTAGGTTTATTTTTATTTAAGTATAAGTTTCTTTTTTTTATTTTATTTTTTAGTTTAGGTTTTAGGTTTTATTTTAGGTTTATTTTTTTTATTTTTAATTTATGTATTTTATTTATTTAGTTAGTTTAATATTTAAGAGTTTAGTTATTATTTTAGGTATTTTAGTAGGTTTATTTAGTTTTATTTTATTTATTTTATAGGTTTAGTTTATTTTATTTAGGTTTTATTTTAGTTTAGTTTAGGTCATTTTTATTAGTTTATTTATTTATTTAGGTTTATAGGTTAGATTTTAGTAGGTTCATTATTTTATTTTATTATTTTATTTATAGGTTCTTTATTTAATATTTTTTTTTATTTTAGTTTAGGTATAGCTAGGGTTGGGGTTATGGAAGAGGGGTAGGGTTTAGGGTAGGAGTGGGGAGTGGTTTAGGGAGGTGGAGGGTAGGGTAGGTTTTAGGGTTGAGTTTAGGGTTTTGGGTTATGATTTAGGACGGTGGGGTTTTATTGTGCTTGGGTTATGGTAGGTTCAAGTTTTAGTTTAAGGTTTAGGGTTTGTTTTTTTTTTAACATAACAAATTGATTCAACATTTCTTTTTTTTTATTTCATCAAGTAACACACCAAGTTATCTAAAACACAAGTGATGACATAAATAAAAAATGAGCACGCATAGAGCAAATTAAAGACCCTAGATAGCTAGAACCATCTTTACTTTAAATACACTTAAAGCGCAGTCGATTGGGTTATTCAATTTGTCTAGTTACCATCGTTTATTCTAGTATGATCCACCATCATATCACATCTCTCCCACCACCACCACCATAGTGAATTTTACTCACACCTCCATAACCAGCACTGCTTTGACCACCACCTCCATATCCATCAGCACCTCTAGTTCTCCCACCACCACTATGATTATTTATTTCTTTTACTCCATGCCATCTAGACTATTTAGAAGGCTTTTGTCATCATGGTTTTACCCATTCTTAGTGATTAGATTTAGTTTATTAGGTGGGTTTGGTTTAATTTTAACTTATTTTAGTTACTTTAGTTTAGTTTTTAGGGTTTAGGGTTTAGTTTAGTTTTAGGGTTTAGGTTTAGGGTGTAGTGTTTATGGTTTAGGGTTTAGATTTTAGTGTTTATGCATGAGGTTTATAGGATTTTTTAGTTTAGGATTTGTGGGTTTATTAGGGTTTAGTTTGGTTTTAGGGTTATTTTAAGTTTTAAGTTTAGTTTTTTTCAAAATATTAAGTTAGTTTAGGTTTATTTTAATTTATTTATTATTTATTAGTTTAATTTATTTTTAATTTTATTTTATGTTTATTTTTTAATTTTATTTAATTTAGTTTATTTATTTTAGGTTTATTTATTTATTTTAGGTTTTTACTTTAGTTTATTTTTTTTAATTTATGTTTAGGTTTATTTTTTATTTTTTTAGTGAGTTTTATTTTATTTTACTTTTAGGTTTAGTTTTATTTTATTTTAGGTTTAAGTAGTAAGGATGGTAAGTAGGGTTTAGGTTTTAGATGTTAGGATAGGGTCAAGATCAGTGAGGGTCCAGAGTAGGGAGCGTGGATGATTAGGTTTAAGGGCACAAGGCCCAGGGTATGTGGCTAGGGCCTTAGCTCAAGGGTTTAGGATTTAGGTAGTGTTTTACAAAGAAACTGACAAGTAGTAGTTTTATTATTTAGCTATATATATGTTTTATGTTTATTTTTTTTTATATAGTTTATTTATTTATATATTTAGTTTAGGTTTATTTAGTTTGTTTTTTTTGTTTTAGGTTTAGGTTTAGATTTTATGAGTTTATTTTTTAAGAAGTTTATTTTTTATTTTTGTGGTCATTTATTTTATTTTAGTTTAGGTTTGTTTTTTATTTTTATTTTAGGTTTTATTTTTAATTAATTAATTTATTATTTTATTTTATTTAGGGTTTAGGTTTGTTTAGGTTTAATATATTTTAGGTTTAGAGTTTAGGTTTTCTTTTTATTTTATTTTAGGTTTATTTTTAGGTTTAGGTTTTTATTTAGTTTTATTTTATTTTATTTTTATTTTAGGTTTACTTTTTATTTTATTTAGGTTTTATTTTTTTAGTTTAGTTTAGGTTTTTATTTCTTTATTTTAGTTTATTTTTATTAGAGTCTTTAGGTTTTATGTTTGGGTTTAGATTTTAGTTTAGGTTTTATTTTTTATTTTTTTTATTTTATTTGTTGTGTTCTTTATTTAATTTATTTTTAGGTTTTATTTAGTTTAGTTTAGCTTTTAATTAGGTTTTGGGTTAGTTGAGGGTTTATGGTTTAGGGTGTAGGGTTTAGGGTTTAGGGTTTAAGTTTTTGGTTTTTATAATTTAGGATTTATGGTTTGGGGTTTTTATTGTTTAGGCTTTAGGGTTATGGTCTAAGGTTCAAGTTTTAGTTTAGGGTTTAGGGTTTTGGTTTTTTTTTAACATAACAAATTCAGATTCAACATTTCTTTTTTTTATGTCATCAACTAAGTAACACACCAAGTTATCTAAAATTCAAGTGATGACATAAATAAAAAATGAGCACGCATAGAGCAAATTAAAGACCCTAGTAGCTAGAAGCATCTTTACTTTAAATACAGCCCATTTTGCAGATCGGATTGGCTTATTCAATTTGTCTAGTTACCATCGAACCATTTCAGAGTAGCTGATCCACCATCATATCTTCTCCCACCACCACCACCATGGCTATAACCTAGCTCCATGACCGCTTTGACCACCACCTCCATATCCATCAGCACCTCTAGTTCTCTCACCACCACTATGATTACCGCCTTTTATGTGATCTAGATCGATTTATGATGCTCCATCAAGGTTTTACCCATTCTTAGTGTTTAGGTTTAGTTTATTAGTTTTATTTTAGGTTTAATTTTTAACTTATTTAGTTACTTTAGGTTTAGGTTTAGGTTTAGGGTTTAGGGTTTAGGTTTTAGAGTTTAGGTAGGGTTTGGTTTTTAGTTTTTATGGTTTTATAGGTTTTATGCAGGGTTTAGGCATTTTAGGTTTGTGGTTTAGGGTTTAGTTTGTAAGTTTAGGGTTGTGGTTTAGGTTTAGGTTTTTTTTTAAGTTTTGGTTTAGGGTTTTTTTTTAAATTAAACCCAGTGGTTAATTTAATTTATTTTTATTTATTATAGTTTAATTTATTTTTTTAATTTATTTATGTTTATTTTTTTAATTTTATTTAATTTAGTTTATTTATTTTGGTTTATTTATTTTAGTTTAGGTTTTACTTTAGTTTATTTTAGTTTAGGTTTAAGTTTAGCTTTAAGTCTATTTTAGTGAGTTTTATTTTATTTTATTTTATGTTTATTTTATTTTTTTTTTACATTTTATTTTATTTTTTAAGTTTTATTTTTTTTTTTAAGTTTATTTTTTAGTTTTATTTATTTTAGTTTAGGTTTATTTATTTTTTTTATTATTTATTTTATTTTAGAATATTTTAGTTTAGTTTTATTTTATTTATTTTTTATTTTTAGGTATTTTAGGTTTAGGTTTTATTTTTTTATTTATTATTTAGTTTATTTTATTTATTTTTTAGTTTTATTTTTATGTTTTATTTTTGTAGTTTTATTTTTATATTTATTTTAGTTATTTATTTATTTTAGTTTAGGTAGGTTTTTATTTTTAGGTTTTATTTTATTTATTTTATTGGTTTAATTATTATTATTAAGTTAGGGTTTAGAGTAGGGTTTTTATTTTTAGTAGGGTAGGTTTGGTAGCATTTTGGGTTTAGGATTTAAGGTTTGGGTTTATAGGGATGGGGTTTGTGGTTGATAGGTTTAGGTTTAGGTTAGTCTTATAGTTTTGTTTTGGGTTTAGGGTTTTTAGTTTTTTTTAACTAAGAATAAATTTAGATTCAACATTTATTTCTTTCAATTTCATCAACCATGTAACACACCAAGTTTTCTATGACACAAGCGATGACATAGATAAAAAATGAGCACGCATAAAGAAAATCAAAGACCTTAGATAACTTGAACCATCTTTACTATAAAGACACAGTTTCATAAGCAGTAGATTAGATCGACCATTCTTCATTTTCTCTAGTTTCCATCAGAACCACCAGACCTGTCAAGTAGGAGGATGCACCATCATATCCCCGATCTCTCCCTCCGCCACAAATACCATTGTAATCTTCGTCTCTTCTCCTGCCTCCATAACCACCACTACTCCAACCACCACCTCTATATCCATCAGCACCTCCAGTTCCCCCACCAGCTCTATGATAACTGCTGCCTCTGCCTTCGCCTCCATCACCAGATCTAGACTAAAGCTGTTTGACAATGATGTTCCTACCATCAAGGTTCTGCCCATTCTTAGGGTTTAGGTTTAGGATTAAGTTTATTTGGTTTTAGGGTTTAGTTTATTTTAATTTATTTAGTTTAGGTTTATTAGGGGTGGAGGTGTGGAGGGTTTAGGTTTAGGGTTTATGAGGTTTATTTAGGTGCAGGGAAGATGCTTTTGGTTTAGTGAGGATTAGGTTTATGGTATTTTAGGGTAGTAGGGTTAGAAGGAGGTAGGTTGCTGGTTTAGGGTGTGGTAGGGTTTAGGATTTAGGGTTTTAAAAAATAGCAAAAAGTGTTTATTTAGTTTATTTTTTATTTATATTTATTTTGATTTATATTTATTTATTTATTTTATTTAATAGTTTAGGTTTTCTAGTTTATTTTTCATTTAGTTTAGGTTTAGGTTTATTTAGTTGAGTTTATTTTATTTTTTTAAGTTTAAGTTTTTTTTTTTTATTTTAGGTTTATGTTTAAATTTTATTTTATTTTTTTAGGTTTATTTTAAATTTTTTATTTTATGTTTATTTTAGGTTTTATTTTTTTAGTTTAGGTTTAAGTTTATTATAGTTTATTTTATTTTTTTAGTTAGTTTAGTTTAGGTTTAGCTTTATATTTTGGTTTACGTTTATTTATTTTAGTTTAGTTTATTTTAGTTTAGGTTTAGGTTTATTTATTTTATTTTTTTTTATTTTAAGTTTAGGGTTTTTTAGTTTACAATTTAGGTTTTATTTTTAATTTATTTTTAGGTTTTATTTTTAGGTTTATTTTTTATGTTTATGTTTTTATTTTATTTAGTTTTAAGTTTATTTTATTTTTATTTTACATTTGTTTAATTTATTAAAGTTTTTTATTTTTTTGTTTATTTTATTTTTTAGTTCAGTTTCGGTTTTTCTTTATTTTATTTTAATTTTTTTATTTTATTTTATTTTTAGGGTTAATTTTAAGTTTTTCTTTTATTTTATTTATTTATTTTATTTAGGTTTAAGTTTTTTTATTAGGATTTATTTAGTTTAGGTCAGTTTTTTAGGTTTTGTTTAGGTAGAGTTTATGGTTTGGGTTGTTTAGTTTTGTGGTTTAGGTTTAGGTTTAGGTTAAGGCTCATGCTTTAGGGTTTTAGGGTTTAGTGTTTAGCCTGTGGTTTAGTTTGTGGTTTATCAGGGTTGGTTTGGTGGGTTAGTTATGGTTTTAGTTTTGTGGCTCATTTGGGTTTTGGCCTACAGGGTCAGGGTTTAGGTTTTGTGGTTAAGTTTAGGGTTTAGGCTCAGGGCATGTGGCTTAGATACAGGGTTTAGCTGATGGGTTGGTTTAGGGTTTGTGGTAGGATCATTTTAGGATTTGGTTCTTTTAAAAAAAATCAAAACAATAGTTTAGTTTTAGTAATTTTTTATTATTTTAGTTTATTTTTATTTTTTTATTTTTATTTGTTTATTTTTATTTTATTACTTTATTTATTTAGTTTATTTATTTGTTAGTTTTTTATTTAGTTTATTTTAGTTTAGATTTATTTTTTAGTGTTTTATTTTTATTTTTTTAGGTTTAAGTTTTATTTTTTTTATTTTTAGGTTTAGGTTTATTTATTTTATTTTAGTTTAGGTTTTAGGTTTTATTTTAGTTTTAGGTTTTATTTAGTTTATTTAGGTTGATTTTAGTTCATTTTATTTTATTTAGTTTAGGTTTAGGTTTAGTTTAGGTTTAGTTTATTTTAGGTTTATTATTTATTTTTGTTTAGTTTATTTTAATTTTTGTTGAGGTTTACTTTAATTTATTTATTTTATTTTTATTTTTATGTTTAGTTTTTTTTTATTTGAGATCTTTTTATTTTATTTTATGTTTATTTTTTAGGTTTAAGATTTAGTTTTATTTTATTTTATTAGGTTTAATTTATTTTTTTTATTTTATGTTTAATTTTATTTTGTTAATGTTTTCATTCAATGTTTATTTTATTTTTATTTTTATTTTATTTTATTAGTGTTTTAATTTATTTTATTTTTTTAGGTTTATTTACTTATTTATTTTTTTTATTTTAGGATTTAGGGTTTAGGGTTTTAGGGTTTAGGATTTTATTTGTGGTTTTAAGGGTCTAGTTTAGTTCAAGTTTTAGGGAAGTTTGGTTTGGTTATGATCATGGGTCAGTTTAGCCTAGGTCAGGCAGGATCAGACCAATGCCTAGAGCTAGGACTCCAGGGTCCAGTGCAGGTTTAGGGTTGATCAGGATTGGCCTAGGTTGTGGCATCTTTTAATCCAAACCCATGCCTAGGCTCCATTTTAGTTATTTTAGTTAATATTTATTTTAGGTTTATTTATTAATAGTTTATTTATTTAAGTTTATTTATCTTTTCCACCATCTTTTATTTATTTTTTTTTAAGTGACTTTTATGTTTTATTTTAATTCCATTTTTTGATTAGCTCAGGTTTAGGTGTGGGTTTAGCATTTGTGGTTTTGTTTGTGGTCATGGTTTTGTGTTTAGGTAGGGTGGGTTCAGTTGGTAGGGTTAGTGTTTTTAGTTTAAAGTACAATTTTAGTGTTTTAGTTTTAGTGTAGGTTTAGTTTGGTTTGGGTAGTGGGGTTGTGGTTTAGGATTTAGTTTAGTAGTGTATTCTTAGGGTCTATGATTTTAGGTTTGGTTTTTATTCTCTTTAATTTTGGGTTATGGTATTTGGTCTAGGGTTTAGGTTTTATTTGGTTTTGGTTTAGTTTAGTTTATTTTAAATCAAAAAGCATAATTTTTTTTAGTTTATCTTGAGTTTATGGCCTAGTAGATATTTTTTTTTAAAGCAAGTAAACCATAGTTTAGTATTTTATTTTATTTAGTTTAGTTTATTTATTTTAGTTTATGTTTTTTTATTTTAATTTTTTAGGTTTAGAATCATTTTAGTTGAGTTTATTTTATTTTATTTTAAGCTCAGTTTACATTTTTGTGGTTTGTGGTTTTAGTTTATTTTTGGGTTGGGGTTAGGTTTTATGGTTTAGGTTTAGTGTTTTAGACTATCAGGATTTTGTGGTTAGGGATTGGGTTTTGGGTTTGGCCTATATTTGTGGTGTAGTAGGGTTTAGGGTAGATTCAAATGGGTTTATGATTATAGGGTTTTTTTAATTTTTTTTTTTAATTTTATTTAGAGTGAGGATTAGTCAGTTTAGGGTTTATTTAGTTTTAGGTTTGTTTTTATTTTGGTTTATTTTAAAATAAGCAAAGACATGTTTTTTTTATTACTTTATTTTTAGGTTTAGGGTTTAGGTTTAGATTAGGTTTAGGTTTTTTTTTTCAATTAAGTAGGTTTATTTATTTTATATTTTTATTTTATTTTTTATTTTATTTATGTTTATTTTAATTATTTAGTTTAGTTTATCTTTTATTTAGGTTTTATTTAGTTTATTTTTGTTTTATGTTAGGTTTATTTTTAGTGAGTTTTATTTTAGTTTATTTTTAGCTTGGTTTTATTTTATTTTTTTAGTAGTTTAGGTTTTATTTTATCATTTATGTTTAGGTTTTTTGGCTAGGGTTAGGTTTTAGTTTAGGTTTATTTTTATTAAGCAACTAGGTTTAGGGTTTTAGTGTTTTAGGGTTTGGGTTTAGGTTTTTTTTTTTAGTTTAGTGGTCTTAAGGGTCAGTTTATGGTTATATTATGGCTAGAGTTTGGGTTAGTTTGGGGTTTTTTAGGGTAGGGTTTAGGTTTAAAGCCTATAGTTTTTCAGGTTTAGGGTATTAGTTTAAGGTTAGGTTATTATTTAAGCCATAGTTTACATCTTTTATTTTTTTTATTTTTTTTATTTAGGATTGGGTTTAGGGTTTTAGCTTTAGTGACATTTATTTTAAATTAAACCCAGTTTTAGATTTTAAGTTTTAGGGTTTTTTAGATCGTGGATTAGGTTTTTTTTTAAAATTAAGTAAAGGTAGGTTTAGTTTATTTAGTTTATTTTATTTATGTTAGTTTATTTTATTTTATTTATATTTATATTTATATTTATTTTATTTATTTAGTTTATTTATTTTAGTTTAGGATTTTATTTTAATTGAGTTTTATTTTATCTTATCTTTTTAGGTTTTGGTTTTATTTTTTTTTTAGTTTAGGCTTTTTTTATTTTATTATTTTTAGGTTTATTTTTGGGTTTTACTTTTAATTTAGGTTTGGTTTATTTTTAGTTTATTTTATTTTATTTCTTGGTTTAGGTTTTAGGTTTAGTTTATTTTAGGTAGGTTTAAGTTTTATTTTAGTTAATTTATTTTAGTTTAGATTTAGTTAATTTTATTTTATTTTAGGATTTAAGTTTTTTTTTGTTTTTAGTTTTTTAGGGTTTAGGGTTTGTTTTATTTTGTGTTTTTTGGTTTTTTTAGGTTTAGTTTTAGTTTAGGTTTATTTAAATTAAGCAAACCAGTTTAGGTTTTTTTTTTATATTTAGGGTTTAGGTTTAGGTTTTTTAAGTTTTGGGTTTTATTTTATTTAGGATTTAATGTTAGGTTTTATGTTTTTGGAGCCCAGGGTTTAAGTCAGGTAAGGTTTTATGTCAGGGTAGGTCAGAGTTTAGGGTCAGGTTTAGGGTTTATGGAGTTAGGTTTATCTGTTCTGTGGTAGGTTTTAGGCATTTAGGTTTAGGTTTAGGTCAGGTTTAGGATATTTTAGTGTTAAGGTTTAGGGTTTAGAGTTTCCAAGATTAAGGTTTAGGATTTTTTTCTAAATTAAACCCATTAGTTTATATTTATTTATTTTAGATCATTTATTTTAGGTTTTATTTTATTTTAATTTGGTTTTATTTTAGTTATTTTTTCTTTATTTAGGTTTATCTTTTAGTGAGTTTTATTTTATTTTAACTTTGGTTTTAGTTTTAGTTTTAGTTTTGTTTTTTGGGTAGGTTTTAGTTTAGGGCTCAGGGTTTTGGTAGGATTTTGTTTTGGCTCAGGGTTAGGCTCATTTGTTAGGGTTTAGGAGGTTTAGGGTCAGGGTTTTAGGTTTGGTGGGTTTAGGGTTTAGGGTAGGATAAGGCTCAGCCTAGTTTTGGGTAGGGTTTAGGTGGTTTTATTTTTTATTATTTTGATATTTTTTTATTATTTGGGTCAGTAGGGTTTTGGTTAGGTAGGGTCATTTTAGTTTAGGTTTATTTTTAAATTAAGCAAAAGATTTTTTAGTATTTTTGTGGTTTAGGTTTATTTAGGTTTTTCTTTAAATTAATTAAACGCAAGTTTGTTTATTTAGTTTATTTTATATTTTTAGTTATTTTAGTTTTCTTTTTTTATTTTTTATTTTGTTTGTATTTAATTTATTTATTTATTTATTTTAGTTTAGTTTTTATCTTATTTATTTTTAGTTTAGGTTTATTTATTTTTTAGGTTTATTTTATTTTAGTTTAGGTTTTAGTTTTTCTTTTATTTTTTAGGTTTATTTTTTAGTTAAGTTTCATTTTAATTTTATTTTTTGGTTTAGGTTTTAATTTTTATTTTGAGGTTTCAAGTTTTTATTTTATTTTCTTAAGTTTAGCTTTTAAGTTTTTATTTTAGGATTATTTTTAGGTTTTACTTTTTAGTTTAGTTTAGGTTTATTTTAGTTTATTTTATTTATTTTAGGTTTAGGTTTAGGTTTAAGTTTAGGTTTTATTTATTTTAGTTTAGTTTATTTTCGTTTAGGTTTAGTATTTTTAGTTTATTACAAATTTATTTTATTTATTTTAGGTTTTATTTTAGGTTTATTTTTAGGTTTAGATTTTATTTAGCTTTTATTTTATTTTATTTTAGTTTTATTTTAATTTTATTTTATTTTATTTTACATTTTAGTTTTTTATATTTATGTTTTATTCAGGTTTATCTAATTTTTAGTTTAATTTAGGTTATTATTTATTTTGTTTTATTTTATTTTTATTAGTTTATTTTTTTATTTTAGGTTTAGGTTTTAATTTAGAATTTTATTTTATTTTATTTTTTTAATTTATTTAGGTTTAGGTTTTTTATTTTTAGGTTTTTGGGTTTATTTTAGGTTTTTTAGGGTTTTAGGCTTTAGGGTTTTGGGTTTAGGGTTAGGGTTTAGGGTTTAGGGTTTAAGTTTTAGTGTTTA
Organism: Cymbidium sinense; assembly: GCA_021442155.1. Taxonomy (NCBI): domain Eukaryota; kingdom Viridiplantae; phylum Streptophyta; class Magnoliopsida; order Asparagales; family Orchidaceae; genus Cymbidium; species Cymbidium sinense. Next base: position 20,455 of record JAKCPB010000214.1, on the reverse strand, counting down.
GGCTTTAAGGTTTAGGGTTTTTAGGGTTTAGAGTTTAAGGTTTACGGTTTGGGGTTAGCTTAGGGTTTAGTGTTATGTTTTTTCAATTTTTTATATATATATTTTTATATTTATGGTTTAGGGTTTAGGGTTTAGGTTTTTGGTTTAGGTTTTAGGTTAAGGGTTCATGTTTTAGTTTAGGTTTAGTGTTTTTGGTTTTTTATTTATAATAGAGAATAAATTCAAATTCAACATTTATTCTTTTTGATTTAACCAACCAAGTAACACACCAAATTTTTTATGACACAAGAGATGATATTGATGAAAAATAAGCATGCGTAGAGCAAATGAAAAAGCCTAGATAACTAGAACCATCTCTACTGTAAAGACACAGTTCCATAAGTAGTAGATCGGATCGGTCGTTCTTCAATTTCTCCAGTTCCCATCAAAACCACCCTGGCCTCTCGAGTAGCAGGATCCACCATCATATCCCCGATTTCTCCCTTCACCACCACCATTGATGTAACCTCCTTCGCTCCTCCCGCCTCCATAACCACCACTGCAACGACCACCACCTCCATATCCACCAGAACCTCTAGATCCCCCACCACCAATCCCATGCTTCTCTCGCTTCCACACTAAGCTGGTGAAGATGATGTTCCTAACATCAAGATTTTGCCCATTCTTAGGATTTATGTTTAGGTTCAAGTTTATTAGGTTTTAGAGTTTAGATTTATTTTTAAATTTATTTTTAGGGTAGGTTTAGGTTTATTTAGTTTACTTATTTTAATTTTTATTTATTTTAGTTTATTTTATTTTTTTTTATTTTATTTAGGTTTATTTTTAACTTTATTTAGTTTAGTTTATTTATTTATAGTTTATTTTTTTTTTAGTTTAGGTTTTATTTTAATTTATTTTTTTAGGTTTAGGTATATTTTATTTTATTAGGTTTATATTTTTTTTGGTTTTAGGGTTTAGGTTTTAGGTTTAGTTTTATTTTAAGTTTAGGGTTGGGTTTTAGTTTAGGGTTTATGGTTTAGGGTCTTTAGGGTTTTTTTTGGTTTAGGTTTTTAGTTTAGGGTTGGGGTTTAGGGTTTAGGTTAGTTTTATGGTTTTATTTTATTTTAGGATTAGGGTTTATGATTTTAGGGCTTAAGATACTTTTAAATAAGTAAACCGACAGTTTAGGTTATTTTATATTTGGTTTTATGGTTTAGGATTTTTTTATGATTTCTTAAGATACTTTTAAATAAGTAAACCGATTTAGTTTATTTAGTTTAATTCAATTTATTTATTTTTATTTATTTTGGTTTATTTATTTATATTTATTTTAGTTTATTTATTTTGGTTTATTTATCTTAGTTTTAGTTTTTTTTTTATTTTAGTTTACTTTTTTTTATTTTGGTTTAGCTCATTTATTTTACTGAGTTTATTTATTTATCTTTTTTTAGTTTTGGGGTTTTGGGGCTCAGGGTTTATGGTTCCAGGGTTTAGGGTGGTGGGTCAGCATTTAGGCTTTAGGTCAGGGTTTTTGGTTTTAGGGTTGTGTTTAGGGTTTAGGTGCAGTGGGTTTAGATTGTGGTTTAGGGTTTAGGGGTAGGGCTAGTTTGGGCCTAGGCTTTAGGTTTTAGGTTTAAGGTTAGGATTTTTTTTATTTTAAAATTTTTACTTTAGGGTTTAGGTTTTAGGTTTAGGTTTTAGTTTAGTTTATTTTTAAATTAAAAATGGTTATTTTTTAGTTTATTTTAGGATTTAGGGTTTTTTATGATTAAGTTTAGGTTTTAATTAAGTAAACCATCACATTTTGGTTTATTTAGTTTATCAATTTATTTTTATTTATTTTAGTTAATTGTTTTATTTATTTAGTTTAGTTTATTTTATTTTAAATTTATTGATTTTTGTTTAGGTTTTTTATTTTAGTATATTTTTTAGGTTTAAGTTTATTTTTTAGTTCAGTTTTATTTTTATTTTATTTTTTTATTTAGGTTTTACTTTTTATTTTTAGGTTTAGTTTAGGTTTTTATTTTATTTTTTTAGGTTTAGGTTTTAAGTTTTTTTTAGGTTTTTTTTAGTTTAGGTTTAGGTTTATTTTTAGTTTGTTTTGTTTTATTTAGTTTAGGGTTTTTAGATTTAGGTTTATTTTATCTATTTTAGTTTAGTTTATTTTAATTTATGTTTTTTTTGGGTTTTAAGTTTTATTTATTATTTATTTTATGTTATATTTTTAGTTTTTTTAAGTTTAGGTTTTAATTTAGTTTTTATTTTATTTTGTCTTAGTTTTATTTTAGGTTTATTTTAGTTTTATTTTACGTTCAATTTTTAATTAATTTAGGTTTTTTATTATTAGGTTTATCTTTTTTTTAGTTTAGTTTTGGTAATTATTTATTTTATTATAGTTTATTTTTATTAATTTATTTCATAGTATTAATTTACCTGGGCAGCCTCCTTTTCCACCTCCTCTTCCACCACCTCGGCCATCATACCGGCCATCACAGCTGTCACAACGACCATTTCCACCACCTCAGTAGCCTACCCAGTATTCATATCCATCGCCAAGTATCTACTTTCCACCTACTCTTATCAATAGATTGAATAAGCCATATTCATTCAAGAGGGAGGTAGTTAGAAAAATCTTTAAGAATCTCTTAAAGAAACTTGACTTTCAGTTACCAAAGCCTAAGCGGCTGGAGGAAGTGGGCAAGAGCAATGATTCTAGCTATTGCCCTACCACTGCATGTTAGGCCATGTCTTAGAGGATTGTATCACTTTTAAGGACTAGCTTGAGTGCAGCTACAAGTTGAGAGCCATAGTTATCCCTAAGGAATACTTATTAGAACAACCATCCAGTTCTATTAAAGTAATCCTTGGGGATACTTACGATTCTCTTAAGACCAAAGAAGGTTTGGATATCTCCCTATCCCGAACCTCTAAGAACATCATTTCTAAGATCAAGAAGCTTTCCAAAGTAGCTCAAACCTCCAACACCAAGGAAGGTTTGCTAGTTGCAAAGGACAACTTGGGGAGGGTGACAACCCACCAATAGCAGCAGCTCACCATACTTGCCCGGATAGTCCAAGTAGCATAACCACTGTCCGACTCCAGTAATCCCTCCACCGTTGCATCTACCACCTCTTCTGCTAGCTCCTCTTCTACCGACAAGAGTGTTGTATCTACGGATAAGCACACTAAATCATTTACTCCACTTACTTTACTTGATTTCTATCATGTACCTCCACCCAAAAAGAAATTAATGAAGAAAGTTGATTCTACTTATATATTGTCTACTTCTGATGCTTTGATTTTATTCTTATTGAAAGCTCTCTGAGTCTAAATAAAAATAATAGTTCTAGTAGTTCTGATCCTTTCCTTTTTGATGAGTCGACTATCCTTCTATGAATCAATCTTCACCTCTTGAGATTGACTTGGAGTTAACTAACTTGAGGATCCCATAAGAGAAGCTATAGGTATGCTGATGAAGGTAAAACTTTTCAAGCTCATCATTCCAAGATGTAATCAAGTCACGCAAAGGGCAAAGTTCTACCTCCTAGGTAACACCTGTGATAAGGATAAGCAAGTTATTGGTTTGAATGTGGAGATAGCCCGTCCATAAGATGCTCCACCCATGGATATGCTTATGGAGTACAAAGCTAGAGTTGATTACAATGTCCTAGCTCACTTTAGAAAGTTTCCATCTAAGTTAAGCAATACACGATGCTCTTATCTTATCCAAAGAGATGAGGGAATCTCTAATCAAAGCCTTACTTGATCTAGAGATATGCTTACCACCGCTACTAAAGAAGAGGCATGCCACTCGAAGGACATCTTAGGAGTTACATTCAACCATGAAGACTTACTCCTAGAGACGAAAGAGCACAATCGCCACTTTACATTAAAGTGGATGTTGGTAGATACAAGCTATCCGAGTTCTACCTCAAGTGTATCCAACATTATGAGTCTAAGAACCCTTGCCTACTTGAGGATCGACATCTAAAACTCCAAAAAAAAGGATGATGTTGAGAGGATTCAATGAACAAGGCGAGGGCCTTGTGGTTTTATTTTGGATGTATGGGGGGGGGGGACACCACATGATTGTAGGGGATACTTTTGAGGTGATATGGTACAACATTTAGGTATGATGTACTATCTCAAAGATAGAGACATCACCCTACAATGGACCTAATCACAAGGACTCTTTAGGCATGATGGGTCTTCGAATGTACTAGAGATTTCTCCCCTACTTTACATGGATGAATAAAGCAAGGTTTATATTAAACTAGGTTTTTAAGTTCTCTAGGCAAGCCTCATAGTTAATTACATCTTAGAAATGAAATTTCCTAAGAATACTCGATTAAAGTAGACAATTATCATCTCCAAAGATTTAAGGTTACACTATTAAAAGATTGGTTTTATTTAGAAAATCAATTGGGAAAGTTCAAGGAGAAGACTTATTGTTGAAATCCAAATAAAATAATTAGGAAATTCTCATGATACTAAGAATTTAAAGAGCATTCCAATCTATCCTATGGTTGGGCTTTATAATTTTAAAGTTGAGGAGATTTATATGTTTTAATTTGAAATTTAATTAGATTACTAGGGCTTATTATCCACCAACATAAGGTTGTGGGAATGCTTAAGAGGTGAAGATTTATGCTCGTAGTTCAAAGGAAATAGCTACTTTGGATCCTAAATCTAGGGAGCTTTAGTAGCTAAAAGCATGACCTAATTCTAAGAGACATAAGGGTTTACCTCCACAAGAGAGAATAAATTGTGTAGCTTCTTCACTTATAACTGTCTAGGGTGGCCGCTTGCTAACTCCTCCTATGATTTTAAAATCATAGAGCATATCACTTAATCTATAGATGCAAAATATTTTCAAATTTTATTTCATTTTAAACACATTATTTTGACAGAGGCTTTAGGATTTTTTATGCCTAAATGTATGATGAAATAGGTTATGGTCAAATAAGAAGAAGGTGTTCTCCACCATAACGGATGCCCTCACAAGTCAAGCATTCCCCTATCATGCAAGGATGGAGATCCATCATGTTCAAGAGTGAAATGATATGCATGCATGATGTGACATATACAACCATATAGCTAAAGCTAAATCTTTTAATTATCTTATTTATGTCTTAGCTTTATGATGAGGTTATGAGTTGTTTAAAATTTAGTTATGAGTGATTAGTTGGGAAAAGTTATTTTTATCCTAAGAGCCTAATCATATCCAAGCCACACATTAAAGCATCAATCATTTAAGAAACTATGAAAAGCATGCCATCCTAATGCACAATGTAAACATAACATCAAATTATATAAACTATCATAAAAGAATAAAAGGTCGTGGGTGGGTACCCCATAAACAAAGAGAGAAAAGATGGGTAGCCAAGCTCTACCATTATACAACCTGGAATATAAAAGAACAATTATAATTGTATTAAATCATATGAGGGTCTTCTTTCTTCATATCTCCATTTCTGATTTGGTTCTTCTTTGATTTGGATGGTGCTTGCTTCAAAGGCATCACAGGGCACCCCGGACAAAGCCTTGCCACCGCTCATCCTAATCCCCATCACTAATTCTTTATTGCAAAAATTACATTTATGGGGAAAAGTAAATCTAACTACACCGCAAAATAGAGGTTAGCTAAATATACATATAATCCCAAGCTTGTATTTATAATTTGGACTTAACACCTACACATGTAACTAAACCTATCCTAACTTGGATTATGCTTAAGGATTTAAGCAACCTGCAAAAAGAGCATTCACATTTATTTTTAAGCATCCCTTAAGCATAATCCCCTCTAATAAAAATGATTAGGCTAATATTGGCCTATCATCCAGTCTATGAAGTATACACCATAACATCCAATCTAAAATAATACATCATAAAAAAACATATATCACATCATACACCATCCTAACTTAGAGCTAGAAGTGGTGACTTAATTCTAATGTGTGTATTAAGGCTTGTGTGGTAAGTCTTATTAGGCATTAGTGTTGTATTTTCTAAATGTAGAAGGATTCAATTTAACATGAAAGGTTGATTTCACTTAAAAGTAATTTAATTGAATTGAGAATTTTAATTTATGTTTTCCATTGTTTCATCTGATTACACTTAGCAACTAAGTGTTTTAAAGAGAGGAAAAGAGGATTGGCCTCTTTCATCCCTAACTTAAGTCACTTTCTAAAGTATATTAATTTGATTTAGCTCTCGTTAGTGAATGACTTATTAAATGATTTAATTAATCTTAAGTTTAGGTTCACTTTAAATAATTCTATTCAAAATGAAAGGCATCTTAAGATTTATTTAATTGAATTACTACCACATAACATATATTAAATCATTCCTTTCCATCACATGTAACATGCATATGATTTAATCCTAAGTATATCTATACATGCAACATATTTTAGCACACTTAAATGATGAATGTATGTGTATGTTTAGAATTTATATTTTATTTGATTTAATTATTTAAACATATTAATTTAAAACTTTATCCAAATTCTGATACAAAAATGACATAAGAATGAAATTAAATAGGCAAGTGCCATTGTTAAATCAGGGAAGTGAGCTTATCTAATGACCTTCTTGGAGCTAGCTAAAGCCTTATATTCTGGATGTCCGACTATATACCCATTTGCATTCAAACATATATAAATTCGTATACATGAACATAGGAAATAAGCTCCAAATCATATGGCCAATTAATTCAACCACTTAGTCAATTATGAATGCATGCAATTTTAATGTAAAATGGGATTTTCATTCACTAATCACATATACATGTACAAAGATATAGTACATGTCATTGTTAAACTAGGAAGTGAGGTAATCAAATGACCTCCTTGGGCTAACTAAATCCTCGTATTCTAGATGTCTGACTATATACTTGCTTTTGGACACACATGGATGTATACATAAATGAGGGAAAGAAATCCATGCAAATATTATATATTTTTTGATTGAATCATTATATATATGAATTAAAGCTCTATCCAAATTCTAATGTTAAAATACATAAGAATGAAATCAAATGGGTATGTGTAAAAACAAGGGAAGTGAGGTAATCAAATGACCTCCTTGGGGCTAACTAAAGCCTCATGTTCCTGATGTCCGAATATATACCCATTACCATTCAATCTTATATAAATCAACACATGAATAGAGGAAAGAGAACTCAACATTCATAAACTTAAGCTATAAGCACATGCATTTCTTATGTATTTATAACTAGCATCATAAAATATATTATTATTAAATTATAAGCTTTTGAAAAACACAATTAGATTTAATAGTGATAATAGCCATTCATATATTAAATTAAATCAACACATGCAAGCTTACATAAAGTAAATCCATTTTATTTTACTTGATTTTGAAAAGATGGATGCATGAATTCAAATGACATACCAAATTTAACATGATTGGAAGGAGGTCAAATAAGGACAATCAAACTAATTCTTAAGGACAATCAAATCAAATAAGATTATTTAAAAACTAAAGCTTCTTTATTAATTAAGTTTTGGATGTGATATGATTTAAAGAGGAGAAGAGAAATCATTTGTTTTTAAACCCACTCCCACATTAGTGATTTGATTTAATTTAAGGAAATGTAATTAAGTTGATTTTATGGGTTAATTAAGTTGAACCCTTAATTAGATGAATTAATTACTTTACCTATGTCACCTTAAAGTAATTAACTAAATAATTATGAGCCAACATGATATGCATGGAAAATAAACTTACAATGATCCTAGGAAATAAGGGCCTAATGCAATTGGCTCATGATTAATAGTTAATTAGATGGGACTTAATTAATTACTCTTATAATTTTCCCACACATGTGGACTAACCATAATTTAATTAAACTCCTTTACGTTATTAAACACCCGAAGATCTACCCCATGATTTAATTAATTAAGGTCTGATGTGATTATGATTTCAATTTGATTAAGTGATTTAATTAATTAGTTAAATCTTAATTAATTTCATTTTAAAAAAGGGTGAAATGAACTTAGGTAAAGGGGTCCCAACCCTATTCCTTAGTTCACTTAATGTTGAACAAAGATTAATAAACTTAATTAACCAATTTATTACTCTTCATGGGATTAATTAATCATTAATTAACTTAAAAGAGTAATTAAGGTTTAATTAGTCAATTTTCCTAATTAAGTGAGCAATAAATCTCAAGAAATTCATGGGAGGTAGGTCATCCCATTAAATTAACCCCAAAAAATTTGGGTTTAATTGCTCAAGTAATTAAGAGTAATTAAGCTAATTAATTTTATAATTAAACCTTAATTAAATTTTAATATTCAAAATTAGTTAAGATCATTTTAATTAATTCTTAAATACCTTTAAAATGAGTATTTATTTGCATATTTTTATGATTAATAAGTTAATTAAAGCCTAATCCTATTGCCATGTGCATGCTATCACGTAAGTTTTCCATGAGATTGGCTACATAAAACTTATTTGACTCGCTATGGCGGGTGGACGCTTTCTCATTTGCCATCCAATTAAGATTGACCGCTATGATTAATCCCACAACTTAATAGATTAAATAAAATCGATCTAACAAATCTAAACATGACCTCCATTTCAATCATGTAATGGATGATGCGATCAAATGTCACGCGAAAGTGAGGAGAATGGAGTCCATCCACCATTGCTCACTTGATCCGAAGCTTACCCGAAGCTTAGATCAACTCCAAATGGATCCCACACTATCATGAAATCGATCAGAGGGGATCCTATGATAAAGATCACATGAGATGCAAGTTTTCTTCAAAAACCTCCTACCCATTTTTTCTTAAGGATCAGTTTTGGATGTATACCTAGTCAGAGCTCAAGATCAGTGGCTCAAATGATTGAGGATGCTTCATCCAGTGGAGATGAAGTCCTATTGAGCAGCAATCAGATAAATTCCTTGATGTTCACTCAGAAGGCCATGAATCGATGATTTGGAGCTTAGCTTTGATCAAAGTCCAACCTTCGATGCTCAAGAAGCTTAGGAGATGATTCATACTTACCGAAGAGGCTTGGGAAGGCGTGCAAAGTTAATTTGAGTTTGATGAAGAAATGGGAAGTTAAATGGGAGTGTCCATTTTCGTGATGGATGGGAATGGCATTTTTAGATCGAGGAATGAGCTTGGGAGCTTAGGGAATGGCTCTAGCTGGTCGGTTTGGGTAGCTAAGGCTCTAAAGAATGATTTTTGTGTGTTTGAGTGGAAATGAGGGGGTGTATACCCCCCTTCATCTTGATCAGATGATGGGATTTGGTTTGCTTATGGGTAGTCAGCCATCTCAAGGAGTCAGGGTGGTAGGGAGGAGGTGAGTTGGCTAAACTTGGTTGGTTGAAGGTGTGGAGTTAGCTGCCAATGAGGAATCTTGGGTATCTTATGGGTTTCAAATGCTCCAATCGAGAGGGTGAGGTGATTTTACCTCCCATGGGTCATGGATAACCAACCACCCTTGGGTCAGGTGGGGAAGGGTGCATAGTGGATCATTGGGAGAGTATCAAGTGGCCAAGGAACCCACTTTCAGGGTGAGTATGTGATGCCTTGACCTAAGGGTAGAATTATCATTTGATATTGGATTTGATTTGGAAGAGAAAATGAGCCAAAAGCACCCAAATTTCAAGTTGATTGGAGATGATTTATTAGTTTGGCTCAATGACTCATTTAGGTCAAAAGTAATGATCATATGATCATTTGGGATGTTTTGTTCAATTGGTTTGGTTTAGATTTGATTTGAACCAAAACACATGGGTGATATGTCATGTGATTTCAAGTAGAATTATCATTTGATATTGGATTTGATTTGTAAATTTGAAATGGCCAAAAGTGGGTTAGCCAAATTTCAAGTTAATTATAGTTGATTGGTTTGGCTCAATTTGACTCATTTAGGTCAAACCAAGGGTTGGGTCAAGTTCATATGATCATTTGGGATGTTTTGGTTCAATTGGTTTGGTTTAGTTTGGCTTAGATTGATTTTGGCTCATTTGAAATCATTTGGGCTCAAATGGTTAAGTTGACCAATTTGACCAAATTAGCCAAATTGGCTTGTTAGGTGTTTTGGGTTTAGTTGACCAATTGAAGATGATTGTAGGCTTTGGTTTCAATTAATTTGGATTTGGTTTTAGTTTAGGCCAACTTGAACCTATAGGACAATTTGGGATAAGTATGTCAATTGGGTTGAGTTGGGTCCAATCATAGCTTTGGTCAAGTTCAACAATCAATTTGAGATGAACTTGAGCCATTGGTTGTAATCAATTTTGTTTATAATTTGGTTTGACCCAATTTTTCTTTTAGGTCAATTTGGGTCAACTTGGGTCAAGAGGGCCAATTAAGTTTGGTTTGACTCAATTGAAGGTTTTTAATGGATTTGGCTAAGTTTAAATTTGGCAAGTTTGGGTTCAGAAGGGGTTGACTTCGTCAAATGATCAAGCTGACTTAGTTTGACCCAATTTGTGACAATTGATCAACATAGGGTGATCAACAATCATGATGGGGGGTTTTGATAGGCTTAGTTCAATCCTATTTGGGTAAGATTAGAACTTGGCTCAAATAGGTCAAATTGGGCACTTTGGGTCAAGTGGACCAATTGGGTTTAGTTGACTTGATTTTGGGTTGAGTTTGATTTAGTTGAGTTTATATATGGATTTGGGATTGATATATAATTTAGTTGTTTTGGCTTTTCAAATGGTTTTGGTTCATTTGAACATTTCAAGTCAAAAGGGTTAAGTTGGGTCTTGACTTGGGTTGATTTTGGCTTGATGATTGTAGATTTGATTTATATTTGTGAATATGATTGAAGGTATGATTGATTCATGAGAAAATTAATTGAATTTGTGTTTTGGAATGAATGAATTTGGCAGCTAAGTCCATGGAGTTGAGTCATGTGGCTTAGGTTTTGATTTTGATTTGGTTTGATTTAGTTTTGATTATTTAAATGTATATTTAATTTAAATTTATGAAGATGATTGAAAATATGATTGATTTGGGAGAAAATCAATTGAGTTTGACTTGATTTGGATTAAGATTTGGCTATGTCCATGGGATAGGTCATATGGCTTAGGAAGGGTTTTCATTTAATTTGATTTAGTTTGATTTAGTTTTGATCATTTGAATGTAGATTTGATTTATATTTAGAAATATTATTGAAGATATAAAATGATTATGAGAAAATCAATTAATTTTGGATTGATTTGGATTAAGATTTGGCTAAGTCCATGGGATAAGTCATATGGCTTAGAAGGGTTTCAAGTTTGGATTTGATCATGGGCTTCAATCATTTGGTTTTGGAATTTGGGTTTGGATTTGATTTGAATTTGATGTTTGAATTGAACTTGAGGTTTGGTTTGAGAAGGTGAACATGGATTGGATTTGGGTTGTAGTAGGTGGATTATCCTAATCCCTAAGGCATAACCTAATCCTATGGTTAACCCTTCTAAGTCTTGGCTTAAGTGTTTTATGACTAGGAAGTCTTAGTAGAAGACTCTAAGTCTAAGTTGGGAAGATTGAATTTGACTCCAAAAGTGAGGTCAACATACCTTGGCTCCATAGTGTTGCCCTTGGAGAGAGATGAAGAGCCAAGTTTCACATTATAGAATACATCTTTGAATGCCTCCTAAACATTTAAATTAAATTCAAACTATTAAACCTAAACTTGTATAAATAAAATAACATTTCTCTTTATAATAAATAAAACCTAAAGCTTGGGAGACCATGGATACATGAGACAACATAGTTCCATCCTCTACAGAAGTTGAAGTGTTCATGAGAGGTGGATCATCTATGTCAAAGGAGATCTCATGCCATTTATAGTTCATGAGGTCAGCATATATGAGGATGCAGCTTACTACCTCTCTCAAAATCAACAATTCTATTCTTGTGAACTTGGCCGAAGTTTAAAAATAAAAGAAAAATAAAAAGAAAAAGAAAAAGAAAAAGAAAGAGAATAACAAAAAAAAAAGAAAAGAGAAAATGAAAAAGAAAGTAAAAGGGAGTAAAATAGACTTGAGGAGGAAGTGCATATGACATTAGATTCCACCCATGGTTGCTACTCCATTCAAACATATAGAACAAACTGACTCCAGTGAGGAAGAGGCCGCCTGTAGGTAGTATCATGGGTGGAAAACCTCCTTATTGGCCACCCAATAAAAAAGATATGTCATACATCTATCCAGACTTAAATTTTATAGATGAGTCTTATATGATTAGCACACCACCCAGATATTCTCAGAAATGGATTCTTTTGGAGGGGACACTTGAGCCAAATAGTTATGAAGACTAGGCTCCAAAGCAAAGCATAAGTGTATCCAAGTCTATATGTGAAATAGTTAGGAATCAGTTGGGAACCTTAGCTCTAACCCTACTTTTCTCTCAAAAAGCTAAGGGTTTGGTAGTTAAGGATGCCCCTATGTCATCCACAAGTGTGAAGACTTAGAGGTTCTTTCTGGGAACATCATTCTCAAGTCAAAAAGTTGATGTAGAACTTGAGGATGACTCATATAAAGATTTAATAGAATTACCTTTTGATTGGTACTTCCTTGTATTCATAATTTAGCAAAGAATGGGTTAATCCCACATACTTGGTCAAACCACAAGTCAAACTACCTCAAAAGAATATGGAAAGAATAAATGCAAAAGCTCTCAATCAAGACTAAGACTAGATCCGTATAGTGGGTCCAACGATGATGAACGCTAGTCATCACCAATCATTTGGAATCTAATAGTTTTTCAAATCACATTAACTAATATGATATGCTTAGAAACTTTGATTATCCGATGATTTTGAAGTCAAAGATGCACCGCTAGATTCAAAAGAAGAGATCAAGTCAACCATCGATGAACTCAAGAAATCAACTTAGAATCAAGAAGATCCATGACATACATCGCTTCTTGTTGAATGAAATTGAAACCAATGAATTCTAGTTAGACTTTGTTTAAGGACTACTTTATGGAGTTATGAAGAGATGCTTGGATTGGCTCCTAACTTAGCATCCATAAATTAGCAATAGAGCCTACCTAACCCTATCAAGCAAGCTCCTAGATGCATGCGACAAAGATAATCATATGAGGTCAAGAAACTAATCGATGTTCATCGAAGAAAAATACCTACTTGGTTAGCCACATCATCCCGCTTAAGAAAAGAATGGCCAAATTCATATGCATCAATTTTAGGGATTTGAATAAGACATTGCCTCATCTCATGCAATCTTCTTTCATGGATGGCTCATGGATATAACCAAATAAAGATGGCCTCAAGATGAAAGAAACACTACTTTAGAACCCCGATCGAAATCTATATATAAGATCATGCCTTTCAACCTTAAAATGCTACATACCAGCTATGACTCAATCTTCTATGAACTCATTCATCATCAAGTTGAGTGCTATGTCAATGATCTTATGGTCAAAAGTAGATAAAATGAAGTTTCCAAACAGTTAAGATAATTTAACTTTAAAAGGAACCCCTTGAGGTGTGCGTTTGGAGTAGCTTCAGGGAAATTCCTTTGGTTTGTTGTCCGACACCAAGGAATCAAAATCGATCAGGAGAAGATCAAGGAAATATTAGAAATGTCACCCCTAAAAGTTTAACTCAACTCAGATCATTCCAATGATGGTTGACATATCTAAGACACTTTATCCAACTCGAAGAAGAGATTATTCTCGCACTTGTCAAAAGGATGCCAAGTTTAAGTGTAAGTGTAAGCATGCCTTCAAAAAAAATTATTACTTGATGATGCCTCTCTAGCAGCTCCTATCCCGCAAGCCACTATACATCACATTAGATGACTCCCTTGGTGCTTTGTTGGCCCAAGCTGAAGGGAAGAAAATGCACTCTACTACCTCAACCATATCATCTAATCCCTGAGGCTAATTATCTACCCTCGAAGCATTGCCTAGCTTTAATCTTTGCATCCCAAAAGCTACAATACATGCTTCCTCATACGGTGAATTTAATCTCATGGATCAATCCACTACTCCTCACATGACCCAATGCTATCTGATGGTTACGATATACATGATCCCACAGCTACATTATGGTGAAAGGATAAGCGCTGATTTCTTAGCACCCACAGACTTCCACTTCCAAGTGATGATCTCCCACAACAAATTATGAACATAGGGGATACTAGCATTCACCACCGAGAGATGTACTTTGATGGTACAGAATCCTCTCAAAGAGGAGAAGAACCATAATCTACTATTTTAGGAAATGCAGGGGTAGGAATAGTTCTTTTAACTCCAGACTGTGATGTTATGAGATTCTCATATCATCTGTCCAATCCTTGCACTAACAACAAAGGCAAATATGAGGCTCTGATTATCGATTTGTAGTTAGCCATTACTCTAAGCATCCAGAACATCAACATCTTTGAGGATTCTCAACTAGTTATCAACCAAATCATTGGGTCCTATAAGGTTATAAAGCCCAAGCTCCATTGCTACCATAAGTACACCATGGAGTTGTTGGCCCAAATCCTATAGGTTGCCATTTATAAGATTCCTTGTGGAGAGAACATCGTTATGCCAAGCATGCCAAGTTGTTCCAAAGGATGAGTCCATGTCAATAAAAAGTCAAAAATAGACAAGTGTTATCCCTTATTGATATTGAACTCATCAAAAAAGTACTCTCTCATATGCCAAGAAAGACTGGAGTTAGATTGAGGCAACAATTCATGGAATTACCAACATATAGGAAAACTACCTCAAGAGAAGTCTCAAGCCCATCGAAGAAGGAGAGAGCACTTTCCTATGCTCTTATGGATGGTGTCTTATACCGGATATTTCAATCATATGTGCATTATTTAGACAAGCACAAAGCCCATAAGATCATGATCGAGGTACACTCAGGATTATGTGGAGCCAACCAATCTGGTCCAAAGATGAAAGCCAATATCAAGTGATTAAGATACTATTGGCTATTGATGATCAAAGATAACATGGATACAACTAGGCAATGCCACCAATGTCAAATACATAGTGTGGTCCTACACCAACAACCCAACATTCTACATCCTACATTGGCCTCATGGCCATTCGAGTGTGGGTACAATCCGATTGATCCTCCTTCTTCCAAGGGTCATCGTCATCTTAGTACCGACTACTTTTCCAAATGTGCAAAGTGATTCTTCTCGAGAGGTCATAGCTGTGTGCTATTTTTAGGAACCATATATATAGGTTCGGAGTGCCTCGATGAATTATATCTGATAATGGTACATTCAAGAGCACTGAGATCAACAACTTTGTCGAGAACACAACATAGATTGGAGATATTCTACCATCAACTACCGAGGGAAAATGGCTTAGCATAAGCCTTCAAAAACTCTCATTTAAAAATACTAAAGAAGACACTGACAATAATAAGTGACAATGGCATGTTAGTTGAAGCCTTAAGCCTACCGCACACACATAGAACTCCAACTCGCCTACTCTTTCTCCTTAGGGTCCAAGTCATTCTACCATTAGAAGTCCAACTCCCATCAAAGGATAGGTAAAGATCATAGAGAATGCCAAGTTATAGTTAGAAGAGCTCAAGGTTTGAGGAGAGATGCAAGCATACCAAAACCTGAGTTGTATAAGCTAAAATGATTCAAGCTCACAAAAAGTTGGTCCTTCCTAGAGCTTTTCAAGTAAGAGAGCTTATTTTAGTTCTAAGGAGACCGACAGGTCATCGTAAGATGGGAAGTTTTACATAAAGAAGGCCTACCAAGGATCTAATGCTCAAAGCTCTAAAAAAAATTCATTTTGAAAATTCATGTGAATTATCCCAATGAAAGTATTCTTGTTTCAAATTCACCCATGATGTGTTTAGTGGTGTAAGGAACCAAGGATCCTATCCTTCATCGACACAACACAAATAAAAATACACAAACATATAAAATAAACATATCTTTATCTCGCTACTGAGTTGAGATAATGCCCCCAAGAACTCACTCAATCAGTCTGCGCGGCTACCCTAAGTAGTGTCACCTAGTATTCTTGCTTTGAGGATGTCCGCTGCTTCTTTCCTTACTTGGCCATTACACACATGAGGGCCTTGTTAGTTTGGTGGGTTTTACCGTAAGCTACCTCATGTTGTTTTCATTTAAGAAAGTTACACTTTCTTGATTCCTTCATGCACTAATGGGTTGAGTATATTTGAGGTTTAGATAAGTCCCTGGATCCTTCCCCCGACACTTCAAGTTTAGTCCAGGCTCCCCGCTTCTAGTTAGATAGCATATATCCATCCGATGACTATCCCGATGATTAATTCCACTTGGAAAGTTAAGCCTACATGCTTTCTTTCCAAATTGATCATTGCACCGACGGCACCTTAAGTTGGTTGGTTCTCACTATATGGATACACCACTCATGATGGATACACTTAGGTTGGTTGGTTCTTGATACACCAGATCCATATGTAAGTCTACTATGCTTTCTCTGAGTTGGCCACCGCACTATAGGCTTTCTTTTTTTGTGGCTCGTGATAATGCCCCTAGAGCACCTCCTATGGGCAATATTTGGATCACATTGTTTGTGACCCCATTTAGACACTCCAGTTACTATTGATCGACAATTCCTTTCATAAGAACCACTGGTTGGAGAATCCATCTGTGATGTGATTCTCCCTTGAAGAATCTAAGATAGGTCAAGGCCTTCATAGCCCCTTTCAATGTGGTCCTCACACCAACAGGTCCATGCAAACATATAAACAAATATATATTCACTTGGGATTAGGAGGACACCTGGGTACCTTTTTTCAAGCACATCCTATCTTTAGGGCAAGAAAAAACTCCTAGGAATCCGACTACTCGTTGATATAAGTCCCCAACATATTCACTCACCCTAAGTCGGTTTGATTTATTGTGCTACCAACATGTCACCCCAGCGGTTGTTCCCTACTTTAGAAGATGTAAGTCTACTATGCCTTCTTCCTAGCACAACTATTGCACACCAAAAGGCAACCCCTTAGGTTGGCTAGCTCTACCCATGGTCAGTAGACTATCTCTTTGGATTTATAAATTTGAGATAAGATAAGTCTGATATAGCCCTTCTCGGGTCCATCACACACATCCATACATGGTCCATTAAATCTATCAAATTTGATCTAGCTCACATCCCTGGATATGCCCTCAATTCAAAATCAAACTAAACCAAACAAACCATATAAAATCACATGAAATTAAGATAAAATTAATCTGACTACTTTTGAGTTGACATAAGTCCTCAACATTCACTCAATAGTCGCCCTAGTCGTTTGATCCAACAAAGTCACCCAAGTTATTATTTCACTTTGGAAGATGTCTACACCTTCTTCCTAGCATAATCATTCAAAGAAACCCTTAGGTTGGCTTACCCCATAGCTAGTAGACTATCCCTTTGGATTTGTAAACTGAGGTAGGTCAAGGCCGATATAGCCCTTCTTGGGGTCCATTGCACACCAATAGGTCCATACATTAACTTAATTAAATTAAACCCAATCTAATTTTCTAGTGAGTTAAATCACACCCTTCTCTAGTGGAGCCCCAAATCATATATAAACAAGTCAAGCAAACAAATCAAATTCAAAACCAACCTCCTAGGAGAAAAATTAAACCAACTCCAAAGAGTCTAAATCAAAGAAATCCAACCTTATTCTGGATACATCCCCAAACAAATCTATGAAATCAAACTCAAATCCCAATCACAGGATTGCCCAAACTTGCTTCCTAGTGGAAGGTTCATATACCCCAAACTCGAGCCCATATCTCTAGATGCCTCCACATCAATTAAATAAAAAAAATTAAAGTCATTTTGATCTTAATTGTGGATTATAGATTCTTATCCCAACGATCTTCTTTCCACATCATATAATCAAATCAAATTCAAACCTTATCCCTAACAGATTTTCTTCTTCTATGTCATGTCCAATGCATGTGTAATCCACTAGAGGATCTCCCTCCTTGTCCTTGACTTGGAATTCTCATCAAATCTTATTTCTCCTCTTATGCACACCTTTAATACTTCAACCAAAATCCTAACAATGTATTCATTCAAATTACTTCATCTTAACATCGTAATCAACATTTTATGATTTGTGATGGTGCAAGCTCAAACTAACTATACAATATCATGCTAACATATTATAGTATGAATTAACATTATATTATATTATATTATAATATATGATGTTATATTATAATTTGCTATAATATAATATATTGTCTAACATTACACCTCATTAGAATCACTTAAAAGGAACAAATAACAAAATTTTCTCAAAATATGAATAATGTTCATTTTGGATGTAAAATTATTATTTTTCTATTAGAAATGGTACAAAATAGCATAATTTTGGTGTTGCTTCTTGGTGTGTGCCATGAATTTGGCCAAATTCTTCCATCTCAACCTTCAAATTAACATTTTTGTGAGTTTTGACCCAATGTATTATAACAAAAAGTAAAACATACTAAAATGTACAATAACATTTAGTAACACACCACCACATTCATATATATGTGAAGTTATATTGTTATGTACATTATATTTTAATATGCTTTCATATAATATATTATCTTACATTACACCTTAAAATGAATCACTTTAAGCAAAAAAATTATAAAATTTGGTTGAAAATGAACATTTATTTTGGATGCAAAATTCCATTATTTGATTAAATGACACACCATAGCACACCAATGATGTTCCCTAAAGCTTACCTTAAATTTGGCCAAATCCCATCATCTCACCTATAAATCAATATTTTATGAATTATACCAGTAAAACTCTACTACATCATACTATAAAAACTAAAATATAAACAATAAGTAGTAATACAGTATGCTATAATGCATGATGCTACACTATGTTATGGAATCCTATATTATAATACACTATAACATATTATATTATATTATATTGCATATCACATCACAAGGGATTGCTTAAGATAAAAATCATAAAATTAGTCTAAATAATAAAACTATATATTTTAGTCATCACTTACATATTTTAAATTGAAATAATATATTATGATGCCATGCTCTACCTATTATGAATTTGGCCAAATTCCACCATTTTAAAGTCTAAATCAACATTTTTATAAATAATGCTAGTGTAGCTCATCTACATGATTGTAAAATACTAAAAGAATTTAAAATGCAGAACAATATATTATGATATATGATGTTATACTATGCTACAACATATAATATTTATTTTGAACATAAAATCTTACTTTTTAGACTACAAGTGTAGCACACCTTTGGTACTACAACATAATTCCCACTTCAAATTTAACAAATTTCATCATCTGATTTATTAAATCAATTTTTTATGATTTATATTAATATAGACTATAGAACACAATACCATAATATACTAAAACATTTCAAAACATCTTATTACATCCAAAAACACATCACTACATGACAAAATATATGATGCTACATCATAGTATAATATATTGTATTATAATATGATTTAGGGTTAGGGTTTAGGTATTTCAAATCTCTAATAGTCAAGGGAAAGTCTCTTGAAGACATTTTCTAGCTACCATAACTATGTTAGATTAGGTCATTCTTAGATCTCTACCTAATGACATCTTTATTCAAGGTTTGGGTTTGTGGGTTTTGGGTTTTGGGTTTTTAGGGTTAGTTTAGGGTTTAGGGTTTAGGGTTAGTTTAGGTTAGGTTTGTAGTTTTGGGTTTAGGGTTTAGGTTTAGGTTTTGTGGGGTTTATTTTGGTTTGGGAGGTTAGTTTAAGGTCAGTTTTTGTTTGTTTTAGGGTTTGTGTTTAGGGTTTAGGGTTTAGTTTAGGGTTTAGGTTTAGTGTTTTAGTTTTTAGTGTTTAGGTTTAGGTTTAGTTTAGGTTTGTTTAGGTTTAAGTTTTAGTTTAGTTTGTTTAGGGTTTAGGGTTTAAGTTTTTTTAATAGAGAATAAATTTAGATTCAACATTTCTTCTTTTGATTTATCAACCAAGTAGCACCCAAGTTTTCTAAGACACAAGATGACATAGATAAAAATGAGCACCCATAGCAAATAAAAAAAACTAGATAAGTAGAACCATCTACTATAAAGACATAGTTCCATAAGCAAAGAATGATCATTCTTCATTCCCCATCGTAACCACCCCTCTCGAGTAGATCCACCATCATATCCTCCTCCACCACCACCATGGTTGTAACCTCCTCCATCCCTCCATAACCACTCACTATTCACCACCTCCATATCCACCAACACTCTAGATCCCCCACCACCACGGATAACCGCCACCTCCGCCTTTTCACGCCCAATCTAGACTAAGCCTAGTTGATGTGATGTTCTCCATCAAGGTTCCCCATTCTGTGGTTTAGGTTAGTTTTATGGTTTAGCAAGTGTTTACTTAGGTTTAGGGTTGGTTTTAAGGTTTAGGTTTAGGTCAGTTTTTAGGGTTTAGGGTTTATGTTTTAGGGTTTAGGGGTTTTTGGTTTTGTGGTTTAGGTTTTATGGTTTGTGTGG
>JAKCPB010000213.1:0-82675 GCA_021442155.1 Cymbidium sinense | reverse complement strand
ATAGATCTAAGAGGAGATCTACACTTCTTTGTCATTCTCTTTTAATGCTTCATAACATATACAAGATCTAAGGGAAGACCTTTACTTCTTTGATTATTACCTTTTAATGTCTCATGACATACACATGGATCTAAGGGGAGATTTACTTTTTCTTGTCTTTATTTCTTAATGTCACATAACATGAGCATGGATTTAAGTGGAGGCCTTAACTCTTTTGTCATTCTCTCTTAATGTTTCATAACATGAGCATAGATCTAAGGAAAAATTTTTATTTCTTTGTCATTTATCTCAATGTCTCATGACATGAGCATAGATTTAAGGGGAAGCCTTAACTCTTTTGTCATTCTCTCTTAATGCTTCATAACATAAGCATAGATCTAAGAAAAAAATTTTATTTCTTTGTCATTTATCTCTTAATGTCTCATGGCATGAGCATAGATCTAAGGGGAGATCTACACTTCTTTATCATTCTCTCTTAATGCTTCATGACATATACATGGATCTAAGAGACCTTCACTTCTTTGTTATTATCTCTTAATGTCTCATGACATACATATGGATTTAAGGAGAGATTTACTTTTTCTTGTCTTTCTCTCTTAATGTCACATAACAGGAGCATAGATTTAAGGAGAGACCTTAACTCTTTTGTCATTCTCTCTTAATGCTTCATAACATGAGCATAGATCTACGGGAAAATTTTTATTTTTGTCATTTATCTCTTAGTGTCTCATAACATGAGCATAGATCTAAGGGGAGATCTACACTCTTTTGTCATTCTCTCTTAATGTTTCATAACATGAGCATAAATCTAAGAGGAAACCTTTACTCTTTTGTCATTCTCTCTTAATGCCTTATAACATAAGCATGGATCTAAGGAGAGATCTTTATTTCTTTGTCATTCCCTCTTAATGCCTCATAAAATGTGCATGGATCTAAGGGGAGATCTTTACTTCTTTTGTCATTCTCTCTTCTCTCATTTATAAGTGCATGTCATGATAAAAAGGGAATATGACAAATAACTAAAATATAATAAATGATATTATGAATGGATCATAATGTCATGAGCTTTCTCCCTCATACTTGGCCCATCCTAAAAAAAAATTCTCAAATGGGCTTGTACAAAATATTATAAATGGGCTTACACAAAATATTATAAATGGGCTTATACTAAACATTACAAATGGGCTTGTAAAGGTATGATAAAGATAATACTTAATGGGATTGACATATGTTTAAGTTGTCATGTTGCTATGAACTAAATGTTGCAAGCTCATGATTACCCTTTCTTGTTGCCTCCTCCTATAACTTGGTCATTTGCAATCATGAGGATCAATATTTATTTAAGTGAGAATTTCAGATCTCTTTAACCTTGTATAAGAAAAATTTTAGATTTTTCTCAATCATGAACTAAGAAAAAGAATGAAAGGAAAAGTGAGTGGCATCATATTTGAGCTAATATATTTTAAAATGCCATTTGAAATGAAGTTTAATGCAATTTTAAGCCCCTTTTAATTTGTTGATTGGTAATGTTAAAGTGACATTTTACTTAATAAATGTTCATGTTACATAATCCTCCAAAACTATTTACTTTATATGAAGCTCAAATGCTAATGGATTATTATTTAAAAGAATGAGAGAATGAAAGATGAGAAGTAAATGAGTAGCTTCATTAGCATCATCATTCTTTCCTTTCTATGAATATGTGAAGGGTGTCTTGAAGTAAGAACGACTCTTCATTAAGCATGAAGCTCTCTTTCAAATTCAAAGAAGTATCGAATGGAAACTCGTATACAAGTCTACATTTGAATTGATCTCTATCCATCCAAATTCTAATATGCATAAAGGAGTTTGGATGTGATGTGCAAACTTATATGTGATTCATAACCTTTTCTCAAATTTTCCTTAAGATAGATATCAATGCTTAAGACATGTTTTAAAAAGTTAAACATATATCCTATAAAGATATACATATTTGATTCATGATGAGTCGAGAAAGATTTAAATTCATATCATTAAAGAATAAATGTTCACTTAATGTGAAAGTAGATATCTCACCTCTTTCAAACAGATACATGCTTGATCATCTAAAACAGATACTCATTTGATTTGCATTTGAGAATTTTTGAATTCAAGAACAGATACATGCTTGATTGAGAATAGATCATTACTTGTTTTATAACATATATTAAAGATGACATGTCATACTAAACATAGTCATTTCAACTTAGACATTCAAATGCCCATACAAAATTTTAAAAGCAATGATACTGTATGTATAGAATTCTACTAGATCAAACATTTAGGGGAAACATGCAACCCAAATGCAAAGTGAAAGAACAAATAAATACATATCCTAGTTTGATCTTAAGACCTGGTCCAAGTTAACAAAACCCAAAAATGGCACACCAAAATCAAAAACTTATAATTTGATATTTACACTTCAACTTAGATATCTTAATATCCATATAATATTTTAAAAGAATAAATACTGTGCAACAAGTGTCACTAAGTCGAAAAGAACAGATAACTACACTTCCCGATTTGGTCTTAGGACCGGGTCCGGGTTAACAAAATCTAAAAATTCATATCAAAACTTATGTTTATATTTTGACGCATATGTCATGTCAAACACAACTACTTCAATTTAGACATCTAAATATCCATACACCATTTTAAAAAGAACATATACATGTATGTATGTTGAAGTATTTATTATAGCAAGTATCTAGAAAGATATGCAAGTCATGTGCAAAATAAAAGAGCAGATACTACACGCCTTTAGTCTTGACAGTCCGGAAAACTTAAAAAAAAACTGATTATATTATAAAAATTTCGATTTAATAAAATCTGAGAAGCTCATTATATCATAAAATGATAAATGATAAATCTATTGATGCTTTTCAAGTTCAAACTCCTAAGAGAAAAGTCTTAAACTCGATCCTCTATGCTCAAGCTAGAGTTGACAAGTTTTAGAGGATTATAAATATGGGAGCATTAAATTCCGATCACTGCAGTTGACGTGAGTTGACAAGTTCTACTAGATTCAAAATATTATCATTATTATGGTTTAAATGATAAATAATCATATATTCAAATTTTAATCAATTATAAAATGATCAAAATTCAAATAAAATAATAAAATATAAATGAAATAAAATTAATTATTTAAATTAAAATTTAAAATCAATCCACCCCTCCGCAACTATTTGTTTGGGGTGACAAATTAAATACATAACTATTTTCAAACTCAAATAATTTTAAGCCCGTAAGAAAGGATGTCTCTGCCTGTGATTTGAAAATGGCACCACATAAATGGCGATTATGGCCAGAGCCCACTAATCGGGTGGTTCGCCACGATATGACACTACTAAATTATGGTCACAGTCGCAGCCCGTATGTTCCTCAACGGCTTTGCTCTTTAAGCTATGAAATATAAAATATATTTGGTTGGCCAAAAATCTCTCTGTTAGCTAAGGTTGACTTATTTTTGTCCCTTTAGACAAACTCTATCCCAAGTCTACAAGGATCTGGACTAATTTTAACTCATGTATCTCAGAATTCTTCACCGACAGTCAACCTTCACTAAGCAACTGGTGATCGGATGACGTAACCATGAGATCTGGGATCGGCATCATTGTTCCCCCAACCAAAAATTTTAAATTAAAATGATAAATTTCATAATTTCTAAATTCCATTTACTGCTATTATATACCCATTATTTAACGATTCATCGCCTAACCTTAATTGAAAGTGCTCTCTTAGTATTGGGAGGGATAATTAACTATAGAGGCTTGCGCCTATAGGAAACTTAGAACCAGATCTAAAAAGTCCTCATAAAAATGAGAACAAAATCTCTGGATAGTGTCTTATCTACTATTTATCTGCCTTCTGAAATTTTTACCGACACTAAAAACACTCTTTTCTTTTCATCCAAAAGAGGTCGGTGACGAATTTTCAGATCCCACAATAGCATATTTATATCTTAATTGTGAAAAGGTCTTCATGAAGACTTGGGTACTAAACTATATTTTAGCACAACATTTCATCTACAGACAGATGTATAATCAAATAGAACTATTCTAATTTTTGAGGATATACCAAGTTATATATTTTGAATTCAAAAGAGAATTGCAAAATAAAATTGAGACTGAGAGAAATTTAATTTCTACTGAGTAGCTAAAAAATATTAGATTTTGATAAGAAAAAGTTAAGAAATAGATAAATCTCTTATGTGAAAATTAAATAAAAATATTGATAAAAAAGAGAACCTGAGAAAAAAAGCATAATAAGAGAAACTTTTTCTCTTTTGTTTGATTAATTATCAATGAAAAAATTTTGAGGATGAAATCATATAAATGTGAAAATAGTTATAATACTCAAAATTATATATAAAGATAAAATAAAAAATATGATAATTTTATCCCCAATTTTGAATCTCACGGAAAGATTACATATATTTTTATAGAATTATAAATTTTGGTAGTATCATTATATATAATGATACTACCAAAATTTATAATTCTATAAAAATTAATGTAATCTTTTCGTGAGATTCAAAATTAGTTAGTTTATATATATATATATATATATGAGCACAAAATAATTACTAAAAAAATTAAATATAATTACTAAAAAATTAAATGTTTATGACATACAAAGTTTTAGTTTGTTTTGGATGCTTTTCTATTATGCCTATTAACGATTTAATATTGAATTGAACTAAACCTGACTTAAGATTAACTTGAAGTCATTTGTTCCAATCGTGAATTGAGCTAAGTCTAGGCATAGGTTGGCCTAAGCAAATCTAAATCTATGTCAAACATGGCTTATTAACTTTGATCCGAGTTTGATTCAAATCAAAATTGACTCAATCTCAATTTAATTTTGACACCTTAATACATGTTCTTAGTCCAACATACATGCACTCACATATGTATTAATTTACGAGTAAAAAATCAAAAATGGTCCCCCAACTATTTTTGAAGAATCAAAGTAAGCCCAGACTATCTAAAGGGATCAATTTAGAGCCCATTTCGTACTGCAACGGCCTTGCATTATGTCTAATGACGCAATGCCCAGTCGACCTCGTAGTATCCTTTAAGGCTACTGGATTACATCTCCCCTTGCCAAAACATCCGACAAACTTCTTCATTCTTTCGACTCATAAGATTAGATAACATTCTTTATACTTCTTTATTGTTCTCATCAACGCTTATGATCTATTATTATTCATGTGGACTTGATTTTGAAAACTTTTCGTCTCAATTATGTTTATGTTATTTGCACTTCAAAGTGCTTCGGTGAACTATCGAAAGTCTTTGATTTGTGCAATCGTCTCTCATGATTTATGGATCTACAGTGGTTTTGCTCCTTTCTTTGAGTTAATTGTTAGATAGACGTCTTTGATTGTTGCAATCGTCACTTATAATTACTATAATTGCGGTGGATTTTGTTGTTGTTATGAGTTTTACGGATGTCTTCACTTTGATCAATCGTCATTTGTGCATGCTAGCAGTGCATTGGATTTTGGTCTTACTGTGACTTCTCTGTTAGTTGTCTCTGATTTCTGCCATTGCCTCTTGTGATAACTGGAACTGCAGTGGATTTGATGCTCTCACTTTCTTTCTAAAAGCGAGGTCCATCCTCGATCGGGTCGACTTATACATCTCTTGCTATTGTATTTGAGCCAACTCAACTTGTTACCGATTGTGCTTGCACTATATATAAATTATCCACTTACAATCAAATTTAATGAATGCAACATTTAAAAATACATGAATTTATTTTTTTGTTGTGTAATAATTTCTTTTGTAGCTGAAAAACACATTTGTTCCATTAAACTAACATATATTTTCTCTAAATAAATACTACAAGGACATTTCTGTCATTTGGTTAAGATGCAATCACAGTACTATAGTTTCATAGTTGCCTCTCAAACAACATAATAGATTCTCCTATAGCAACTTCTTCTGCCACATCTCCACCACTGTTTTTTCATACAACTGCAACTCTCCCAAATGAGACCTTAGTCTCCAACTTTATAAAAATATTTCAATTTAATCCCACCATCCAAATTAACAGTTTAAATTGTTAAAAAAAATATTTTTGTAATATATATTGTTTCTTGGTTTATGAAACATCTCTAATTTTCTACTAATTTTATTTTCTTGTACATAATAGCTATAATCACATTCAATGGGCATGGATTAAATCACACAAATTCTATATTATTTAACACACAATTTTATTTAATTTTAATTATTTTGACTTCATTATAATAAGAGAGATTGAATTTTTTTTATTATTGTGTTAAAATTGTAAAATTATTACATTGTTTTTATTGAATTATTTCTTAGATTGAATAAAATATTGTTTTCAAGTATTTAATTGTTTTAAGTAATATACTAAATGAAGACAAAAAAATTAAGAAGAGCTATCATTATTGGTTTATTGAAATCATTCATTTTAAAATAAAGTATATATTTCTAATGTTTAATTATTTACATGAATAATTTTTAGGATATAAGACACATCCCCTATTTTACAATTAGTATGGACATAAAAAAGAACATTTTTAACTTAAAAAATAAAATTAAATCAATGGCCTTCATTATGTAGCTCGAGTAATGAGCATGTTCTTAAATATCCTTAAAGCATATCAATACCAATTTATAATAATAACACAACAACAAGCTTTTATCCCACTATGTGGTTCGGCTACATGAATCCTTTTTCTCCATTGTGTCCCGTTATGTGTCAAATTCTCACTTAATTCTAATAAATTGAGGTCATTTTTTATACATCTTAACCAAATCTTTTTAAGTCTACCTCTACCTTTCTTAACATAAAGCAAATCTAGTACATTCACTCTCCTAACCGGGTCATCGGATGACTATCACTTTATGCGGCCAAACAATCTAAGGCGACTCTCCCTAATTTTATCTGTCACTGGAGCTACTCCAACCTTTTCCCGAACATATTGATTTTGCATTTTATCTCTAAGAGTAAAGCTACTCATCCAACTAAGCATCATCATCTCTGCAACACTTAACTTAATCTTAAGCTTCTATTTTACTGGTCAACATTCTGCACCATAAATGATTGCATGTCTTACAACCATCTTATAAAATTTTCCTTTAAAGTCTAAGCGGTACTTTTCTATCACATAACAGGCCAAATGCATTCCTCCACTTCAACCATCCAACTTTAATTCTGCTAAGAACATCCCCATCTATTTCACCATCATTTTGAACAATAGAGATATTGCTCACTCTTTTAATGACTTGATCACTCATTGTCACAAATACTTAGAATTTCTATAACTAAAATCACACTCATATATTAGGTTTAGATCTACGCAAACAAAAACCTTTAGCCTCTAAGGTTAACCTCCATAATTCAAGTTTTAGATCTACGCAAACAAAAACCTTTAGCCTCTAAGGTTAACCTCCATAATTCAAGTTTCTCTTGGACTCCCTCTCTTGTCTTATCAACAAGAAGAATGTCATCAGCAAAAAGCATACACCAAGGTACATCCTCCTAAAATGCCTAGTAATAATAACTAAAGCAAAAATATAGGGGCTTGAAGCCGATCCTTGATGTAATCCAACTAAAATAAAAAAATATTTTATCAATCATCCTTGTGTTTGGATACAAGTAACAGCTCTAGTATACATATCCTTAATGAATTGAATATAACCAATATTAACTCTTTTCTTTTCTAGAACTCACCAAAGGACTTCTCTTAGAACTTTATCATAAACTTTCTCTAAATGAACAAATATCATATGTAAATCCTCCTTACTTTCTCCATATTTCTCCATCAAACCTCTCGACAAATGTATAGCATCCATAATACACTCGGCATGAAACCAAACTGATTTTGAGAAACTTTTGTATCACATCGTAACCTATGCTTAATTACTCTCTCCCATAATTTTAATGTATGACACATTAACTTAAAACTTCTATAATTTGCACCCTCTTGTGCATCACCTTTATTTTTAAATATAGGAATCAACAAACTCTTCCTCTACTCATTTGACATCTTTTTAGTCTTTAAAATAACAGTAAAATGATTTATAAGCCAATAAATTCCTTAATCCTCGAAGCATTTCCGCACTTCTATTGGAATATCATTAGGTCATACTATATTTCCACACTTCATTCTTAAAGTTCTTCTTCAAATTTACTATAATGATAAAATAATTTTATTATTTTTATTTAGGGAACTAAGGTTGCTAAAATCGTATTCTCAAATTATTCATTGAAAAGTTTATCAAATTAACTTATACATCTATTTTTAATATCATTTTCTAAGAAAAATACTTTATAAGTCTCATCCTTAATACACCTCACTTGAACTACATCTTTACTTCTCTTATCTTTTTGCTTGACTAATTTATACATACATCTTTCATCTTCTTTAATATCAAATCAATTGTATGCATCACTAAAAGTTAAATTTTTTGTATCACATATTATTTTCTTAGAATATCTATATATCACTTTATATCTTTCCTAATTTTCTTATATTACATCTAAAACCAAGTTTTATAACAATGCTTTATATTTCTTATATTTACTTACACATTTTCACTCAACCACCAACTATTTTTATTAAAAGAAGCTGTTTCTTTTGATTTTCCAAGCACATTTTTTGCAATTTACTTAATTTCACTTACTATTTTTTTTCACATAACATTAACTTCCTTATGAACATCCCAAATTATAAGCGTTTGTAGCTTGCTCTTAAAAATATTTGTATTAGTATTTTTTAAGTGTTTCCATCGAATCTTAAAATAATAATTCGATTTATTTTTTATTTTTCAATCATTCATCTTAAAATTTAAAACTAACAGTCAATACTAAGTACTTAAACTTTCACTTGAAATGACCTTACAATCTTTACAATCTAAACGATCTATTTTTCTTATCAAAAAATAATCAATATGTGTTTTACTATATTTATTCTTATACGTAATAATATGCTCATATCTTTTCTTAAATAAAGTATTAACAACTACAAAATCATAAGCTAAAATAAATTTTAATATAATCATGTCGTCTTCATTAGTCACTTCACAATGCTTTTAAAATCTTCTACCACTCTACTAACATGTCTATTTAAATCTCCTCCAATAAATACAATTTCTTCAAGAGGTATCTTTTGTATTAATTCATCTAAGTCATTCCAAAAATTTTATTTTGAGCCTGCAACCAAACCAACTTGAGGAGCATAAACACTTAAAGATTAAATAAAATTAATTGATATATTATATAACAATTTAAACAAATTAAATATTTGAAGTACTTGATACATTGCAACTTTTTTGTCATTACTAGACATTAAAATTAAAGTAAACCAAAATAAATGGCTGCTACATATTACCAGCCAAAATAAAGTAAATCAAAACGATCATTGCATATTGCACCATAAGCAATTCATTTACTTAGTCTTTTTTCTTCTAAAGTTGTATACATGTAGAATAAACTGCCCAAAATAAAAGCACACAAAAAACATATAGTAAACATTACAAAATTTAATGTTCTGAACTTATAATCAGCCTCTTTATTGCTAAATCCCTATGTCCATGATCGCAATATTATTTCAGATTGCGATTGACTCCCCATATGATTACCATGAATGATCCTAAAAAAACAAATACATAAAAATAGATATGTGTGGCAACTGTAAATTAAATTTTGGAGCTATTAAGCACCGACACTCCCAAACAAATGCCATACATGTGTCAGACATGACTTCAAATCACCCCAACATAAACAACAACAACAAAGTTTTACATAGAATCCTTTCCTCTCCCTATTACGTGTCAAATTCTCATTTAATTCATAAGATCATTTTTATATCTTCAAAGTCTTTTAGTTCTACCTTTCTTAACATAAGGAAAATCTAATCTTTCTCTTCTAAAGGGCCGACGCTTTATGTGGCATCAAGGACTCTCCTAATCTATCTACTCCTTTTCGAACATACTCATTTTGTATTCTATCTTTAAAGCCATCTCATATCCTTCATAACACTTAACTTAGTCTTATTTTACGTGGCACCATAAGTCATTGTAGGTCATCTTATAAAATTTTCCCTTAAGTTTAAGTGAAACTTTTCTATCACATAGCATGCATTACTCCACTCTTACTAATAACATCTTCATTCACACTTTCATAATGTCACAACATCTTAACTTACAATGTTACACCATATATTCGCCAGAACTACTTAAAAAAACCTTTAGAACTCCATAAGTTCAGTATTTACTCTCTCTTATCAACAAGAAGAATGTCATCAAAAGCATACACCAAGGTACATCTTCTTGTAAATGCCTAAGAACATCCATAACCAAAGTAAAAGATAAGGGCTTAAAGTTGATCCTGTAATCCAAATAGGAAAATATTTTGTCCTTTGTGTTTGGTAATATTATATAATTACTTGAATATAACCAATATTAACTCTTCGTTATAGAACTCTCCAAATAACATCTCTTGAAATTTTATCATAAGCTTTCTAAATCAATAAATATCATATGTATCCTCCTTACTTTCTCTATGCTTTTCCATCAAACCTATTAACAAATGTATAGCATCCATAGATCTACATGAAACCAAACTAATTGTGAGAAACTTTTGTATATCGTACATGCTCAATTTTTCTCTCTCATAATTTTAATGTATGACACATTAACTTAATACATATATCACCTTTATTCTTAAATATAGAACCAACAAACTCTTTCATAATCTTTTAGTTTTTTAAAATAACATTAAAAGATTTGTAAGTAGAAATGATCTCTAAATACTTTCACACTTTATTGAATATCAGCTAATATTTCATTTTCTTTTTGTTTTCAAATAACTTCATTTTTTTATAAAATGAAATTCTCTATTTTATTTGGTTAAAAATCGATTCTTTCAGATCATCAAAAGTTTATCAAAATACTCATCCGCCTATTTTCAACTTCTTTTTTAAAGACTTTATTATTTTCATCCTTAATATTACTGAACTATGTCTTTACTTTCTTTTGGTTTCACTTATACATCTTTCACCTTATTTGAATCTAATCAGTATAAATCATTAAAGTTAAATTTTTTTCGTATCATATATTTTTTTCTCTTAAGTACTTTATACCCCTACCGAAGTTTTATATCTATCAATACTTATTTCTTATATTTTTTCATTCACCAACTATTCTTATAAAAAGAAGATTCCTTTAATTCAAATCTTTAAGAACTTGCTTAATTTACTTACTATTGTCCATAACATTATTTCTTATAACATCCCAAATAAGTTCTCTTAAAATATTTTTATTTTCTTTCTATAACCTTTCAAGCTTTTTACTTCTTTTTCACTGAATCCTTACAATCTAAACAATCTATTTTTCGATCAGCTTCAGATCGATTTTATAATTTCTCATCTCTTTCTTTGTTACAATTAAATAAAAAAAATCTAAGATTACCTTTCATTAAACCATAACCACCATAATATTTTAAAATCTTCTACCATTACACGCATATTTAAATCTCTCCAATAAATATTTTTTAAGAGATTGTCCTCTTCTATTTCTTTTCTTTTCTTTTTCCTCTTAGACATATCGATATCTTAAGATCAACAATAATCTTTATATATCTCCACATCTATTAATATTTATAACATTATCTTCAAACTTATCATACACCATTTCTAGTTCAACTTTTACTAAAGCAAAACCAAACTATCAATCTCCATTAGTTTCTTGAACACATAAAATATTTATCTTTCTATGAACCATAATATATATTAATTCCATTAATTTACCTACAAGAGTACCTATATTCCAAGATCCTAACCTAAATCTAGTTGTGTCCAACATGTGTCCAACACTTCAAATAAAATGTTGAGGCGTAAAATTGGCGTAGAAGCATGATTGGACAGAAATCATGAGACACAGAAATATAGAGTATAGTATGTTAACCTACCCATTTGTCCAAGCCACCTTCTATTGTTCATGAAAGCTAAAGTCGACGAAGCCCTAATATGGAGAAATCAAAGTTGCCTTGTCACAATATACACCAAGAATTGCCCCTCCGCACCGTATCACAAATCGACTCAAAGCTTTCAACGCCAAAGTTTAAAAAGGTGAAATCAAGAACTGAGCCTAAAAGAGGATCGAGGCATAAGCTTCAAAATAAAAAATTCATAAAATAAAAAATAAATCGAAAAAATGACAAACATCAAATGTTCATATAAAAGATAAATTGAAATAAAATTTCATGTAACTCATTTCAATATATCATGAGAATCAAAATTTATAGTAATAACATTTTATCATTTTTTTGAAAAACTATTATATGTAACTATCATCCTCAGAATATATTTCATCGTATTCAAAATCTTATTAAACTACTATCACTTTCTTCTTTTCCTCTATAACAATTAACAATATATTTAATATAATTAAATAAAATAATATATTAAAAACAAAAATAGAAGAATTAATTTAGCCCGTGCTTTTTGGAGACATGTCATTGCCCAAAGATTTTGGTTCATGCTAATTGGAAAAAGAAAGTAACAATGACTTGCATAATTTGAAAGAGATTGATTGCTCAAAATTAAGAATTCTAACTCCTTAAGATAGTGAGATAAATAGATAAATAGGTATAATAATTTAAAAATAAATTAATATTATAAAAAAATAATTATAATTATTATTTATAAAAAATAAAATGAGGCACCACCTCAAAGCACCTTGAGACACTTTTTGAAAAAGGTGTAAGCCTGATAATATAAAGAACTGAGGCGCTTCATTTTTGAGACACTCAAGACATATACCTCGAACACCTTTTTAAATAATGCTTGACATCGAACTAATCAAATGCAAAGACTCTCAAAGCCTTTAAAGCCTCCACCAGTTCATCTATTCACTAATTTGTCAATCAGGAGATTGTAAACACGCCTTATTCACCTAAATACAATTGCCGGCCCCAAGTCGATGCAAAAGTGGAGGAAGTATGACAAAATTTGTCTAAATAATCATGACATGAATCCTTTAAATCATTGTGTTAATCAGTCTTAACATTTGAATACAAAAATGTCTACACCACGATCTACGCCTGTGCGAAAATAAGCAAAGGTTCCACATGGATTGATGCGCAAAGAAGATGAAACTAATTACAGATCTAAAATTACGTGTAAATTAATGGAATTAATAGCTTCATAGATAAATATTTTATGTGTTCAAGAAACTAAATGGGTTGGTGAGAAGGCCAGGAGATTGATAGTTTAGGTTTTAAACTTTGGTATTCAAAAGTCGAACTAGAAATGGCAGGTGTGATTATAGAAGTTTGAAGGATAACGTTATAAGTATTAATAGGAGATAAATTATAACATTGTGATTAAGATTATCAATGTTATAAGTGTACGCCCCCAAGTAGTTGGAGAAGAAAATTTTAACGAATTAAGGATACAAAGATCTCTCAAAGAAAAAATATTTATCGGTGAGATTTAAATGGACATGTTAAGAGAGTGGTAAGATTTTAAAAGATTCATGTAGTTTGTAACAATGAAGAACTATATTAGATTTTCTTAAATTTTACGATTTCAGTTCTATACTTTATTTAAGAAAGAAAACATATTATTACTTATAAAAATATCTAAGAAAACAGATCGATTATTTTCCGATAAAAATAGATCGCTAGATCAGAAAATCAGAAGGCCATTCCAGTGAAATTTTAAAGACTAATTATTACTAGATTTTAAGATGAAAGGTCAGAGAAAAATAAACTAAATTATCGTTCCAGGATTAGATGACACTTAAAGAATACAAATAAAATATTTTAAGAAAGACAAAGAAATTTGGGATGTTCATACGAAGTAACGCATGGGAAAAAATATCGTAAATTAAGAAATAAAAGACTTGGAATCAAAAGAAGTTCCTTTTAATAAGAAATGCTGAAATGAGTGAAAGAAAAGATAAGAATAAGAAGATTGTATAAAACTGATTTAGATATAAAAATTCTGAGACGAAAGATATAAAGTACCAGATTCTAAGAAAGAATATATGAAAAAATTTACTTTTAGTGATACAATGACAAGATGAAAAAAAAAGATGTATAAGTTAAAACCAAAGAGAGTAAGAGAAGCTCAATGAGTGCAATATGAAAATAATTAAGCTGAAAAAGATATTGAAAATAGGTGGATGAGATATTTTGATAAACTTTTCAATGAACGATCTGAAAGACGATTGATTTTAAGAACCTTAATACCAAACAAAATAGAATTTCATTTATCGTCAGATTAGTAATCAAGTTAAGTTTAAAGAAAATGAAATGTGGAAAACAAGAGAAGATAATATTCCAATGATGTGAAAATGTTTAGAGATCAAGGAATTTCTCGGCTACAAATCTTTTAATGTTATTTTAAAGACTAAAAGAGATGAGTGGAGAAAGAGTTTGTTGGTTCCTTTATTTAAGAAGGTGATGCACAAGAGTGTGCAAATTATGAGGAATTAAGTTAATGTGCCATACATTAAAATTATGGGAGAGAGTAATTGAGCACGATGTGATGTAAGTTTCTCACAATTGGTTTCATGCAGATCTACTATGGATGCTATACATTTGTTAAGAGGTTTGGAGAAGCATGAGAAAGTAAGAAGGATCTACATTTATTGATTTAGAGAAAGTTTATGATAAAGTCTCAAGAGATATTCTTTGGAGAGTTAAACGTAAAAGTTAATATTATATTCAAGTCATTATATGTATACTAGTGTACTTGTGTCCAAACACAAGGATTGACAAAATATTTTCCTATTTCAGCTTGGATTACACCAAGGATCAACATTAAGCCCTTATCTTTTACTTTAATTATGGATGTTCTTACAGGCATTTACAAGAAGACCTTGGTGTATGCTTTTTGTCAATGACTTCTCTTGTTGATAAGACTAGAGGAGTCCAACAAACTTGAATTATGGAGGTCAACTTTAGAGTCTAAAGGTTTTCGTAGATCTAAAACCTAATATATGGAGTGTAATTTTAGTCAGAAGTTTTAGTGATGACTGAAATGATGGAAATAGATGGAGATGTGTTATTAGAGAATTCAAATTGGATGGGGAAGTGGAGGAATGCATCCGGCCTAATATGTGATAAAAGTTCCACTTAAACTTAAGGAAAAATTTTATAAGATGGTGGTAAGACTTGCAATGACTTATGGTGCAGAATGTCCAATAAAAGAGAAGCAAGACTAAGTTAAGTGTTACAGAGATGAGGATGCTTAGTGGATGAGTGGTTTTACTCTGAGATAGAATGCAAATGAGTATGTTGAAAAAAAGTTGGAGTAGCTCCAGGGTAGATAAGATGTGAGAGTTTTGGCCACATAAAGCTACCGTCCAGAATGACAGAGAGTAGATGCAGATCTTATGTTAAGAAAGATAGACCTAAAAAAGACTTAAGATGTATAAAAATGATCTTAGTATACTTGAATTAAAGAATTTGACACATAATGGACATAATGGAGATGAAGGATTCATGTAGTGACCCCACCTAGTGGGATTAAGGCTTATTGTTGTTGTTGTTGTTGTTGTTGTCTTTTTTTGCTTTCTTATTATCCGAAAGTGTTATTTATTTATTTATTGTAGTTTTTGTGGACCAAAGGTGTGTACATCATTTCATAGTTTTGATAAGAAGACTCTCTCTCTCTCTCTCTCTCTTATTCGAGAGCTCTGCCTCTTGCTCTTTCTTCTTCCCTCCTCTCGGGCTCATTCCTCTCCAGACTTGCCTATTCCAAAAATAAGGGAATAGGAAGTCAGCTTTAGCTTGTGACACCTATTTCAATAAGTGTTGCGTATAATACGAGGCCGTTACCAATTTTATCTAGCTAGTTATAAAAAAAAATTTTATTCAGGTGTTACATGAAGGATGCACAAAATTATGATTTACAGAAACATAAATTAAAAATCTATCAACTTCCCTCCTATAAAAAGCATTGAGACTACTATTTTGCCATTCTCAAGAATAATAAGAAGGATAAACTGGAAAGTCCTATTGAAAAAAATATATATATAAAGAAAAAAAATCTAGAACAAGAAAAACATGCCTCAATTCACTTATAGATTGGTAAAAGTTTGTATGAAAATAAAAACTTCTCAAAATAGTAAATAAGAAAATAATAGCTACATACACTAGAGGGATTTTTTAGACGCTGAGCCTCATCAATGACAGTATAATGCCAGGGAATTTGTGAGAGAAAATCTTGATCCAATAGAGCTATCTCGTAAGTTGTCAACAACACATCAAAGTTTAAAAGCAGCTTCTCCTGAGAACATGTTAGACGATGCTCTATGAAGAATATACTAAAAATTGTTAAAGAGAATAGCTTTGCAAAATCAAAACAAAGAAATGCAAGTGAATTAAGCAACTTAAATATCAAGATGATAAAAAAAATTTTTAGGCCAAAATGCATGTCTTCAAATTAGATGGACAAAAAATGTGCAAGCAGACTAAATTGATAAAATAAAAACTCTGCATTTACATGGCTCAACCCAAGCAGATATCTTTCACAAGCTAAGGGTCAATTTGGTGCAACTGTAATTTTTTATAAAGATGATTGTAAAACTGCTATGATAAAATTAATTTTTTAGAAAGTTAATGTAGGTGTTAAAAATATTTTCTTTCTTAAGAAACTCAATAGTTTTATGACAATTACTACACTTTAATAATTCTGGTCCTCAAATGAAATTTTTCATCACAAATTTTTTAAAAAAATAGTTAAAAGCTAGTAGCCAAACACAACTATGATTATTTTCTGAAAATCAAAGCTACCCTAAAGTGGCCAAATTCATTTATACAAAGGAAAAGATTCAATGTTATTCTCATTCCAACCTTTCGATTATCAATTCATTTTATTAATGGACAGGAATTAACACAAATATCTTATTTGTATATTTCCTGCAAGTGTTATAATTATGTTTTACATGTTTATGATTGAAAAGAGTGAATATTTTAACTTCAAAGAATTAATCAAGTCAATTAAGACTATAGATAAATGTGTGACGTTCATGAATTACAGGGCCAATAGATTTTCAGGCTAAATGAGTTTAGTTGTCGGCATCTAATTCCATCTTAATCACTAAAATGAGAAAAAAATTGTCATGATAACATAAGTAACAAGATACCAACATTACACGGTGCAGATTGCTTTTGCAGGTGTTCATGCATCATTTTTCGAAGAGCACGACGATGTTCTTTATCACCAACATATTGAAGGACCTTTAAGTTTTGGCAAAATTTATTGAATTCGGAGAACCAACCATCTGTGATGCTTAGAGGACACAGTACCACTGTCAAGTTTCATGAGAAGTTACAAACAGTTGGAATATATACTTGCTAAATAGCACTAAATGGTGCAAAATTCGGAAAGCAAAGAATTCACTCACAGAATGGTCCAGGAGAAATGCTCTGCGTCTTGAGATAATTCATGAAAGCAATAGCCTGAACAGTCTTTCCAAGGCCCATCTAACAACAATTAGAAAAAAAAATGTTAATGCGAGTAAGAGATTAGAACATAGCTGCTAGATAGCACCAAAATAAAATGTTAATATTGCCTCCAAAACATTCAAGTTAAATATAGAGTAGTAGAGACCTAATGATGATGGATTCATATGATTAGCATCACAATTTTATTACAAAACCCTACAGATTGAAAGATTAAATACTACAATCCAATTGTTTGTTGTTTACCGGAGATTCCATAAGATGTTAATCTTTACCAAGAAATCCTCTGGCAACCAACAGAACTTGTATATCTAATTTAACCAAATGGATCAAATCTTGGAGTCATTCGTTTCAAAATTTTATAACTAGAATTGGAATCAACATGATTGTGTTAATTACCGTAATAGGTATAGCTTGGGCACGATAGCAATGCAACAAAAGAAAATACAGTTATTAGCAGCATAAAGGCATATTCCTCATCACTAGAAACTGTGATGAAAAATTAAAAAACCACACTGGTAACTCCCTGATGCTGTCAGGCCCTGAAAATGTTTTTAATAGCCATGGCTAAGCTGATGTGAGAATTAAAACTATTTACTATTTTTTTGCTAGGTTCAAACTTCTATGTCCTATTGTTGATCACTAGAATAGCACAGGAGACTAAAGGAACTTTCGCAATCTGGCCAACTTTCTAGAATACAGTTGTAGGTGTGAATAGATTGTTCTTTTAAATGACATAAACCCATAAACCCTAAAACATTCCATTTGCTGGATTTCAAATTCTCAAACTGCAGGACATAAACCCTAAAATATTCCATTTGCTGGTATCCATTTTCATCCAAAAGCTGTAAAATGAGAGAGTAAAACAGATCATCAGCTGCTAATTTTATAATGGTCCTGGGAGAACATATCGACCAACCTCGTCTCCTGCAAGTAGAAGAAACAAAGCGGTTAATAGCAAGTCCGAAAGTTGAGGAATGGATAAGAAATAGTTTAGGGCGGCAACCAAGCAAGACGTTGACGCCAAGCTCGTAACGGCGGATGAGCCAGGAGACGCCCTCGATTTGGGGCTTCAGGACTCCAGAGACGCCGAACTCGGAGGAATCCAGAGGTGATCGCTGGATAGCAATACAATCTCAGTCGCCGCAATGAGCAGCCGGCGATAGTCCATCGTAAGAACAAGGATTCGTCCCAATAGCTCCTGTGTGCATACGGAACACGAAGCAGCAAGGGAATCGAAGACGGTTTTCCACCTTTTTAAGCGGGGAATTCTCGACGCTGCTTGCCAGTTGACCGGTGGTGCATATAATGCTACCGTTTGCTTGTCAAGACCACGTCACCGTCCATCCATCGGTAATCTCACCACCCTCTCGTGGCAACTAGGTCTGGCCAAGGATTCATTGCGTCACTTCGGCTGAGAATCTAAACACCTACTCACGACGAGCTGAGGCCTGAGGGAAAAGGCAAGCAGATCAAACCAATATGTTATCAGGAAAGCCATTGACGACTCGTCACCCTACCTTCTTCCCCTCAAAAATTTCCTGCATCCCTAACCCCAACCCTACACTGAACCCCACCCGATCCCTTCGGCTACCAGCTCTTAGGTCCGCTCCTCTTACCACCTCCGCCGCCGATCTAGTAGCCACAGCGGCGACCCCTGCACTGACCCGAGTGGACATCCTATCGGAATCACTCCCTTTTATCCAGCGATTCCACGGCAAGACCATTGTGGTGAAGTACGGCGGCGCCGCTATGAAGTCCCCGACCTTGCAGTCTTCCGTCATCAATGACCTCGTCCTCTTGGCCTGTGTTGGCCTCTCCGTCCTAGTTCATGGCGGCGGCCCGGAAATCAACTCCTGGCTCCTCCGCCTCGGAGTCCAGCCCGAGTTCCACGACGGCCTCCGTGTTACTGACGCTCTCACCATGGAGGTCGTGGAGATGGTCCTTGTGGGCAAGGTCAACAAGTCGCTTGTATCCCTTATAAACCTCGCCGGTGGCACAGCCATCGGCCTCTGCGGAAAGGATGCCCGCCTTCTCACTGCCCGGCCTTCACCCGATGCCGCCTCCCTCGGATTCGTCGGTGAGATCGCTCGGGTCGACCCAGCAATTCTGCGCCCTATAATCGCCAACGGTCATATCCCCGTCATTGCCTCCGTCGCTGCAGATGATAAGGGTCATCACGTCAATGCGGACACTGCAGGTGAGCTGCCATTGAGCTGAGAAGCTGATGATACGGATGTGGCGGGAATACTGATGGATCGCAATGACCCTGGGAGCCTCGTGAAAGAAATCGACATCAGTGGGGTGAGAAGAATGGTTGAAGAAGGGAAGGTGGCAGGGGGGATGATCCCTAAGGTGAATTGCTGCGTGAGGTCGCTTACACAGGGGGTTCGAACTGCAAGTATAATTGATGGGAGAATGGCGCATTCATTGCTGCTTGAGATTCTCACGGATGAGGGAGCTGGAACGATGGCTGCCTGCCTGTTTTGTTGATGTAACTGTAACTGTTATTCTTTCTCGGATGAAATTAGAGTATTGATGCTTGTGTAGGAGGTTCTTATGCTAGCTATTTTGTTTTTTCCTACCTACCTCATGCGTCCATTTTTTATTTTTTATTTATATTTTTTATTGAGTAGATTATTCTGGTTGTTTGTGGCCTTATGGATAGATGAACTGCAAAATATGGGTACTTGAAAATTTTTTTACTTGGATGTAAGAATCTTTAAGATTAATTTTTCTCTCAATATAAGTTTGTGATGGATATTTAATATTTAAAAGTAAGCCTTTATCGCACTAAGTCATAATTTAATCCTTCGTATCATCAGGTCCTATTATATGTCAAATTCTCATTTAATTCAAGTATACTAAAGTCATTTTTATACATCTTAACCAAGTCTTTTGGTCCTACCTCTACCTTTCTTAATATAAAGACAAATCTAATCATCTACTCTCCTAACTGGATCATTGACGGCCGACGCTTTTATGTGGTCAAACCGCCTAAGCAATTCTCTCTAATCTTATCTGCCACCTGAGCTAACTTTTTCCCAAA
This sequence comes from Cymbidium sinense, assembly GCA_021442155.1. Classification (NCBI taxonomy): domain Eukaryota; kingdom Viridiplantae; phylum Streptophyta; class Magnoliopsida; order Asparagales; family Orchidaceae; genus Cymbidium; species Cymbidium sinense. Next base: position 62,148 of record JAKCPB010000213.1, on the reverse strand, counting down.
CATACTCATTTCTCATTTTATCTCTAAGAGTAAAGTCACTCATCCACGAGCATCCTCATCTCGTAACACTTAACTTCCTTACGCTTCTCTTTTATTGGCACAACATTCGCATTCATCGTCATTGCGTCTTACCATCTTATAAAATTTTTTCTTAAGTTTAAGTGTAACTTTTCTATCACACAACAGGCCAGATGCATTCCTCCATTTCAACCATCCAACTTGAATTCTACTAATAACATCTCCATCTATTTCACCATCATTGTGATGGTTATATAATGCTCTTCAAAATATATTTTTATCATGAATAATTTTCAAGTAATGTCCTCCCTTCACTCTTGAAAGCATCATGGCCATTGGACTAGAATATGATCTTAAATTCTTTTTGATCATATCATGAACTACCTACCCAGTTGACTATCTAGCAACAATGATGTTTTTTTCTCATATCTTGTCCTTATTCACAATACCACATTACACTACTCTTAAAAAAAGGGTGGCTCCATACTTTAGATTATATGTAGCATTAATTTTACTTCCACATAAACATTAGTGCATCTAAACTCAATATCTAGGCTTTCCTTTCATATTGTGCACAATGGTCCGATTCGCATTGCTATTTTTGCTGCAATCATCTCAATAGGTAAGCTGTATTTTTTATTTTATGTTTTCAATTCTTATGTTTTTTGTAATAATTTAGAGGCATGTGCATCTAAATGTTATTTTGCATATCAGGTAAGAGAAAATTTTGGAGCAAGTGATGGAATTTTCTCCCATTTAAGTTATATATAAAGGGAATCCATTGCTTTTGCTAGATGTTATACCTTATTTTAATTAAGGATATTTAACTTTTTTTAATCTTCATTACTCATTTACAAAGTGATGTGTTAAAAGTAAACCCAACTAAATTAATGAGCCTTGATGATTTTAAATTAGTTGATAAATAATGAAATAAATAACTTATAGGATATTTATCATGATTTCAGGATAAAATAAGGACTATTTTGTAAAAAAAGAAAAACTTGTCATAAGATATTCACGTAAAAACAATGAAACTTAAAATAGTTATATAAAAAATAGGCTTCAATAATAAAAATACACAAATAAGGGAGGAGAGATTCCAAATTGGTTAAAACTCAGGCCTATTGTTGGCAAAAATTGGTCTATCACTAGGATGTTGTCATGTTTGGATCAAAGAGGGTTAGCCTTCAGCCAAGCTACTTCCTGGATCAAGAGAAAAGAGCAAAACAATAGCCAACAATAGTCTTTGGCCAAGCAATAAGGTGAGCAAGGGGTCCTTAGAGACCATTAATGGGTCTTGTGAGAGAAACGTGTCATTTCTATGAATAGGAGAAAGAGGCCAAATAGTAGACTAAGAAAATGTTTACATAGTTTAGCAATGTAGACTACATCTACGAGGCAACAAGCAATGCACTAAAAAAAACAAATAAAATATGCAAGTTAAAAAAAAAGGTCCTGATTGACCACTAATTATTAGCACAAATAAGTAGGGTTGAGTAGAGAGGAAGAGTCGACATGGGCTTTTCATTTTTTTTTTATATATGAGTTCATTTTTTTTTTATATGTGTAAAAAAAACTTATGATGGAAGAAGAGTCATATTCATAAGTAGCCTCTAGCTAGGGGATAATGTTTATACAGATTGTTATATGCAAGCTATATGCAACCATCCATGGTGGTGGCATAAGGCATGTTTTCATGGCAAGCTAAGAGGTGATCAAGTGCCAAAGAGTAGGAAAGTTGATGGTCGAATGATAGATAGGCAATTTGTTTGCTTAGGCTGCATGCAGGCATGAAAGAAAATCATTTTGGGTGTAATATGCCATTATGTATGGTGGACACTTGTCCTATCGAGATTGGTTGGATTGGTGACATGTATTTGAGCAGGCATGACATCAAACTCTAATGTGATAGCTTAGGCCTACTTGATTGATGAGGTTAACTTAGAGAAGTTAGTGTAGAGGGTTGAGTTACAGACAAAGATAAACTTGTCGAACCCTCGAAGGAGACTAGCTTTCTAAAGTTGTCAAAGAGGAGACAAAGTTGCTAAACTCTTAAAGAGGACCAACTTCTTGAAGTCGCCAAGGAGGTTGACTTTGAGAAGATGATGAAGTGGGTCAGGGAATAATCTGAGTAAAAGGTTGAGTTTTTCAAAAGCAAGCTAAGTGTAGGGCGGTGCTAGGAGAAGTTGGCAAAGTGGTCAACTTTGAGAGAAAGTAGAATGTTGAACTCTATGGAAAGCCGATTTACGGTTGAGTTCTCAAGAAAGTCAACTAGGGGATTGAATCTTCATATCTTATTGGTCTTAGGAAGTTGATCTAGGTGGTTCTTCTTTGGGGGCAGGCTTTGATTGAGATTTGGACAAGTTATTTTTGCTTCTTTAGGGGCTCTCATCTTGTTTGTTGCTGGCTTAGGCTTATGCTTTTGATAAAATGTGAAAGACCAAACATTGACTCTCCCACCCACCACCCTCCTATATGTCATAAAGACACTTGTAGTGATTAATCTGTCAAATTTCGCCACCACATTTCGAGTTATCCAAAAGTAGATCCAAGCGATTGGCTTCCTTATGGAGCAAAGGAGAAACAAAAAGGCTTTTGTACAATAAGTAGCATGGAGGTTGTGTTCATTTATCTTTTAGAACCTGGTGATATTGTTAAAAGGTTAGGATAAAATGGCATCGCCTTTGGAAAAAATTACAACAACATGGGATGTATTTTCAGGATATATTAAGGGCAAATTAGTGTGTTTCCTAGAGCAGCTTCAATTGATTTCAATTTGCCCATCCTTATTAAATAAAAAAGAGGACAAAGATGCGACTAATATGAGCAGATTTGCCATTATCTTTTATCAAATTTGACTAACTCAATAGTGTATTTTTTCTCTTTTTTTTTTTTTAGTTTAAAGAAGACTAGTGACTTCGGTGGGTAAGAACACGTCAGGCAATTAGAGTTCTAGTTTAAGATGACTTTACGCTTACCCAACCGACAAGATGCGAAGTCACCCAACATTATTGTTGTTGAACCCTCACTAAGACCAATAATTAACTTTACAATCATCATATGGAAGGAGGTCTTAGCATCCATTCTAGGCATCTTTTGATGTAGTATATGGCAACTTTAGCCTTTTGAACGTGGGTTAAGATTATTTGGAAGTTTTGGCATGTGAAGTAGATTGGCCTGTAGACGTGAAATGAGGTGATGCGACAAAACTGATGCATATAGGCTACTAGAGACAAACAAGAAGATTAGATATAAATAAATGGGTTACTTAGCTTTATCGATGACTGTAGGGGAGTTCTTTTGGGATGTTTCATTCAATTCACACAAGAATTGCTCAACCTATTCATAATGAACAAAATGAAAATCACCTTACTTGGAATCTTTATAAGGAAGTCAATAGCCCGCTTGTTGGAATCGGTAGAATAGATGAATATTTCAAAGGCAAGATTTTCATACTATAATTTGGATATATTTTGTGCTTTAAGTACCTATTATAAACCAAGTCATTTTTCTTGGGTGAGTTGGTCATGAAAGGTTCCTGGATGGGATGTAGGCATCACTCCCTTCTCACTTGGCTAGAATAGATTCAAAAGGAAAAATAGATAGGCTAACAAATTTGGAACCTAAAGATGGTGTCAAAATAGCTTGACTACCCAAAATGAAAATAATTTGTCACGTGGACATGTCACTTGGCTTGACATACTTTTAGCATGTTAGGTTATTGTAGAACTAATCTAGATTCCCTACTAAAATTTAAGGTAGTTCTTATAGTCATATTTGATAGGCAAGGCATATTGATGCTCAAATATGTTATCCCTTTAGTAGGATTAAGAGTTGATTCTGCAATCATTAGATGGAAGGAGATCCTAGTGTCCATTCCAAGAGGGGCAAGCATAGTTAGGGTTGGCTAGCTTCCGCAATTGATGATTAATTTGCCTTAAATGTTGGGGCGACATGAGTAACTTAATAATGTTCTGATTAAGTTTCATTGGGTTTTGGCCTCTCTTCTGGGAGCACCTTTAAAAATGTGACAGGACTTGCTATTCTCATATTGTGACTAAAGGCACATGTAGTCTAAAAAAAAGGTAGTTGTGCCTAGTTCTTTAGGGACAAGCATAGCCGATAAGATGTGGTCATGTTAAGTATCCTATGGGCATACCACAAAATCAAACAATCTACAAGTGGCATGTTGACATTTTTGTACGAGATCGAGAGCTTGGAACCTGTTGGGTGATTTGTTGGCAATCAAGCATCTAGTCTAGCAAATGGTCATAGCAGAGGGATGTTTCTCAATGCATACACCAAAATACTATGCTTTGAGAGGTGTCATTATGCAGCTAGCAAAGCAATTGTGTTGTATTTCTTGATCTGGTAATTGAGGAGATCAACTTGTTAAAGAAGTTTTGAGGGTCGACTTGGAGAAGTTGTTGTGAAGGCCTAGGAAGTCGAAGTGGGTGAAAACAAGGAGGCATGTAATGTTTAGAAAGGCACCTTCCTTATAGAAAGTTGCTAGACTCTCGTGATCAAGTTTGGCAATTCCTAGCAAAGGAGGGTGTACATATCGCTGAGGTGGTCGACTTGGCAATAAGGACAAGTTATTGCCTAGAATGAATGTCATCCTCAAGTGTGGCTGACATCTATTTGATAAAATCTACTCCTTGATTTTGTTGGCATGAATGAATTGTGATGCCATGCACTAATAGATGTTAGCAATCAATAATTGTGATTAACAACTCATTGTGACAACTTGAAGTTGCACCAGTTTGAAGGCTAGAATTTTGTTAACGAGACGATAACAAAGGGATATCAATGGAGCTCCCTCAAGCTTAAGTGTTCTTTGGAGTTGAAGATTTCTCAATGAGAGCACCAAAACTAACATTAAAAATTGGTCCGTTGCTAGGAGGATGACAAAACTTCAGCCTAAGCTTTTTCCTAGTTTAAGGAAAAGAGCAAAGTAGTAATTGGAAAAAAGCTTTCAACGAGAGGGTAAGATCGACAAGTGGCCCCCATAAAGGCTTTGGTGGGCCTCACGTGAGAAACATGTCATTCATGTGAAGAGAAGTAAGAAGATTTTAGGGAATTGAACAAAGAGCATAAAGAGATGATGATTTACATGATTTGACTTTATAGCCTACATCCCTAAGACAATTAAGGGGTAAGAGTCCACTCAGAAAAATATAATGTACAAGATATCAAGAATGTCCCCCTTGCTTGTCTATTGCAACCAAAAGGAAGGAACATAGTCAAAGAGAAAAGCTAAAGAGGAGGACAGTTTTTTTTGTGCATGTAAGGATTTCATTCTTCAAGGAGTCAAAAAATCTTTCTCGAAGGAAGGATGGGTATTTATAGTTGGATGACCCAGTGTTGGCATGATCGATGACTCGTGAGCCATATTCCTCCATCACTGGTGATGTCATAAGGCTACCCACATGGCAATATGGATGAGTGATTGGTGGTTGGTTCCTTGAATGGCATTGCATAAAGCTATTTTAGGCATAATGGACTACTACATATGGTGTCCACATGTCACCTTTAGAGTTGGATCGCGCAACATATATAAGAATAATCATGGCGCCAATACCTGATGGGATGTCTTGGGCTGCCTGGATTTGTGAGATTGACTTGGAGAAGCCAATAAGTTGAACCGAGTTCTCAATGGACATGTTGAGGAGTACGACTTGGAGAATTTGATGAGGGCTGAGCATTGGTTGAATGATTCAAACTTTATGAGCTCTTGAGTAGGCCAAGTTATTGAAGTCAATAAGGAGGGTCTAATTCTTGCCAAAGGAGATAAACTTGTCGAGCTTTTGAAGGAGTCTATTTTTTGTAGCCATCAAAGAACTTGACTTGGAGAAGACAATGAGGATGGTTGAGTTCTCAGAAAATGTGAGTTAAGTGGGGAGTGGCAACTTGGAGAATATTGCATGTTGGAGTTTACTTGGAAAGTCAATGACATGTCTAGACGGATTAATGGAAGAGATGATTGGGCTAAGTTGGCAGGGTGACTGAATTGAGAAGTTATTGGTAAAGTTGAGTTGCCAAGAAGCTGACTTGGAGAAGTCAATGATATGTCTAGGTTGATTCTTATTATTGATCTGAGAGACACGCTTTTCTAGTAGAATGCTAAACTCTTGAAGGTCATTTTGTGAAGATGATTGGGTTCTTAGGGAAGTCATTAAGGGAGTTATGTGTTTTATCATATTAGTATTTAAGGAGTTAAATCCATGCTGCTTTTCCATGGGGGCTTGCCTTGGTCTAGATTTGATTGCATGATTTGCACTTCTTTAGAAGCTCTTCTCGTGCCACCTTTCGTTCACATAAATGCTACTAATGAGGTGCCAAAACTAAGCTTTTTAGGGCTTATTGGCATGCCCAAGACCTACATTACAGATCTATTATGTCATCCCTAACTCGTCTATTGCTACTTCACTAATAGGAATATCAATATTTAACTTGGCATAATAACCCATTAAAAAAATTAGTTTATGACAACCCAACTAAGTTTCAAATCGAGTTTGATTTTTTTTTTTTTAAGACATTTCATAATTTAAGATGGAGTTTAGGTTGACTAAAAAATTAATAACAATCTGGCAATATAAACTTAAATGTTAAGTCTTAGGTTTGGAATATAAGGTTTTCATTTTTGAGCCTTTTCCCTTAAGTTTTCTAGGGTAGATGGTTGTCACAATGTCATAGATGGTGGATCTTATAATTGGGTTCAATCTTTTATTGAAGGTCAAAGACACCACATAGAGATTTTCTCTCATAAAGTACTTTGTGATTTGGTTTGAGTTTTTGTATTTGTCTAAGTTTCTATGGTTACTTGGTCCTCTCGATAATAAGAGAATTTTCAATTAATATTAATTTATGATATTTTATTTTTAGTAGTAGTAATTTAGATTTGGAGGAGAAAATATATCATTATTATCTCAAAGTGGATGATAAGTAAATACTGATAAACCTGATTAAGATCTCATACTCAATTATTCTATATTGTTATGGATCATAATTTATTTAGTCAGTTGATACAATCTACCTTGACAATTAATATGACATAATGGAGAAAAAGGCTTCATGTAGTCAATCCCACATAGTGAGATAATGGCTTATTATTATTGTTGATATAATTTACTTACCCAATTCAAAAGTTTCTTAACAGAATTCATCAGTTGCATCATCCATGTTGACCGTTGTGGTCAGGAGATTGTCTAGGGAGCTAATTTTTAAGTTGACGTCGATGAAAATAAGGCTTCATGCTCTATCAGGTGCGCCTTATGACTAACTTCTCATGGATATAGTCATTGGGGAATATCTAGACTTAGGTCATAAATTTGATAAAATGATATCATCACAATCAAGCTTACCAACACATTAGAGAACATATGTCATATCTCATGAACTTTTGAGTGTGAATATGATGCACTTGATATCACATTGGCTCTTTATAAATTTTCGATAAATTTAAATTTGTCATTAATTAATCTTTAGGCTGAATGGGTGATTACTCTGAGCACGAAGTGGACCTATTATTAATTACCTTTTTTCTTATATATATATATTTTTCTTTTCTATTTTTATTAGAGTGTGGATTTAGATGAAATTCCCTCATGTTGTGATTTTATTTTGATTATGCTTATCATGGAGGATTAAAAAAATCTGAAATGCACTTTTCTAGAACTTTGAGGGCATTTTTATGGTGAGAATGATCCCATCCAGATAGATTACTCTAATAATTGAATCTATCATTGAGGGAAGAGGTATATCAAAACTTGGGCTTAAGTGTTAGTAATGTATAATGCTTTAATACCAATCATGGGGTAAAACATACCAAATAGGGAGGGAGTAGATTTGGTGTGTAACGGGAATTTTGAATGTTTTACAAAAGTATATAATTCAAACTTCAACCAAAATACTGAATGAACCAAATAATTTGATAATTAAGTCAATAAACTATAGCACAAATAAGTGTTTAATTATATCATAAAAAGAGTGTGATAAGTTAATACTCATTTGTAATGTAAAAATAATTACACTCAATACAATTAGAACACACACCATACAAGCGACTAAGGTGTAATGTAAATGAATGAATTAGTAATCAACCATTAAGCTTAATATAAATTAAATCCTCAATTACACAAGCTATGCAATTTAAGTCATTAAATGTCTAAGTTACACAAGTTACAACCATACAAGTTACAAATACGCAAGATATGTTGAATACAAATGCTTATGTTATTAGTGAACAATTAATTATAAAGAATAAGTAGTTTTACTAACTTTACACAAGATCATAGGAACAACCAAACTAACAATCACTAATTAAGCATTCAAGTACAAGCAATTAAGTGTTTATCGAATAGAATTTATCTTTAAAGTAAATATTACACAATACGATTCCACACCGAACTGGTCTACATCTATGCCTAATCCCTACTCATATTAGGATTCCTATTTTTTTTAATCTTGCAATTACAAGTTTACTCCGTTACTCCTATAAGTAGGTAGAGAAACTTTTACACCTTCTCAAAAAGGGCAGGAATACCCCATGTTTGATCTTGCAGGCACGCCTGTGCTTTACACGAAAAACATCACAGCCTCAAGGTTTCAATATTATCAAACCAAAATCCTTCTAGATTTTATAAGTGAGTTAATGGCTATCACCTTAAATATTACAATACAATCTCTATTTCAAATAGAAAGTATATAAGCATGTTCAATTAGTTAATCAAATGATCATAAATGAGCTCTAGTTAAATTGAACCACAAGCAATTTGGCCAATGCTCTACTTATTTGCAGCCCAACTGATTATCAAAGATAGTCTTAGAATTAAATTTGAAGCCTTATTTGTTTGATATTTTTGGTCCAATCAAAAAACTTCTCAAATTATTTGATTTTATTTTGCATTATTGAGGCTTGTCTAATTGGAGAATTTTTGGAAAGCCTACTCAGCCATCAAGTGCGTTGAGAGGGGCATACTCAGCATATTTGTCTTTTGAACTTAGTAGCAACGAAGACTATCAGCAACTTTGAGATTAACCCTACCATCGTTATCACACTTGATCTTGGACGAATGAACTGCCCATTCTTTCAATTTTCTCAACATGAGTTACTAAACCATTTCAAGCTTTGGAATCCTTTATGCATGGTCTTTGAGGCTTTCTGACTGACCAAAGAGGTTGACTCTCAAAATTTTTGCATTTTGAGCATTTAACATTTGTGTAAATATTGGCCCCTCCAATTATGTTCTTCTATAACCTTGATCTCCCTCAAGGACTTCGAGTCTTCTTCTTCTTTTATTTATAGTTGGGAGCTTCAAGGATTTTGATAACCTCTTCATTTATAAGATAACTTATAAGAATGAGAGCCCATCACAAACTTGTTTTGACGTATTAATCGATGACTGAGTAGAAATTAATTTGTGTATGATCGATTTAGAGTATATCTTGAAGTTGGTTGCCTCTATTTCATCTTGGTTGCTTGTCTTCTTCCTATGTATCTTTTCTCATGTCTTCTGTTTTCAACGTTCGCAATCCTCAATAATTGTCAAGTCACAGTCACTTAAGGTCAGTCCCAAGAACCTTCCTTGTATTGCTTGTTTAGGATAAATGACAATTGTTCTTCTTATGAAGGATCTGGCTTTAAATACTGCCAAGTTGTATATCTAGTCACCTTCACCATTTACTTCTGAGGGATCAAGTCTTAGGACAGTTACTGAGTTAAAGATCATATCTACTCTACCTGTATATGTAGAGGATTGGGCTTTAACTAGTTATTAACTTGCCAACTCTATGTTTTGTATGCAAAGGACCAAACATTGGACAATTATTGAAAGATGGGCTATTTAAGCTCTAATTATGGGTCGGCTTGGAGCAACTATAGTAATACGAAAATACAGTAGTGAAACTATTGTAGAAGAAGTTGATGTCTAAAAAGTTACGGTGGACGTGATAATTTTTTTTATTTTAAAGAAATTCGACTGCAGCTTTCTGGCAGTCATCGCACTTTACCAGATCAACTTATAAAATATAACTTTTCCATCGCATATTCTTCAAAACACAATCATAACGTAATTTTTCAAATGGCAATTGTGATGCGGTGTGAAAATACACCTCATTGCATGCTCCAAACTCCAAACACATCCTATGTTTGTAAAAATATGGCTTTAAATAGGACTTATAATTTCAATGATGGAGAGATAAAAAAGTTGCGGATCATGATCCTTTCTTATAAGCAAAGTGGCCCAAGAATTCTTATATATTTATTTCAGTTTGAATACACATCGAAACATAATATTTTTCTCGTATGTGCACCTTACTGTTTATATTTTTCAAACATTTGGATGATTATGGTCTTTGATTTAGATTATAATTTACGTTCTTAGTAGTCTCGCATGGAATATCATTTCTCTCTTAATAATTTCATGCGTGATTTCATTCATGCAGTTTGCTATAATATCATGAAACGAAAGGAGTAACTTCACGTACTGTATTCATTTTCTTTCCCTTAAAAATGAATAGGAATTGAGTGATAAATGCTTTTTTTAAGAGAGTTAGCATTTGTGAAACATATTTTAATTATTAAAATTATTCTTTTTTATTCTTGAAAGAAAATTTACTTATTTTCTTTTAATAGATTTTTTTATCAATCCAATTCAACAAGCATTTGGGCTACTTGTTCGGCCTCTTAAGCCAGTGTTTTAACATCTAGATAGATTATTTTTTATGTGATTTAAAAATTTAAATATTATATAAATAAATATTTAAATTTAGGTATTGAATATTTAAGATGCAATAATTTTGAAAAAAAAATCAGTAATATGAAATTTTTAAAAAATAATTTGATCGATAGTGCAAATAATTTAGGTATTGTCAATTCAGGTTGACGAGTCCGGTTCAAGTTTGACCTGGATTTAACTTGACCTGAACAAGGTTGACCCGAACCTAACCCATTTATTAGACGGGTCAAAAACTTCAACTTGATCTCAACCTTATTTCAACTCGATTGACTCAACATGACTCGAATAATCTATTTATATATGTATTTTACGTCAAAATTGAGTCAAATTTTTGGTTCGTGGGTAAAATTCAGGTCAATTTCAGTTTGTGGGTCAATTACAAGTCAAATTCAAGTTGATAGATCAAAATCGAATTTGGTTGGTGAGTCAATTCAACTAAACCCACTCAAAATTATTTGTGTCAATCAACCCAATTTTTTCGAGTCAATTCATTTATATTAGTCAATTTTTTGACACTCCTAATCGATATTATGATAAATGAAACTTGTATACTTTTTTATGCTATTATAATTATTAATTTAATTATATATCAATTATTATTAAATTATTATACTAGAATTATACGAAATTCAACTTATATTTATTTTCAACCTAATATCATTATATATAAATTGCTGTTATAATTTTATTTTCATCTAATAGTTTAATATTTATAGTATTTTAAAACGATTATTTAAATACATTTTAAGAGACCGAGATCTATTTTATGTAATAACTCATCCTCACCGAAGAAGTATTTTTAAACGGTGACTAAGAAAGATTTTTTTTAGTTATAAACTTTCAATAATGCATTGAAATATCAGTTTATTATATCTTCAATGTTGTCATTAATATAATATTTTAGTAATATTTAAATCTTTTGAAATAAGAATCGATATATACCTACATATATATATATATATATATATATATATATATATATATATATATATATATATATATATATATATATTTAAAATTTAAAAAAAATTAATGATATAATAATAAGACAAATTATGGTTGTTTGGGGTCAATTTTATTTTATATTTTTTTATTTTATTATTTTTAAAAACATGCTTATTTAATGTATTTTTCAAAGTATTTTTAATTTTTGTTTTCAAAAAAAAAATATTTTAAAAAATGCTCAAAAAAACTTTAAAAGCTTTGAGTGTTCTTAAAAATAACAATTATCATTAAATATATTTTATTTTAAAATAAATTATAAAAAAACAAAAAGTGATCCAAAAGCTCCTAAATAAACATGAAATAAAAATTAAACAAGTATTAGCATTATAACTATTTTTTAAATATTTATGACGACTAAAAATTATATTAATTAGCATTTGTAATGCTGGTCTATTATAAGAAATATCGTAAAAGAAATTATAAAAAATAAGACTTTAAGCATATTATCAAAATAATTAATAATAGGCAATTTTTTTAAATTAAGTATCATTAGAAGCTTAATTAGGTAATTAAGTATCATTAAAAAAAATTAGATACGCCAATTTAGTGGACGACCATTGCTGGTCGCTTCCGACGTAGCATGAAGTTGCCATAGTGAGTAGGCCGCCCACTGAAAGCGGAATGAAATAGGGTCGATCGGACCGATCGGCCCTATTTCTCTCTGTTTCGTTCGATTCGCCCCCGATCCGCCCCCGACGTCGCCGACCCAAGGTTCCGCTGCCTCCACAAGTGTCGTCGGCCGGTTTTCTTCTTCCAAGCACGCTCATCTTCGTCTCCAAGCTTCCCAGCAGCCGTCCAACCGCCGACATTGTGTCGTCTTCTCCTTCTACCCAAAAGCAAGTTGTTTTCTTCCCGACAGCTGCGTCGATGGCATTTGACGACTTCCCTCTCCATCTAGCAGCCGTCGGAAGCCAACATTAGCTTCACGACGATTTCGGCGGCTCCATTTTGATCGGGGAAGTTTCCTACGGCGGATTCTACCATTTTTGCGCACATTCCAGTCGTTCTTCGTCGACACACGGTAAATCCCTATTTCTTTCCATTTATAAATTAATAGAGTATGTGTGCTAGGGATTAGAGTTGTATTGTTAGAATTTTGTGGTTGGGTTTGATTTGTATGTTTGTATTAGCGTTGCAATTCAGGTGATAAGATGTTGAGTATAGTATTGTTTAGGGTGTACAACATAATTTTGAAAAGTATGAGTTGAGTTTGGGTTGTTGCAGTTGGCTAATAAGCTTAGAGCCCTGTTAGTTGTAGTGATGTTAGATGATGGTGTCTGTATAATGTTTTGATTGATTTAAATTTATTATTATTTATGTAGTTTGTTTTACAAAAATAAATAAAAAATTTATTTCGCTGATCTTTTTCTATGGAGGCGAACTAAGTATCGACGAGCAATTCAGTCCAAGTTATGTGGGAGGTCAAAATCGTCCAGTTAAGGTTTTACTTCATGTGGCATCCGAATATTCGCTACCGACCTCTTTTAGAAAAGAAAAGAGTTATTTTGGTGTCGGTGAAAATTTCAAAAGGCAGATGAATAGTAGATAAGACACTACCCAGAGATTTCATCCTCATTTGATGAGAACTTTTTATATCTGGTTCTAGGTTTCCTATAGGCGCAAACCCTTATAGTTAATTACCCCTCCCAATGCTGAGAGAGCACTTTCGATTAAGGCTAGTCAATGAATCGTTAAATAACGAATATATAATTGTAGTGAGCAAAGTTTATTGGTTTGAAATTTATCATTTTATTTTAAAACTTTTGGTGGGGGAACGATGACGCGCCTGATCTAGATCTCATGGTTCCGTCATCCCGCTTATCGTGGTCCTCGTCCACTCAGGAGGTAATTCGACCCAGAAGGATCCTTGCCGACACATTAGTTAGTGCCCCAAGGTGTCCTTGCAAACTCAGGTGGAGTCTAAGGGGACAAATATAAGTCAACATTAGCTAATATAGAGCTTTTTGCTCAACCAAATATATTCTACATTTCACATCTCAAAGAACAAAGATGGGGAACATACGGTCAGAATGTAATTTAGTGCCATATCACCGAACCACTCTCGAGGCTCGGTCGTAAAATGACCATTTATGTAGGCCATTTCAGAAAACCACGCAGAGGACACCACGCCCTACCATGGAATATTTGAGAAGATAGTTATGCATTTGATTTGACATTGACTCTTTGTGAGCAAAAATTTTCTTAATTTGTCACCCCAAGACAAACAGTTACGGAGGGTGGATTGATTTTTTTAAGTTTTAATTTAAATAATTAATTTCATTTTTATTTATATTTTTTGTTATTTTATTTGAATTTTGATCATTTTATAATTGATTTAGATTTTAATATATGATCATTTATCATTGAAATTTTAATAGTAATTGGCATTCTCATCATGTGACTAATATCGATTAATATTGTACTCTACGATTTTCTGGAGATCGTTTAAATTCATTGTCTCAAGAAGTATAATCCTTCAAACCTTGTCCACTCTAGCTTGAACATAGAGGATCGGGTTTGAGACTTTTTTTCTTGAGGGCTTGGACTTCAGAAGCTATGTCAATTGATTCATATCTTATAATTATATGACAGAATTAGCTTCTAAGATATTATTAGTCTTGATTCACTTTCCTTTTGTAGCATATCAAGTTTAAAAGTTCGATTGGCATCATATCAAATTCAAACTTTTTTTATAGATTTATTAAAAATTTTGGCAGCCTCCCTACATCATCCTCGCATAGGGGGCTGCTTCGGGAGACTAGGCATTCCCACCACACCAAGAAAGGTGTGCATGGTAGGTTTCGTGAGACACCTCGACTGAAAATTTATTTGCCCACCATGCCAAGAAAGGCGTGCATGGGTTACATAACATAGAATTACATTTCCTTGTCATGTTGGAACAACGTGAGCAAGTACTTATCATAACAGTTTTCCTGCCACGTTGGAACAATGTGAACAGGTGCTTATAGCAGCATATTTCCCTGTCATGTTGGAACAACGTGAACAGGTACTTATCATAAAATTTCCCGCTGCATTGAAACAATGTGAACGGGTACTTATCACAGGAGATTTTTCTGTCACGTTATAACAACGTGAACATGTACTTATAGCAATAGATTTTCCTGCCACATTGGAGAAATGTGAACAGATACTTATATCAAAATAGATTTTCCTACCACGTTAGAGAAACGTGAACAGGTACTTATATCAAAACATATTTCCCTGTCACGTTGGAGAAACATGAACAGGTACTTATATCAAATTTCTCCGCCGCATTGGAACAATGTGAACGGGTACTTATCACAGCAGATTTTCTTGCCACGTTGGAACAACGAGAACAGGTACTTACAACAATAGATTTCCCTGTCACGTTGGAGAAATGTGAATAGGTACTTATATCAAAATAGATTTCCATGCCACGTTGGAGAAACGTCAACAAGTACTTATATCAAAATAGATTTCCCTACCACATTGGAGAAATGTGAACAGGTACTTATTTCAAATTTTCCCACGGCATTGGAACAATTTGAACGGGTACTTATCACAGTAAATTTTCCTTCCATGTTGGAACAATGTGAACAGGTACTTATCACAAGTTTTCCCGCCGCATTGGAATAATGTGAACGAGTACTTATCACAGCATATTTAACAAATTTATATTAACATGTGCATGAAATTAAAATAAAATGGATACCCCCTTGCTATAGCATCATTTTTATCACCATTTTACTAATGCAGATTTGTCAGACAACGCGAAATCTATTACATCCCCTGCTTTCCATGAAGTCTTATCAATTGAAGCCAGATAGCGCAAATTAGGAGGACCAACAGTAAAATCTTGATTCTGCCTCAGATTACAATGTAAATATGAAAACCTTAAACTTTTAAAGGTCTCTAAAACAAATATTCTCATTTAAGCCAATTTGGTGCTCATAATCTAATCAAACTTCAAAGATTCAATGAACAATGCTTCCTCCAATGTGGGATTTATGTAGACAACCTTTGCATTTACTGAGAGGCTACTTCCATAACTCAAACTTATATATCCAAATCACAATAGAGAGATCATAACCACTACTCAAGGCCCATCCTCTAACCATGTAACATATAACCATACAAAGAATAATTGAAAATATCCAAATGGATTTTGCATAGTTACTTCAAAGTTAAAGAGATGACAATGTTATTGTCATCACGCTATACAATGCGTTGTTGTGCATCAGGTGAAAGGAGCAATGGACGAATATCATTCTAGTTTCTTTGATTCCACCCATTTGAAAGAAAACTTCTTTGCAAGTAATTCAATAGGATACAGAAAGGAATATGTGTTTATGTCATCAACAAGTAAAGCCATTTTCACATCTCTATCCAACTCAATGTCAGCATGCAAGCCAGAAGTTGGGAAGATAATAGCTATAGAACAATGACCAAGTATAACTACATCCCTTCTCAAAGGACCATCTTTACAGATGGGCAACAAAGAGGCAGACGATAAAGTTTTGCAGCGAATGGAGCAACACTGGCCCAAACTGAAATGAAATCGTCATTCTTTTTTTTTACTGTTTAGCAATATTTAGGTTAAAGCCTAATCAAATCCTGCTACTAAACAATCCCTAATCATATATCTTCAAAGCATAAAACCAAAGCAATATATTTCAGCAATCCAAAAGCAATTTGAAATCAGCATGAAATCATTTCCTCTAGGAAGAATTTAGTTAATCTGCAAAGCAAGAAAGAAACTTAGGGTTGAATAGAAGCAACCTGGAGAGTGTTGATTGCTAAAGAGGAAGAAGGAGAAGAACTTTTGGTTAAGGTAGTTAGGGTCTCTTGCTTAGCTAACCAACGAACCGAAGGAAAGAGGGAATCGCTTGAGAGCGGAGAGAAGGAAGAAGAAGAACCAGAGGAAGCTTCACCGGGAGAGAGAAAATGAGAGAGGGAAATCGTGAGAGGGAAGATCAGCACCCATGAGAGCTTTGGAACGAGCAGAGGAATGAAAGAGAGAGAGCTCGGGAGAGAATTGTATGAGCGAAATAGCGTGAAATTAGGTTTAGAGGCTTCGGCACGGGATTTAGATGGCACCGCTCATTTCGATTGGGTACCTAAGCGGCGACCAATAGGAATAGGAGGCCGCTTTTTAATTGGGTTTGTAGGGTTAAGATAAGGATTAGGGAGATTTACTTAGACTAATTGCACATTAGCTTAATAATTAAGATAATTAACCCTAATCACAGAAACTTTGACGAATCATCATAATAATAAACCCTAGCAATATGGGTGTCAATTTTAGGTATTTCTGTTGTGCCAAACTTAACGGCGTGATCGATTTTGCAATCGGAGGTCATTTAAGTAATGTGGGCGACGGTCGAAGTGAAATTAGGTTTAAATTGTGAAATGTTGCGCTCAAATTGGTCGACGTTTGCGTACACTTTGCTGAATCAATCGTGGAAGGCATCGTTTGATAAGTTTCGATGTTTCGGCGATGATGGCGCGATCAATTTTGTGAACGGAGGTTGTTCGGACATCGTCGGGACTTCCTGACCTTGATATGCGCATAATTTTGTTAAAAATTGATTTTAATTATTTAATTGGTCATTAATTGATTTGATATTTTTTATTAATTAATTTTACTACATTATGAAGTTGAATTTTCAAATTAAAGCGAATTAGATCAATTTCGATCGCAATTAGGGGGTTTTAAACCCGATTCATGTGATATCCTCTTATTAATATTTATTTTAACTTTTATGGTTCATTTGACTTGCGAACCATATGTGGAGGTCAACAAATGCCTCCCAACAAACATGGTGCATGCATGGAGCGGACCGTGTTTGTTGCAAATAAGTTGACCTTGCGGATCTCCAAGAGATTTATTTGGATGTCATGCTTAAGTTGTAATTTCTACAAATTTTAATAATATTTGATCATTATCCCTTGATAGGAAGTGAGTATAACTCTCAGGTTGGGCAAGCATTTGAATTTTATCAGTTCGACTGCATTAGCTTGTTGAATCGGTATTTGTTGTCATTAGTCCAATGCTTTGTGCATGATAGACTAGATGAAGGAGATGATTTGACTTGTCATCACCGACTTGTCAAGAGAATTTGGAGTGTCTTTGGTCCTTGGCTTTGTGCTTTAACTGACTTATTGAAGACTTTCTCCTGAGAGTTTGAAATTTATATTTTCCTCTTGTCCTGACTTTGTGCCTTAGCGGACTTAATGATGAGATGAGAATAACTTCGGTCCTATTCTTCATGCTTTGACGGACTTGTTGAAGATTTCATCTCAAAATTTGGGATTTGTATCTTCCTCCTGTCCTAGCTTCAAGCCTTAGCGGACTTAATGGAGTTGATGAGATAGAAATATCTTGTATGCTTTGTGCTTTGATGGACTTGTTGAAGATTTCATCTAAGATTCATATCTTGTACTCCTTTATCGCTTCATGCCTTGTTTGATCGAGGAAAGTCCAAATTATCTTAGAGATTTGTTAGCGATAATTACCTTATGCTAGCTTTGTTTTGTGGGCTTATAGAAGGATGCCGCACAACAATTTGAGCTTGTGTTAGGAATGATGCGAGAGTCATCAGTCCGTGCTGTAATGGACATGTTGATGATAAAACTCCCTAAGTTCAGCTTTTAGCTTTGTATGAACATTGGGATGGCTTCTTTGGTCCCCTGCTTTTTGCTTGATTAGACTTACTAAAGAAGAATTTTCTTTGGTCTTTGCTTTCTGCTTTGATAGACTTATTGAAGGAGTTGAGATTTCACATTTGTATTTGATTCCAAATTAGTCTTAGTGCCTTCTTAAGTAAGGATATCTTTTTTTTTTTGGCTGAAATTTTGAAAATGACCTTATGACCAATAGGGATAATTTCTCAGTCTAGGTCACTTGAACTCACCTGGGATCTGGAGATTTGGATGCTCTTGTCTTTGATAGCAGTGATCCACTACGACGCTTTATGGTGTTGAGTAAGCAGATCTGTCGGTGACTATATTTTGGCATGTTGAGTGAACCTTATACCTACTTGAATTCATGGACTTGAGCAATTAATGGAGGATTTTATCCTGCTAAGATGGTGATCTCTTACCTTTGTGGCATGTTTGACTAAGAGACATTGATGGCTGTTGTCGATTATACACCAACTCGATCCTTTAGATTTGAAGTGGGATGATAAATGTATATCCAACTTGGTTTGTTGAAGTTTGCAGATTTAAAAATTTGCTTCTTTGTTCAAGACTTTTAAATTTGAGAATTTGAATATATAGTTTTGAGTATGCATGGGGATCTTAATAGTCAGATGTGATCGAAGAGAAAGTGCTTAGGACATTTTACTATAAAACTTAAAAAATGCCCCTCTAATAGGGATTTTTTATTTTATTTGAAAATGCATTCTTGTGTTGAGAATTTCCAATGAAAATTTCCATATGTGCGATGAAGATTTTCAAATGTGAGATTTATCCGATAACACTTTCATGTGTAATATTTCTTTAAATACCGATCGTTGATTGGCGACATTGGTCTTTCACCTTTGAAGTCAACAAGCTGGTAGGCTCCCCCTTGATATACCTTTTCAATAATGAAAGGTCCTTCCCAATTAGGTTCAAATTTACCACCAATTTTGTGATGAGGAATGATTGGTCTTCTCAACACTAGGACCAATTCCCCTTCAAAAGCTTCGAGGGGCGTCTTGTATGATCAATGCTTTGGACATCTCAATGACTTTAGATTTTGTGAGCTTGGAGCTAACCGATCAAGCACATCAAGCTCTTCCATTGTAGATGAGCATTCTCATCTTGGGTAAGATTTTGTTCATGGCGAAGGTAGTTCAACTTTGAGTGGCAAATCACTTGAAACACTAGTGCTAGGGGTGACTTTGTAGGAGTCTTGTAGTGGTGTAAGCCATAATGCTTCCACAAGTTTGGTATTCTCCCTTTTATTTCTTGTGAGAATAAGATTTGACTAGTATTTTATTAAAGGATTGAGCCATTTGCTCTCATTATAAATTGAGATATCATCAATCAATCTTATGTCGACAAACTTATAAACTTTAGTGCTTTTGAAGGCTGGCCCATTATCTGAAATGATTGATGGTACACCAAACTTATAGAATATTGTGGGTGAAAGTTAGTCACTATTGAGAACTTCTTTGAATGGGGAAGCTTGACCACTTGATAATCGGTGGTTCTTAAGATGAAGCGGTGTTTGATGGTGGATCAATTGGTCTAATTACATCTGTCTCCCAGCACTCAAACGGCCAAGATGCTATCATTGGGTGCAACGAATTTGGAGGTTGATGAATTATGTTACCATGGACTTTGCATTCATGGCATCTTTTGGCATGATTGATACAATTTTTTACCATAGATGGCTAGTAGTATCCCATTCTTTTAATTTTGAAAGCCATTTTAGGACATGATTGGTGTGCGCCACAAAGTCCTTGATGGATTTCAGCTTATTTTGGCTTCTATTCCCAAACATCATAGCCACTTTGAAGGATCTACGATCTGAGTGCCAACATAAGCATATAGTCAAAACCTTTTTTCAAGTTATACATTTGTGACTTATTACTGCAATTTTCCTTCCTTGAGTAAGTCAAGAATCTCAGTCTTCCTTCTCTTACTATAAGAATTTCATTGTGTGATTTTAAAGTTGGAGGCTTTCTTCTTGAATGACTGTTCATCTTGTTGACTTTAAGAAGTAATTTGTAAGAGGTGTGAGGAGCAACATGAGTTTTGCCTTATTTAATTTGCATTGATGACCCCTCTTCCGGTGGGATTTTAAACTTATTGGCTCTAGGACTCGACGAGTGCACTAATTAGTATGTGTATCGCCGTCCATACTGTCATTTCTTTAGCTAATTTAGCTAAGGTTACGCTTTCTTTTCTTAGCTCGAGACTCAGTCATAATGACATTTGGGATTTACTATGCTCGAGAACTCATTTGTGATAGTAAGATTCAAGCTTGTTGATTTTGTAAAGGCCCTTTGATTAATTAAGTTGAGAATCCATAAATTTGCGATTTTGGACTCATGGAAATGGCTTCCTAAAGCCACCAACGCTTCATATTGCCGTTGATGGTTTGGTTGAGTTAATATATAAGAATGTCATTATGCCACCGTGTGATCAAATGAGACCAAATGATTCGAGCCTTTGGGATATTTGAGGGTTGAGTGTATTTGATGGATGAAGCTCCATCAAAATAAAATTCTCACATTTGTTGCTTTTCTTTTTCATATATGTGCATGATGTGCTCATCAGGAAGATCATCATTGCGATGAATCTGTGGGATGGGATGCGAAATCTACTGAATTTGCCCCTTCATCTTTTGAATATATGTAATATCAAGTTGTAGTAGAAAAGACAACCCATCTACTGCGACCCAATGTTGGTCTTGTCATCAAGAACTTCAACGGATCGATCCTTGAGATAAGGGTAATTTTATGAGATAACATGTAATGAGGTAGCTTTTGGGCAGCAAAATCAATGCTTCTCAATGATATAACACATTTCTTAGTCTTGAACTAATGTAGTGAGCATTCTCCTTTCCTCCTCATTATCTTGCAGCACAGATTCTTGGGTCTTTTGTGTACAGGATGAGAGGCTTCCCTGGGATTGGTGCTGCAAGAATAAGTGGATTCAACAGATATCTCTTGATATTGTTAAAGGCCTCTTGACATTCTTCATCCCACTGAAAGTATCTTTCTTCATTAGTCTTGCAAAATTCGACATCTGTGATTTGATATAAATCTTAATGAATGCAAGATGTTTACTGGGCGGAGTTGTAAAGCTCCTTGAGGAGGAATTTTAAAACACTTTAAAATGTTAATTACGTGATTAGGCGCAAAAAATTTTAAAAAGCAATGCCGATCATGGCTTGGCCAGAAGGATGATCATTTCTGCAAATTATTTTAAAAAAAAATTAAGTTGGTCAGTACATTTTATGGTCGCATTTCCTCAAGATGTATTTGGGAGTACTTGGTATGATTGGAAAGATAATAAAAAATCCTACAACTTTTATGTTCAACAATATCTCGTCCGGTGACATTAGTGCGCTTTGGTTTGGTGGCTTCATGTAATTCTGTATAGATGAAATTTGAACAGACAACTCCGATGTATCAATAGCTCAAGTAGCTAGATACTACAAGTGGACCTGTTGATGTGCGGTGAAGAAATGATCCAATGGTAAATAAAATGTAAGCTTCGACATGCATGACTTCGAGCTCTATCTAAATAAGAGTCACGATAAGCATCCAAGCAAACCGTAGGTAAACAAGTACATGCATGCGCTTTGTCCATCGAAACTCGGATGTGATCTGATGGATAGGATCATGGTAAATGATATGCTCGATGTGCTCCATCATCGATAATCGATGAAGCCCACTACATGTCCCAACAATAGTCGCCAATCATCTGGCCATCATGCTTTAAAATCTTCGCCACATCCTTTGAGTAAGTCATCTCCTTGAGAGTGAAATGAGTTCGTCAGGAGCACCATCGTTCAACAAGTCTTTGTCGACTCTTAGGACAAGTTGACCTTGTGACGATAGTTTTACACACACGTGAACAGAGATGCTCTCATTTATATCTGCTTGTCTAGGTGACTTTTCTTTGATGTGTGGGTGATAAGTTGGGTATGTGTATCAAATGTTCCATCCATTCTTCACGATCGTATCACATGGAACTCGCTTTGGTAGGTTTTCATATAGTTTTGTAAGCTATAATGAGGACACAAATGTCACATGACTTATCGACGTTGACTGAAAGCAATTACATGTTGCATGGCGGTGATAAATGAGGTTGGCGCATGTACACTTACATGTTGTTCTCGTTTACCTACTTTGAAAGTTATGGCATCACACGTACTCATTAATATTTATCCTCGTTGGTTCGGTACTCTACGTGACTCGTTCGGTATAACACAAAACCACAAAACAAACCATCTTACGATTTTCCATATACTTTATTCAATCATATGCAAAAATTTATCTCAAATAAGCATAAACAAATATAACTAGATCAGAAATTTAACAAACCATCTCAAATCTAAATTTCCTTCAAAAAATCTCACTAAAAATAGATAACAAATATTTCCTATCAAAACAACAAATCAAACTAGATGAAATTTATTTTGCATTTTGCTAAAAATACCTAAATGTGAAAGATCTCTCAAAACCACAAGTTAGCTTGGAAACAATGGCTATGCGACCTTTGCTCTTCAGCCTTGACGGCGTCGCCGGTGGCGAAACGGATGACGGCGATCGCGGAGAAGTAACGGAGAAGAGAGTGGCTGACATCTCGGTTTGACTTAAATGGCGCTCATTAGTCATTCTATCCATGGGATCGATGATATTTATAAATTTTTTTTCGTGCCTAATCACGTAATTAACATTTTAAAGTGGCCTAGTTTAAAAATTAACCCTTTCAACTATTGCTTTGATTTTGTTGGGATCGATTTCAATCCCTCACATGGCATATCAAGGAACTTCCAGAAGACTCAAAGGCGCGCGAGAGGATTCATCTTGAGATCATATTTTCTAATTCTTTCAAAGATGATCCTTAAGTCGAGGTGATCTTTACGATCTACTCTTGACAGCGAGGTCATCAACATAGCACTCTACTTTTGATGAATCAACTCATCAAAGATTTGTCATAGCCCTTTGGTATGTAGCTCATTCTTCAAGGACATGACGTAGCAATATATGCCAATTGGTGTCTGAATGAGGTATGTTTCTCATCTAGCCATCTTGATGATTGTAACGGATCCGTTATAAATGAGAACATGTCATGATTTAAAGTGTTATCCTAATAGTTACGTCTGAGCAGAAAGTCATCCTTTGGACATGCTTTGTTTAAGTCCCTGAAGTCGATACAGATATGAATCTGACCATTCTTCTTTTTCACGAGGATGAAATTAGCTATCTAGTCAGTGTATTTTTCTTCTCTAATGAAACCATCTTCAATGAGCTTCTTGGTTTACATTACTTCTTCAACCTCAATCTCATTCACCTAAGGCTTGCTTGGTGTTGCATCAGCTTAATTGCTAATTTGTGAACCGCTACATCAGGAGATAAGCCTAGCATTTCAGCATATGTCCAAGCAAAGCAATCCCTGAATTCATAGAGGAGGGTTTTTAACTCTTCTACTTTATCTTCAGGAAGTAGAGCACTGATGAACATTGGGCCAGGGTCTCCCTTAGTTCCTAGATTAATCTCTTTAAGTTCATCCATAGTAGTTGCTTGCCCACCATCTTCAAGCTCTTTTAGGTCTTGTCGGCTACTTCTTCATTATTTCTGACATTAAAATGTCATTCTCATCATCATTATCACTCTCAACTTCTATTCTTGTTATAGCGTAACAGGTGTATTCTTGTGGACCATTGTCTCAGATGAAATTAAGGCCTTTGGTAGTGTGCTTATTTCTTCTACCAATAGTTTGAGAACCTTTTGGATACCACATCATCTCAAAGAGCTTAGTCATTTGCTTACTTGCTCCGATGGAATGCTTGCATTAGGTTTTGCATCTTTGGAGTAATATTTTTTGGTATTCTTGTGGGCATAGCTTCTTCCTCTTGATAACTCATTGTCAGATCTTCTTCTTGACATCCCTCATATTTATAAAATAGGCTTCCTAGCCCGTGTTTTCTAGGGAGAGGAGGTACATAGAAGGTCACCAATTCCTCTACTTTGTGAGTTTCTCGAGGGGTGATTTCTTTAAAATGTTGGAGGCGGTGACTACAAGTAGTCTCTCTGGATTGATTGATTATTTTAAAGTAGGTGCATTGCACCTTCAAAAGCGATTCAAACTCATAATCGAGTCAAAATGGTCTTCCTCAATCAGAGTTTTACTCGAAGATTCACATGGACCTTTGGATTTGAAAGGAACACATTCGTCTTCTTCTTCAATATTACTACCTAGATGAGGGACAGTGTTGTTAATTCGAGACTTGTTCCTTATATCCCTAGGGATATTTAAAATAATCTCCTTTCTTTTGTTTGTTTTATTTTCACCCTTCTTCTTAACTTGTTCTTTTATGGGTTTTGAAGTAGATGCAGTATTTGCTAGTTATTTTGTTAGCTTTGATTCTGGAAGTAAGCGGCATCTTGATATATCTTCATTTCATGCATAAAGGTTGCATGTCACCCACAATGTGGCATTCTTCCCCATCCTTTGTATATTTCATACATTGATGCAATGTAGATGGGACAATACCATACTTATGAAGCCATGGTCGACCCAGAAGAGCTCTGAATGAAGTAAAAGCATCGATCACATGAAATTTGGCTTATGTATGGAGGTCTCCAAATTTAAGAGGGAGGACAAATGACCCAATAGTTTTTTGTCCCTTCTCATTGAATCCTTGAACCAGGACTTTATCTCATCCCAGATGTTGTACATCTAGAGATAGCCACCAGAGAGTTCTCAGGTTCATAAAATACACAGAGGAACCGGGATCAATTAAGATTCATGGTATCATACCTTCGTCACTTTCAGTTGTAACATACAGAGGGCGATTGTGCTCTGCAGTCCCAAGCATAAGATCATCTTGAAAATGTGATTTGGAGGCTCTTGAACATGCAAGGTCTGTTAATGCTCATCAAAATATGCTTGAACTTCTCGCTCTTTGAGAGCTTCAATTTTGTAATCTTAAACAGAGAAAGAGAAAAATGACTTTCGATAACTTTTTTTTTTTTGGCTCTTCTTTGATGGATCTTTTCAAAACTTTATATCTTTTTGGGTTTATTTTTAATTTGGGCAGATTGAGAATCACTACCCAACTTTACATTCTTCATGTCTCTGATATGGTAGCTCGATTCATCTTCATTTGGGAAACAAAGTTCTTCTAAGTTATTATCGACTTCATCATCATCAAACAGACTAGATTAGGCGTTCTTCATTTCTTCTTCTTCTTCATTTATCAAGATTAGTAATGAATTCAAGTGTGATGGTCGTCTTTGGTTGTATATAATCATCCATATTGATGATCCTTTGTGTTATGACCATCCATAGTGGTAACATTTTTTTGCTACTGCTTCTTCTTTTTCTTTAATTTATTCTTTCATTTGGGAGGCTTCTTGGTTTTCCCTTATGATATTTGGTTATGTTGTCTTTCATGAGATGAACTAGCCTTCCCATAACTTGAGTTTTATCTCAACTTAAGTATAAGCTCAAGTGGTGATTTCCACTGAATACCTGGAACGCCTTCCAATCGTTTCAATATTTTCTGATCTTTTTTAGAGGCTGCAACTCCATTTCATCATCGACCAGTTTCTCCTTTTTATCTTTTTCTTGAAGATCAGAGATGAGGTGATTACTTTGTGGATTCTTTCTTGGACAATACACTATCCGATAATGTGAATTCTCTATTTCTATATTTTCGCTCTGGCCAATCTTTGAATATGTAGAAATCTTCAATAGGATGGCTGAGCAGCCGATGATATGGATAATAGTTAGGATTATCAGCTTGTCCAGCCTCTTCAGGTCTTTTACACTCTGGTATCTGGAGAGATGCTTTGAGTGCATGCTTAAATGGTTTATCCGCACTTCCCCTTTTAAAAGAATATTCTTTGTTCAGCTTTTCTTTTAGGGTTGGGGCCATTGAGTTATTCATTTCTTTTATTTGCTTTGGTCGCCTTCTTTGCGACCTCGAAACATCATTACCTCAAGTATGAGCTTGGGTTGTGGAGCAGATTGAATGGCTTTGATCTTTCTTGGTAACAGATAACCTTTCTTTGTCTACATTATAGACTACGCTTCTTTTGAGCGAGGTGAAATGTGTTTCACCCTTTTGGAGCTTTTGCTCTTTTAGATTTATCTTTTGTGGCTATCAAAATATGATAAATTTAATTTCTCAAATTTAGCCACTCAAGACTCTTGAAATGTGGTGAAGTCATGCAAACATAAGGCCATCTTGTATCAATGTTGCCCATCGAATTGAATTGCATGCTCTTCTTCTAATTTTCATATTTCATACTCATATTTCCCAATGATATATCAGTTGATTTGTCTTTTTTTTCCTCTTCCCAAGCAAGATCAATAATTATCTTTTGGCGGTAAACTTTTAAACATGTTTTCAAGTTGGCAAAGTCTTGACTAGTCATTTGAAACTCGACATACCATTCAAAGCTTGAAGTTAAACTACGAGCAATAATAATGCATCATTACTCCCTTTGTTATCACAAGATGCTTTGAATTGGTCTAAATGCTGCTTGGGATTACCATTTTTATCAAATATATTAAACTTCGGCATTGAATATCCCTTTGGGTTTGATCATACTCTGCGGGATATGGGAGACCCTTGCTCACCAATTTTTCTGCCTTCCCCGTATCTATGACAGCTTTAATCTTCTCATTCAAGATAATATTAAGTTGAGAGGCTGTCACGACTTCAGATATACTTTGTGCATTCTGAGAAGCAGGTTGTCGAGCTGACTCGTTTATTTCAATCCTCTCTTGAATATTTGGACTCTCAAGCATGAGATCAAGTTTATTGGAGGATTGTCATGTGGATTCTTGGAGGCGATGATTATTTGGAGGGGATGAGTTGGACTGTAGTGATATTCTCCATCAGCGCATCATCGATCATCATCATCATTTCGCTCATTTTAGTATTCAACTAAGCAATTTTTTTATCTTTGGCTTTCATCTGGCGCTGAATTTGTCTATGCGCCTCTGCCAAAGTGGTTGTATCAGCGAAGGTGAGATTTTCTTCTCTTTCTTCTTCTTCTTCTTCTTGTTCCTCTCCTGAAGAATCAGAGGATGCTTCCTCTACTTGAATATTTTGTTGTTCTTCAGGTTGAGGGGGAGGTATTGTTATACGACACCTATATTGGTATTGGAGCACACCAGATGGCTCACCGACTTGTTGTACCATATATACTACTTCAACAGTCATTGCATCTTCCTCTTCTTCTTCGTCCCCTTGGACATTCCTGATCAACATCTCCAATGGACTTCTGATTCTGAGTGTGGAATCGAGACTTCTTCAATTAGAGGGCTTGATCAAGTTGACCTCCTCTGATGAGGTAGGGGATTGATGGGCGCGGATCCCGGAGGATTCTTTGAGGTGTCTACCGTAAGATACTTTATCATTTGGGGCCCTCTTTTTAGGCTCCCATCACTAATAAATTTGAGTTGGGGATCTCAGAATTCACACGGTCCATTTGCCTTTCTCAAAGGTAATTTCTTTTTTGAGCCTAGCCTCCATATTTTCTTACCTTTCCACGGACCTTTTTGGATTCACGGACCCGTGGTCAAGTGTCACCCGATGCTCACCGTGGGACATGGATTGGTTGGCGTCCCTTCTTGGGATGGGATGAGATCTCCTTGGAGGAGCAGTCCTAGCATCCTTAATAACTGGACCCTAGTATCTTCTTTTCATCTGTCCTCTCTCCTTAACGACTTGAAGGACCCAATGCACTCTTGCATATATGGTTTTGAGTTTCCTCACAGGAGAAGCTGGAGCCTGACGTTGTCGGGTCCAGAAGGACTGCTTGATTTGACCAGTAGAGCTATTCCATTTTACCCACTTAAGGTTGTCAAACCGGTTGTAGAACACTCTTGTTGGTTTCATAATTGGTTTGTGTGTGGTTACCGCAGGCGTGCTTGATGAGCATTCTTTTCTTTTCTTCTTTACCTCCAGCTAAGCTTGCTTCCAAATGAAGAAGCTTCAGCATCATGCCTCCGTGGGGCAAAGGGTTCAGCTGGTAGGATTGTGTTGTTTTGAGGGACTAAGGAGACAGTCTTTCCAGTAACAATCCTCTTCATGATTGGTGTCTCCGAGAGCTCTCTGAAAGTTTTTTTGAGGTGCCCAGTAGGGGTCGACTTAGACCTCTTTAGAGCTACACATGGCGTGTTTGAGGCTAGCAACTTGCTTGATCGAGATGGTGGAAGTCAATGCTACCAAACTGGATGGTAGCCCCAGTACTTCCAGCACTGATGATGGCATTTGTCAAGCGGATGTTGGTGCCATCTCCAAGAGTGATAATAAGAGATGTGTTCTGGAGAGCCATTTTGGAGGTTTAAAGATAAAAATTAGCAATTGAAAATAACTATCATATCACCTTTCTTCCAAAAATATGAATGATAAGACAAACATACTAAGCACATGTAAATAAAATCTCAAATGACTTAAGACTTTATATAGAAACTTTAAAATTTTCACTTTTGACTTATCATTTCAATATTTTTTCATTTCATTTTTTTTATACTCACGCAATTATAACTTAGATTTGACTAAAGATGGAAAGAGAAACTTATCCCAGCGGGTTGCCAAAAATGTGGGATCAAAATTACAAACCTCTTTTGGAAAAGAAAAGAGTTGTTTGGTGTCGATGAAAATTTGGCGGATGAAAAGATAAGACACTACCCAGAGATTTCTTCTCATTTGGTGAGAACTTTTTATATCTGGTTCTAGGTTTCCTATAGGCGCAAGCCCCTGTAGTTAATTACCCTCCCAATACTGAGAGAGCACTTTTGATTAAGGCTAGTCAATGAATCGTTAAATAACGAATATATAATTGTAGTGGAGTTTGTTAGTTATGAAATTTATCATTTTAATTTAAAACTTTTGGTGGGGGGAACAATGGCTCGATCCCATCCCGTGGTTTATCATCCAGGGCTCGGTCCACTTAGTCGAGGAGTGTCGACCCAACGAAGGATCCTTGTCAGCAACACATGGGTTACGTCGTCCAAGGTATCCTTGTGAGGGTGGAGTTTGTCTAAGGGACAAATATAAGTCAACCTAACATAGAGCTTTTTTCCCAACCAAATATATTCTACATTTCACAAAAAGAACAAAGCCGTTGGGAACATATCGGGCGGCGTGACCTAATTTAGTGGTGTCATATCGCGAACCACCCGGTCGGAGGGCTCTTCGTGATTTATGTGGTGCCATTTCACGAAACCATATGGACGAGGACCAGCCCGCGTACTTACGGGCTTAAATATTTGAGTGTGAAGATAGTTATGCATTTGATTTGACATTGGCTCTTTGTGAGCAAAAAATTTCTTAATTTGTCACCCCAAGACAAACACTTGCAGATGGGTGGATTGATTTTTTTTAAAGTTTTAATTTAAATAATTAATTTCATTTTTATTTATATTTTTTGTTATTTTATTTAAATTTTGATCATTTTATGATTGATTTAGATTTGAATATATGATCATTTATCATTAAAATTTTAATAGTAATTGACCTTCTCGATCATAGGACTAATATCGATTAATAGACCTTGTCTGCTCTGCCTGGTTTTTTATAGAGGATCGGGTTTAAATTCATTATCTCAAGAATTATAATCCTTCAAACCTTGTCCACTCTAGCTTGAACATAGAGGATCGGGTTTGGGACTTTTCTTCTTGAGGGCTTGGACTTCAGAAGCTATGTCAATTGATTCATATCTTATAATTATATGATAGAATTAACTTCTCAAATATTATTAGTTTAAAATTTTTATAATATTAAATTTTTAGGTTTTGTTAAGCCGAACCTGGTCCTAAGACTAAACTGGGATATGTAGCATATGTTCTTTACTTTGACTTAATAATCACTTCAACATGCACATGAATATCTATTATTGGAAAATTGCACGGACATTAAGATGTCTAAGTTAAAGTTTATATATCAAATTATAGGTTTTGATTTTTTTTTAGTTTTGTTAACACGAACCTGATCCGAAGACCAAACCGGGAAGCATAACATCTGTTGTTTTCTTTATCTTATATTTGGATTTATATCTTTCTAGATATTTGATCTACTAGATACTTCAACATACATACATTTATATGTTCTTTGTTAAATATTGCATGGACATATGAATGTCTAAGTTGAAGTTGGTGTGATCATGCACCAAAATGCAAGTATGAGTTTTGATAAAGGGATTTTTTAAATTTTGTTAACTGATAAGACCAAATGGGAAGATAGATCTATCAACTCTAACTATCTTCTTAGAGGATCGGATAATTATTTCAAGATCTATCATTCTCCAATCCTTGTAACTCTAGATTGTACATAGAGGATCGGGTTTGAGACTTTCTTCTTAAGATCTTGAATTTGAGAAGATACATTAACAATGATGCCGATAGATTTATCTTTTGTCATTCTATGACAAAATTAGCTTCTAAGATTTTATTAAGTTGAAAATAGTATAATGACATCATTATATTTTTAGGTTTTGTTAACGGACTATCTAAGACCAAAGAAGAAATATAGCATTTGTTCACTTTTTTATTTGATTGCTTGCATGTCTATTTGAGCATTTAAAATTTATGAATACATATAATTATCTTCTTTTAAAGATTTTGTATGGACATTGAAATGTCTAAATTGAAGCATTGATGTTTGACATGACATAGATGTCGAATTACAAGCATAGGCTTTGATACCTAAAATTATAAATCAAATATAGATCTGTTCTGTCAAATATGAATTTGACCCTTTCAAATGTTTATCATAGATCAAGTAGAGGTCTGTTCTATAAGACTATAAGACATGAGTTGACTCTTTCAACTATTTGTCATGAGTCAAGTATAGATTTATCTATAAGATATGCATTGACTCTTTCATGTACTTGCATGGATCAAGTGAGAGTATGCTCTTAATGATATTGGCTCTTTTAAAAGTTTGCATAAATCAAACAATTAAGCAAAATATTATTCTATGGAGTAAGCATGAGATTACTCTCACTTGCATATTAAAGACATTCAGATAGAATGAAATTTAATAACACTTTGAATATGCATAATCGATCAATTCATTATGCATTTAGCATGAACCTTAAGATAAGAAATTCACATATGAGGTTATTTCATGATATGTGCAAGAGCTTAGTTCCTTTGGACATTTACATAAACCATAAAACAACAAGTTTAAATATGACTTACATTCATTCCAATATTTAGATCGATCTCAAACTAAATATTCATTCCACATCAATGTTTGATGAAGTCGCTTCATTCATATTTATTGATTAATTGTCTAGTTGCTTAAGTTCATAAAATAGCTATCAAAGCTTTTGCAAGCTCTTATATTTCAATTTGAATTATCCTTAATCCTCCCCATAAGAAAAGAACTTGTCTACACTCAATCTTCTTTTTTTTTAATACATGATCTAATATCATTGAACATATGTTTAAGATTTTAATTTGCATTTGTCATCAAGCTTATGATTCAATTTTCTCTTAAGATCCTTTCAAATTATTCAGTAAAGCACATATTATGATTCAAATGGTAATTGAAAATGTTCAATAATATTCGTTATTGAGATATCAAATCATATATTATGCTTGTGAATAAATTATCAAATCTCTTATAATTTAGATTTGATTCAACTTGAGCATTTATGATTGAATCAATTTATCAATATTTCATAAAATTGTGAGTCTTGATTCACTTTCCTTTGGTATATCAAGTTTAAAAAATTGATTGGCATCATATCAAATTTAAACTTTTTATAGATTTATTAAAATTTTGGCCTCTGCCATCCCCGCATATGAGACTAGTTTTCCCACCACGCCAAGAAAGGCATGGTGGTGTGTCGGAGACACCCGCCAAAATTTATTTGCCCACCACGCAAGAAAGGTGTGCATGAGTTACATAGCATAGACATTTTCTTGGAACAACATAAGTACTTATCATAACACTTACGCTGGAACAATGAACAAAATTATCACAAATTTCCATATTGAACAATGTGAGTTTATCACGAGATTGCCACATTGAAACAACGAATAGGTAATTTATGAAGATTTCCCTGCCACGTTGGAGAAACGTGAACATGTACTTATATCAAAACAGATTTTCCCTGCCACATTGGAGAAACGTGAACATATACTTATATCAAAACATATTTTTCTGCCACGTTGGAGAAACATGAACAGGTACTTTTATCAAATTTCTCCGCTGCATTGGAATAATGTGAACGGGTACTTATCACAGCAGATTTCCCTACCAAGTTAAAACAACGTGAACAGGTACTTATAGCAACAGATTTTCCTACCACGTTGGAGAAACGTGAATAGGTACTTATATCAAAACAGATTTCCCTGTCACGTTGGAGAAAAGTGAACAGGTACATATCAAATTTCTCCGCTGCATTAGAACAATGTGAACGGGTACTTATCATAGCAGATTTTCCTGTCACATTGGAACAACGTGAACAAGTACTTATCACAAGTTTCCCTGCCGCATTAGAACAATGTGAACGGGTACTTATCACAGCATATTTAACAAATTTGCATTGATATGTGCATGAAATTAAAATAAAACTGATACCCCCTTACAATAGCATCATTTTCATCACCATTTTACCAATGCAGATTTGTCAGACAACACAAAATCTATTACATCCTTGCTTTCCATGAATTCTTGTCAATTTCAAACAAATTAGAGGACCAATCAAGAAAATGATTGCCCTCAAAGATTACAATGTAAATATGAAAACCCTAAACTTTTAAAGGTCTCAAAACAAATATTCTCATTTAAGCCAATTTTGTGCTCATAGTCTAATCAAAACTTCAAAGATTCAATGAACAATGCTTCCTCCAATGATTTGTGTATTTGCATTTAGAGTGGCTACTTCCATAACTCCTACTTATATATCAAATCACAATAGAGAGATCATAACCACTAAAGGCCCATCCTCAACCATGTAACATATAACCAAGAATAATTGAAAATATCCAAATGGATTTTGCATAGATCAAAGTTATCAAAACAGAGATGACAATGTTATTGATCATGTCAACACGCCGAGATAATGCTTGTCAATGTGAAAGGAACATGATGAATATCGCTCGTTTCCTTGAATCCACCCATTTGAAAGAAAACTTTGCATGTAATTCAATAGATACGTAGGAATATATGTTTGTCATCAAAGTAAAGCCATTTTCACATCTATCCAACTCAATGTCGGTGCAAGCAAGTGAAGATAATATTATAGCATTAAACAAGTATAACTACATCCCTTCTCAAAGGACGCTTTACATCAACAAAGAGGTAGACGATAAAGTTTTGCAGCAAATGGAGCAATGCTGGCCCAAAGTGAAATGAAATCATCATTCTTTTTTTTTTTACTATTTAGCAATATTTAGGTTAAAGCCTAATCAAATCCTGCTACTAAAAAATCCCTAATCATATATCTTAAAAGCATAAAACCAAAGCAATATATTTCAGCAATCCAAAGGAATTAAATCAAAGATGAAATCATTTCTCTAGTGATTAGTTAATCCACAAAGCAAGAAAGAAACTTAGGAATGAAACAACCCAAGAGGTTGATTGCTAAAGAGGAAGAAGGAGAAGAACTTTCGGTTGAAAAGTTAGGGTCTCTTGATTAGCTAACCAAAGGCAAGAGGGAATCGTTTTCAGCTGACGAGAGAAAGGAAGAAGAACAAAGACGAGGAAGCTTCAACAAGAGAAAATAGAGGGAAGTCACGTGAGGGAGGATCACGCACCCACGAGCTGGGAACCGAGAGCAGAGGAACAAAGAGAGAGAGAGAGCTGGGAGAGAATCATGATAAATAGGAAATTAAGGTTTAGTTCACACGGATTTGATGGCACCGCCATTTCAATTGGGTACCTGCGCAAACCAATAAGAATAATAGAGCGCTTTTTATTGGTGGCTCAGCATTAAGATAAGGATTAGAGAATTACTTAAATTGCACATTAGCTTAAAATTAAGATAATTAGCCCTAATCACTTTTGACTAATCATCCTAATAATGAACCAGCAATATGGGTGTCAGGTATTTTGTTCAGAACAATGGTGCGATCGGGCAACGCCTACACAGCGAAATTAGGTTTAAATTGCTATCGCGAATTGATCGACGCTCACACACTTTCTAATCATCGAGAAGGCTTGATAAGTTTCATTTGCAATGGCAGATCAATTTCAAACGGGTCATTGACGGGGCTTCCCAACTGATATGCATGTAATTTTGTTAAAAATTAATTTTAATTAAATTGGTCATTAATTGATTCGATATTTTTTGTTAATTAATTACTATTTTAGACATGTTAAATTTTGAATTAAAGCAATTAATCGAATCGCAATTTTTTTAAACTTGATTCATGTGATGTCCCTCTTGTTAATCTTTATTTTAACTTTTATGGTTCATTTGACTTGTGAACCATATGTGGAGGCCAACACATCACAACACCTTACTGGAATTGAAGCAAAGAATTAAAATGAGATCCTATATATTGAGCATCACACAATCACTCTATATGTCTATCCCAATAATGGATTTATAAATTACTTATATTTGTGACATTTACGCTTGTGATGTTAAGGACGAACCTTCCGCCATATTAGTGTTGTATGTCGAACTGGAAGATGTTAATATTGCATCCACATCAGCTGATCAAGTAATAAGGTCAATAGATATACCAATGACGCATACACAGATTTCATCGCAAGATTTGAAAAATGTTTTGATTGATTCCCGTAATAGCTTCATCTTTCCCTATTTGTACTTGTAATAATTAATATGATTTGTCATCCAACTTATGAGTTTTGAAAATATATTTATTTGCTCACAGAACGTATCGCTTGAGTATATAAAATGAATGCTATATAAATATTCAAGTAGTGAGTCCATGATATCAATGATGATGATTGTTCACTGGGATAAGCCATGATTAAATCTATCCACGATTTAAAAAATCATTCACTCAAATTTGATAAAAAGTCATGTCCATAAGTGGATGTCAATGTGATTACCAATACACATTGCCGCTTGGGAGAAGGATTACTGTTGAGGGCTCGAAGATGAACAGATGGCTATCAACTAATACATTTCTGATCGTGGGATTCTCATATACCACCTAACATTCTCACCACTTACTATCACATATATATATGTAAGTCAAAGTACTCATTTGAATTCAATATACTTGATGCTTATTTCATATACTATTTTTTTTAGAATTCACTTACATCTTTCAATGATGAGAACGAACATTAAAATGTATTTAGAGATATGAACATAAGACATTATGAATCGGAGCCTACAAAGGGTGTCCCACACCATGATAAGCCATCTACATATGATATGTATCCAAATTTCTACATACCAACCTACATATGAGTCAACCTATTTCACAGACTATCCAACACAAACTTCAATCTTATTAGAAATACCTCAATTAGATCATCACATGCAATCACACTGGGAGTGGTGCATTCCACGCAGTACAAGATGTTTAGGATTTTATTTGTGTTCTGATCACATTTGTTCTTATCTATTTAATTTTATTGTATCATCAATTTATGTAAATATTTGTACTAACTTTAATGAAAATTTGTAAATAATCAATTTTATTTTTATTTATCATTTATTATTTATTCTTAGATGTTATAGATCCACTTGAATGAAAACTTACAGACTCTAGGATTGAGTTGTGTCAAAACAATCAACCATCTAAAAAAAAATTATTTGCAGAGCCTCAGTACATCGTGGTAATTTTATGTCACGTCATTTTCGACGTGTCAACCTAGTTGTCTACTAAGTGGACAACTATACATATTTTAAATTTTTTTAAATGATACTTAATTACCTAATTAAGTATTTAATAATATTTAATTGAAAAAAATTATCTTAATAATAATACTCACTATATTTCTTATATCCGCTGGCCGGAAGAAGAGCATTCAACACGTGTGACCAGTCAAGAAGATTTTTTATTTATTATTATTGTTTTCTATTTAAATCAAAATTATTCTATTGATCAGTCAACTGCTTTCATTTAAACTTTCATTTAATAATGTTTTTTTATGCGGTATGTAGTTACAGACTGAAAGACTCTACGTTAATTATGCTTATAAACTCATTTTTTATGCCGTATTTAAATCAAAGGTCATCCAACGTTCTTCAAAAGACTTTAATTATAAACTCATTTTTCTTTGATATTTCATTCTTTTAAGATGCTAAGTTGCTAATATATCTTTTACTCTTATTAAACTTATTGCATACTAGAAAATCAATTGTAAAAAAGTTTATTCTTATTCAAAATCCAAACACAATAAGATTTTAAAAACAAGAAAACTCAAATTTTAAAGTGGAAAATCTCAAAAGAGAAAAAATAGCCCAATAAAAAAAGCTTATATATATATTTTTATACAAGTTTTAAAGAATTACATAATTGTATATGAGAAAGAATTGACAATAATCCCAAAATCGACAACAATATATATAAATCTGATGTAACAATTAAAATTATAATAAAAATAACGATTAATAATATGATATTCTCTCAAAATACCACCACCAAAAGCACAAATCTTGAGAAAGCGACATGATTTTGAGTCAAACAAATCGAGATCAAGACTTAAAATATCATTAATCTTCGACATCAATTAAATCCCAAAAAAGCTCTCAAATGTGGAGTGTTTATAGTCAAATCGAAGCTCGACGGGATCTAATGAGCCTAAGATCTCATAATTCCGACTTCATTTGGCATCCAAATGCTCAAAATACATCAAATGATCAAGGAGTCATTCGAGCCGTCCGAGGGGAGTGGTATGCCTTACATGAGTTTACTAGAATACCCCTCCTCCCATCTATAAATAGCCTCACCTCACATGGGGGGCCTAAGCTAAGTGAAGTGAAGCAAGTGAAGAAGAAGGAAGTCAAGCAAGTGAAGAAGAACAAGAAGAGCAAGGAAGAGAAGAAGAGTCAAGAAGAAGAAGAAGGAAGCAAGGAAGAAGAAGAAGAGTCCAAGCAAGTGAAGAAGAAGGAAGCTAAAGCAAGGAAGAAGGCAAGGAAGAAGAAGAAGAGTCCAAGCAAGAAGGAAGCTAAAGCAAGGAAGAAGGCAAGAAGAAGAGGAAGAGTCCGATCGGGAAGAAGAGGAAAAGTGAAGTGAGAGAGAAAGCTCTAAAGCTTGAAGATCCCCAGCAAGATCGACCACCGCCGCCCATCGCATCTTATATACCCCATTTCCACCGTGGTTACCCAAAGATCTCCAACATCAAGAACTATTATAAACCGATCCATACCGTTGTCCCTTTCAAATAGAATTAATCCTTATCGGAAGATTTTGTACTCAAAAGGATACATAGTGGAATCTTTATCAAGCCGTGGTTTTTCCCCTTTCGAGGTTTTCCACGTTAAAATTGAGTGTCTCATGTTCGCTTTTAATTGTGCGTGCTCGACTAATCAACAAGGCTAAGGCATAAATTTTACTCTACCTAATGGTTTTCCAAAGACGCACGCTTACGCCCTGGGAAGTAAAACTCTTCAACCATTCTTCGCGGAACATCCATGGCCAATAGGCACAACACTACAACTGAGCTTCCCGCTCAACTCCGCCATTCTCAAAACCCATCCTCAACCAAGGACGTGTTGAGGGCTGAACGGAATCTCTTTGGAAGATCGTGGTCCGCCGAATGGAGGAGTCTCAAAATAAGATGATCCAGCCTTTTGCAAGGACTACAATGCTAACAAACATATCTCCCCAAGATCGGTCATTGCCCTGAGGAGGTCAAACGCTAATCCTCCCGACACGGAGTTCCTCCGCATGGAGACCGTAACGCCGATCTCCTCGACATCGCTAGTTCCACTCATCCATCGCGTACCAACCTGCTACTAATCCACCGATCATTGTTGATAGTTTCACACATGCTCATCTCATTAATCCCGCACATCATGACATTCGCGGTAATGACGCTTAATACAAGATGAATTTCACCTTCAAGATAGAAATCATCTTCACCCACACCGTTATGAGGAGTCTCACCTATTTAAGCCATTCTTCGACATCCATTCAGGTTTCAAGCTTCCAGCATTGATTCCTATGATGGGGCAACACCCACACGAACACATCGACCATTACAGACTATCATATATCCAACGAGCTCCCACACACCGCTTGTCGTCTTTCGCTACCCTCAAAGGGCAAGCTCGCACTTGGTTCTATTCTTCCAAGGGGATCCATCCATACCTTTAACGAACTCGCCGTTCTTTGTGGGAACATTGCAAATCGAGAATCATTAAAGATTCCTCCCATCTTTCCAGATTCGGTAACGGGTGAATCACTCAAAGAATACTTCCAGGTTCTCTTTAGAAGCTCGCCAAATACCCGGGTAACTCAACTATTAAGAGGAGTTTTCCTTGAGGACTCCGCCCAGTCTTTCTATTCGCCATTAATGAGGGACACGGTCCGCTCATATGCCGAATTTAGTTCATCGTAGAAGCACAAATCTCCGATGAAGCTATTAATGCTCATCGCAAACAATTTGAACAATATGCGGGAAACGCAAAACACCTGTGAAATGTGGACCGACAGCCCATCAAAAGAAGCACAAGGTAGTCATGATCTCCTCCACGCAATATAACAACGGAACCTCGACGGAAAAGACATACACACCGCCAACACATCTCGTTAACCTCCTGATGGCTATTCGCAATGAAGAACATATCAAGTGGCCGCATCCATTGAAACCGAATTCAGGAAATCAGGAGCAATATTGTCATTTTCATCGAAGCCGTGGACATACTACTGAAGCATGTATACAACTCAAGGAAGAAATCGAGAGACTCATTCAACAAGGATACCTACGTCGTTTTGTGAAGAATCAACCACCTCAAACAAACACACCTCCGCTTGGGGCAACCAGACAATCATCACAAAACAACCAAATAATCATCAAATAATTGGAGAAATCAAACAATCGCAGGAGGATCAATACTACATAATCAAGTTCTCGTTACTGCCTCCAAAGAACCAGAGTTGAAGAAGTCTCGTATTGATCATTCCATCACTTTCAATGACTGACTTAGAAGGAGTCCATATCCCTCATCAAGATCCACTTGTCATCGCCAGGGATCGGTGATCCTTATAACGTTAAAAGAATTTTGATCGATAATGGGAGTTCTCACGATGTCTTATTTTACTCAACTTTTCTTAACATGGGCCTAGCTAAAAGCTCCAACCACCTGCCGGACCACTATATGGGTTTGATAATCACCCAAGACGCGTAAGGGACAATCACTCTTCCCGTTACCCTGAGAATTCCCTCGACAAGTGACTCATTTAATACAATTCATAGTGGTGAAGTCGATTCTGATATAATGCAATTCTGGAGGCCCCTCCAATCAATTTTCTGCTATCACTTCTGCCTCTCATCTCAAGATAAAATTTCCTACCCCCCGTGGAGTTGGGGTGGTTTGTGGAAATCAACAGGCAGCTCAATCATGTTATCTCGACAAGCTCAACCGCCCTTCCATCACCTTCAAGATCGAAGATCTTAACTTTCGAGATGAAAGAGTACCTCAAAAAGCTTCCCTCAGAAGATTTACTCAATAGTATTATCGATGACCAACCATTACAGGCAAGTGGGATCTTTACTCGTAAGAACAAAGGGAAAAGTATATAAATTTCTTACGCAGAATCAAGACATATTTGCTTGGAGTCCAGATATGCCGGGTCACAATGTAATCACGCACTCCTCAAAATTA
This sequence comes from Cymbidium sinense, assembly GCA_021442155.1. NCBI lineage: Eukaryota > Viridiplantae > Streptophyta > Magnoliopsida > Asparagales > Orchidaceae > Cymbidium > Cymbidium sinense. The sequence continues at coordinate 21,941 of JAKCPB010000213.1, read as the reverse complement.
ATCCAACGCTCAAACCAATCATCCAAAAGAAGTTTGTGCACCGATCGTCTTCGTGCTATTGAACAAGAAGTTAACAAGCTCATGGGATTCATACGAGAAGTGCATTACCCCACATGGCTAGCAAATGTTGTCATGGTTAAAAAACAAATGGAACATGGAGGATGTGTGTTGATTATACCGATCTTAATAACAAAGGATAGTTTTCCTCTTCCTCGAATCGATCAATTGGTGGACGCTACATCCGACATCAAATGCTCGCTTTTTTGATGCTTATTCGTACAATCAAATAAAGATGAACCCAGATGAAGAGGCTACAGCTTCAAACATATAAAGGTTTATATTGTTACCAAGTCATGCCATTTGATTAAAACGCCGGTGCTACCTATCAACGCCTCATGAATAAGGTTTTAAAGACCGCTAGGCCACACAATGGAGGTGTATGTGGATGACATGTTAGTGAAAAGCTTAGAAAAGTCACAACATATTTCGACTTAGAAGCATGCTTTGACCTCCTTCGACGCTATAACATACGACTTAACCCAACCAAGTGTGCTTTTGGGGTTACGCCCTGAAAATTTCTTGGATTTATGGTAACTCACCGCGGGATAGAGGCTAACCCGAAAAATCAAAGCTCTCCAAGATATGATTCCTCAAGAATATCAAAGACGCTCAACGCTTGAATGGTCGAATTGTGATTATCCCGCTTCCAGCTGCCTGGGGACAAATACTTGCCATTCTTTAAAATATTGAAGGGAGCTAAAAATAATAATTTTCAATGGACCGATGAATGTCAAGATTTTGAGCAACTAAAAGAATATCTAGCATCTCCGCTATCCAAACCTATTCAAGGAGAAACGTTATACTTATATCTTGGTTTCTTCCCACGCAATAAGCTCGCTTTAGTGCGAGAAGAAGATGGGGCACAACAACCAATTTATTACGCCAAGAAATTCTCTCGATATAGAAAGTCGTATCCATTTGCATAAAGTGGCAAGTTTTCTCAAAATTGGCCCATACTTTCAAGCTCACACCATCTATAATCGACCATTAAGAGCCATCTTACAAAACCAAGCATCCGGAAGATTGATCAAATGGTCAGAACTGGAGAATTTGATATAAATTTTCACTCGCGCCATAAAGTCTCAAATACTTGCAGACTTTATAATGCACCAACCCAACTCTAGAAGAGCTATCTCACGTGTCTTTCATCTCCTCGATGGACTCTCTACGTTGATGGAGCTTCAGAAGTCGGCCGTGCGGAATCCTACTTGTTTCCCCAAAGAAAATACCCTAGAGTATGGACTTCGCTTAAAATTCCCGCAACTAATAACATTCAATATGAGGCTCTCATCGCAGGTTGAGACTCATTGACAGCCCAAAACTTAGTAATTCACACGACTCCCTTGCCTCCCAAGTTGGAGGAGATTTTAATACTCATAATCCTCAACCGGTGCAATATCTCCACTTGGTAAAATCTCTTCTTACTCATTTCAAGACACATCAAATCATCCACATACTACAGAGAAGAATACTGGCCGACGCCTTGCTAAGCTTGCTACCTCTACCACCGGAGATCTATTTAAGAGAAAGCATGTTGAAGAAATACATTTTCCTAGATCCAAGGGCCATGGATAATTCAAACTATTGATGAGGAAAAGGAACGCTCGTGGATAAACCCGATCCTATCTTTTCTACAAGAAGGGACCCTTCCTCAAGATCCAACTTCCTAACTCAAGACAAGCTTCAAACTTTGCTATTATTGAGGTGAACTATACAAGCTTTCCTGGTCCATATCTCAAATGCCTTCCACCTTCGTCGACACGCTGCTAAAAGAGGTTCACTGAATATGTGGGGAACACCTTGGAGGAAGAGCATTGGCCCTTAAAATCATGAGGCAAGGGTTTTATTGGCCTACAATGAAACAAGACTTGGAATTCACAAAGAAATGCAAGTTGTCAATTGCATTCTAACCTAACCCTCACATGCCGCATGCAGAACTCTCATCCATTCAAAGCCCATGGCCTTTGCTGGGGATTGATATCATGGGACCTTTTCCAATAGCATCGGGCAACTAAAATTTATCATTCTAGCCGACTACTTCACAAATGGGTAGGCCAACCACTCGCTAAAATCACAGAGGCAAATACCAAACAATTTGTCCGGAAAATATAATATGTCGATTCGGTCTTCCGCAAAGATCATCACCGACAATGGAACTCACTATCGGAAAAGTCTTACGCCCTTTTGCAAAGATCTTCACATTCACCGTACCGCATAGCACATCCTCAAACTAATGGGCAAACCGAAGTTACCAATGGACCATACTCAAAGGACTAAAACACGCTGAGAAGGTGGGGCAATGGGTTGATGAGCTCCCCAATGTTCTTGGGCCTACCGCACCACGCCACGCACAACCGGTGAGACACAGATAACTTGTGTTTTGGTACGGTTATCATACCGGTGGATATCGGGGTTCCAAGTCCAAGAGTCCGCTTTTGATCATGGAAGTAATGAAGAAAAACTCCGGACCTGATCTACTCTCAAACTGGATATGGCCCTACTTGGACCGCTCTATCACCAACGTAGCTCGCCACTTCAAGTAAGAGTGAAACCTCGCCCATATCTCATTTTGGACTTGGTCCGCGAAGTCTCGGTGTGCAAAGGCCCTCGCAAATAAACTCTCACCTCTCGATGGTCAGATGTGGTCATAGCTATGGTCAAGCTGTGAACGCTCAAGCTCAAGGACCCGTAAGGAAAAACTCTACCTCGAACTTGGAATACTAAGAATCTTCAAAATATTATCAAGAACTCTGCATAATTATTATGACTTTATCTCGTCATTTCATCCTCAGATAATAATCCCACCTACTAGGATTAAAGCTTGTTGTTGCGCTTGTTGTTGTCATTTTCTCTAAAGCCCGCATCTGTCTTATGATTATATCATTGAACTAGTGAATTCACTTTAACAAGATTTGCTTTTTTCTTTACTTTTCCTCCCACTTGAGAAATATACAACTCATGTTACATCTCAATTGGGACATGATCAATCCTGGGGACTTGATGACCTCTTCCATCTGTGTTAACGCCATCGAAGTCACACTGAAACAACCTTGATAGGTCAGACCCGCCGTCGCCAACCACTACTGTCACCGCTGCTACTATCGCCGGCATCCGCGGCTATCACTATTTGCCGGCCATCCGCTAATTACTTGGCCACCGCAATTATCGCCGACAATCTTTCGATCGCACATCGCCGGTCATCCAGATATGACGCCGCCACCGCTACACTCGAGATTCACTAACCTTCCATATGTTAACGCCATCGGTGAAAACTAACAACCCAGAAAGGTCAAACGCCCTTGGTGGATTCACATCTTTCCATACGACGTTAAAAAAGCTCACAAACAACCTGTGAAAGGTCAAAACGCCCCAGGGACTTCCGCGATCTTTCCATATCATCGAGCAAAAGCTCGACAAACAACCCGTGAGGGTCAAACGCCCTTGGTGGACTTCCGCGATCTTTCCATACGCACATCGAGCAAAAGCTCGACAAACAACCCAGAAAGGTCAAAGGTCCTTGGTGGACTTCCCACGCCTCTTCCATATGTTCACGAATAATATTCCCAAAACAACCCATGAAAGGTCAAAAGGTCCTTGTGGACTTCCATCTTCCATAAAGTTAGCGCCGACGAATAATATTCACCAATAACCTAGAAAGGTCAAAACTTTGTACCACTCAGATTAATGTCATCGATAACACTCGACAAATAACCTCGATTCAAAATCCGGATTCAATTATATTCTAATGCAAGTCGGAGCTGGCTTGCCGACGCCGGCCGCTAACCACTATACCGGTCATCGACTCAGCCGCCGACATCGCACCACCATTGCGGCCATCGCCTCGACTCACCGAATCTCCGGCCACACCATCGGGCTGGTTATCTCGCCGCCATTATCATCGACACTCATCTCCGGTGGATCGCCCTAACCCGGACCGACTCGAACCGGAATCCATGACGATAGGCCTTGATCGCCTTCTAACCCGACGATGATGTGGGGTGAAACCGAACCACGACGATACCGTCCTGATCCTAACCCGGACGGTCGACGGCCGAAACCGAACCACGACGATACCGTGGTTTGATCGCCTTCTCGACGGACGACGTCGAACCGGAACCACGACGATACCGCGGGCCTTGATCGCTTCAACCGGACGGTCGACGTAACCGGAACCACGACGATACCGTGGGCCTTGATCGCTTAACCGGACGGTGACGGGTCGAACCGGAACCACGACGATATGGCCTTGATCGCCTTCTAACGGACGCAGACGCCGTAAAACAACGACGATACCGGGCCTTGATCGCCTCTAACTCGGACGGCGATGACGTGGTGAAACCGGAACCACGACGATACCGCCCTTGATCGCTTCCTAACCCGACGATGACGCAGAACCGGAACCACCGACGATACCGGCCTTGATCCTAACCGGACGGTGACGACGTGAAACCGAACCACGATATACCGCGCCTTGACGCCTTTAACCCGGACGATGACGACGCAGAAACCGAACCACGACGATACCGTGGGCCTTGATCGCCTTAACCGACGCAGACGACGGGTGAAACCGAACCACGACGATACCGTGGCCTTGATCGCTCCTAACGGACGAGAGACGACGGGAACCGGAACCGACGATGACGCCTTAACCCGGACGAGATGACGACGAAACCGAACCACGACGATACCGGCCTTGATCCTTAACCCGACGCCCGACGGCCCAGAACCGGAACCACGACGATACCGTGGCCTTGATCGCCTCAACGCTCTTGATCGCTTTCGATTGCCTCCAAAGGACCTCACTCAAGAAGAAAGGGAGAGGGAAAGGTGTGCCTCTCCTCTTACTCTGTATATTTTCACTGGGGGCAAAAAACCCCTCAAAACGGGCTCAAAACCGCCTAATTTCTCTTCTGGCTGCCGCTTCATGGGCATAGGCTGTTGAAGCGCTACAGACGCTGCTGGCAGACGCTGGATTGCTGACAGAGCTAGCAAGCGCTGCCATGTTGGCCTCTCGTTCACCATTCGACCGGATCGCCACTGCTGCTGATCCAACTGTTACGCCGGAATGGTCTGAACTGCTGGCTGAATGGCTCATGACCAACCGCTGACACGCGCAGCATGTTCTGCTGGCGACCTCCCCCTCGCTGCCCACGGCCCGCGACCGCTTCGACCGACGGGGCATCGCCGCACGGACGCCATGCTTCATATAATGGCATATAAGGCCACAAGCCTCAGATAATGATTTCACTGCACCTCATGTCCCCGTAAACGCTAAAACTTCCAATTATATTTTGAACATTTATACATATATTTTGGATGATTAAGCTAATGTCATCCAAAAATAGCAACTGATATGGCTCTCAAAATACCACTACCAAAGCACAAATCTGATGTTGAAAGTTTATATGATTTGAGTCAAACAAATCGAGATCAAGACTTAAAATATCATTAGAATCTTCGACATCAATTAAATCCCAAAAGCTCTCAAATGTGGAGTTTATACAAATCGAAGGCTCCTCGACGAGCGGATCTAATGAGCCTAAGATCTCATAATTCGACTTCATTTGGGCATCCAAATGCTCAAAATACATCAAATGATCAAGGAGTCCCTGATCCGAGTGGTACGCCTTACATGTTTAGAATACCCTCCTCCCATCTATAACAGGCCTCACTCCTCACATGGGGCCTAAGCTAAGTGAAGCAAGTGAAGAAGGAAGTCAAGCAAGTGAAGAAGAACAAGAACCCGGCAAGAAGAAGAAGAAGAGTCCAAGCAAGTGAAGAAGGGAAGCAAGGAAGAAGGCAAGGAAGAAGAAGAAGAGTCCAAGCAAGTGAAGAAGAAGGAAGCTAAAAGCAAAGAAGAAGAGGAAGAGTCCCATCGAGGAAGAAGAGGAAAAGTGAGGAAAGAGAAAGCTCTAAAGCTTGAAGATCCCAAGCAAGATCGCACCACCGCCGGCCGCCATCGCTAATTATACCCCAGATTTCCACCGTTTACCCAAAGATCTCCAACATCAAGAACTATTATAACCGATCAGTTGTTACATACCGTTGTCCCTTTCAAATAATCAATCCCTTATCGGAAGATTTTGTACTAAAAGGATACATAGTGGAATCTTTTACCTGCCAGTCTCGTGGTTTTTCCCCTTTTCGAGGTTTTCCACGCTAAAATTCTGAGTCTCATGCTCGCTTCTTAATTACTCGTAGCTGACTAATCAACAAGGCTATAAATTTTACTCTACCGAATCGGTTTTCAAAGACGCAACAATCATGATGGAGACCAATGAGATTGACGACGAGGATCGGCGCTTGGACCTACGGCGGCGGTGGTCGACAATCGCCGAAAGTGGTGGCATTAACTTTGAGGATTTTCAAGCTTTCTCTCTCGCTGCCCCCTCATAGAAATGGGACATTATAGATTGAGGAGTGAGTCTCAGAAATACATGCAAAATTCAACCGCCTCAACTACCTGGACGGCCAAAATGATTCTTTGATCGCTTATTTTTAAGTGGCTTAATGCTCAAACAATGATCAAATAGATTGATTTTAGATCCGCCTCACGAGACGCCGACGACTATAAACTTATGTTTGAGAGTTTAGGGTAATGATGTCCCCTTCACTTCTTCCATGATAGCAATACGTAACTGAACGAAGCATATAAGGGTTAATCGGATACGTAACCCAAGAATGGAGGTTAAAAGTTCAATGGTTTGACTTCAGTTGAACCGGGAGTTGAACTGAATGATGTAATAAATATTTAAATTATTAAAAATAATCTAAATTGTGAAATAATATAAGTATATGATAAACATAAAATAAAAATAATAATATATAAATAATATTTTTAATAATTATAAATTTAAAAATTAAACTAAAATTTATTAAGATATAATTATACATCCATTATATATCTAAATATGTGTATATTAAATATATTTAAAAATTAAGAATAAGTTTTATATATATTTATAAATATTAATATAATTATAATAAAATATATAAAGTTTTATTGTAAAAAAATGTATTTTAAAATTTATAAAATATAATAATAATATAATATATAATATATTATTATAAATTTTATATTCCTAAAATAATTTATTTATATTATAAAAAAATTTATAATAAGAATATAAAGTTAAAAATTAAAATGTTATTTTTTATTTTTAGATTTAAAAGCCCATTTAATATTTTAAAATATAAATTATTTAGTTTAATTCTTTATTCCTATAATCCAAGTCAAATTTAAATATATTTCTAAAATCTTTTATCTCATATCATAAAAAAAATTAATGTTATACTCTTTATATATAAGAAAAGAACTTTCAAAGTAAAAGTTTAGAGCCACGTAAATGGTGTCATGACATTATAACTTGATATTTATATTATAAAATAATTTTGCTAAACATATAATAATATGTATTAAATTTATTTTAAAAATATTTAATTAAAATATTATCTTTAATTATTGGTTAAAAAATTTTAATCATCTCATTAAAAAATTAAAAGAAATTAAATGGGATCTATTTGAACCTGATTTGAACCTGATTTATATAACCGAGGACCGGACCTATCGATTCGATGCGAAAGAGATTTTTTATAGTTAATCGGATCAGCTCCGTTGTTCACGGTTGAATTGGCCGATTCAACCGGCCCGATTTTTAAAAGTGGAAAAAAGGTTAAATTTTTATATTAAGCCTAATTGAAACTTTAATTAGCTAAATAAGTATAAAAAATAAATAAATTTAAAAATGATATATAGATTTTAAAATATATAATTCAACAAGAAAATGTTTTAAAAAAATATTAAATAGCTCAACAGGCTAAATGTTTTAAAAAAATATTAGTGCGCTCATATTTTGTATCGACTCATCCAATCGATGATAGCTGAAAATATAACAAAGTTTCCCATGACTTCATGTTGACCAAAACCTGAGATTCCAGCTCGGTAAACCGCAATTTTGCAAACGCTCGTAAAAAAGTGCGGAGTTAAAAATTTGACGCAGCCACAGAATTTTGCTCGTATTGGACTCATCTGATGTCGGAATTGAGCGAGCTTGATGTCGTTGGAAACGTAACGAAATTTTCTATGACTTTATGTTGACAAAAATCCGATTCTATTTCGATGTCGCATTTTTTTGCAAACGCCAGAAAATCGGCGGAAATAAATTTTAGCATAAACACAAAATTTTGCCCGATGTCGGAATCAAGCGAGCTCGGTATCGTTGAAAACGTATTTTGCAAATGTTAACTATTGATAAATAAGCTTTTATCTAAAGGCACAAAATCACATGAGGAGAAAAAGAGCATTAATCAGCTCATAAGTCTGTATTCCACCACATAAAAGAGTTAAAAGACACAAGAAATCAAATAATTGACAGCCTCTTTGAGACTCATATATAACTGCATACATGTATAGACATAAATGTAGCATAAGACAAACTCATTAAACCGAAAATCAATGCAGAGCGACATAATTGAGCCATGCTAACATGTTATCACCTCCTTGCATAGAGGTTACACAAAACACAGTTATCACCACATGTTGAAATCCATCAAGAGAGAACGTAAACAAGCCTTCTCATCAGTCTCTCTTTGAACAGAAAAAGTAACACGAAATAGTTATCAACAAACTCGCAATACCCAAACTTCAAGATCAAATGCAATGCCCTTGATTACTACAGGAGCTTCGGCTAAAGTAACAAAAGCTGAAGGAGTGAGTTTCATTGGAGAGATTATTAAAAAAATAATCAACACAACAATTGAGTGAGCTCTCCTTCTTCGACATCATAGTTTTTACGAGTGTTTGCAAAAACTGCAACATGCCAGGCTAGAATCGTCAATTTTTGTCTACATAAAAGTCGTGGGATTTCGTTATGTTTCCAATGATATCAAGTTCGCTCAATTCGACACTGGAAGTACACGAATAAAATTCTATGGTTGTGCCATCGACTATTTTTATGAGCCGCTTGCAAAAATCAAGGGCGACCGCTAGAATCACGTGATTTTGTCAAGATGAAAGTCGTGGTGAATTTCGTTACGTTTCCAACTATACCAAGCTCACACGATTCAGATACCGGATGTGTCCGATACGGACAAATACTAAAACTGCGCCAATTTTTTTTTTTTACAAAAAATTAGCTCGCACCTAGTGCTTCAATGGGCTAATTTAGGCCTATTTTTAAATTTTTATTTTTCATATTTATTTAGTTAGTTAAAGTTTTAGTTAGACTTAATATAATAATTTAGCCTTGAAAATAGAGCAATACGTAACTGAACGAAGTAATAAGTTGTACTCAGGAAAAATATTGTTTTGTTGCAGATATTCAAAGACAATATTGAAAAACTCATCTTATTTATTGCCAAACAAAATAAAAACAACAATTTTTATGAGAAAAAAAAGCATATAAAATATAATAATTTGTTGCAAATATTCATCTTATTTTAATAATTTTTATATTTCTTTTTTTTTAATAAAACAAATAATAATGATGTATATCTTGACTCAATATTATTTATATTATTATTATTATTATTATTATTATTAAATAATTCTTAATTATTCACCTATATCTCAATTATATATATATATATATATATATATATATATATATATATATATATATATATATATATATATATATATATATATATATATATATATATATAATATGACCAAAAATTTCACTTGTTTTCTGGTAATAGGCGATGTTCGGCGATATTGGCGACGTCGATATTACGATGATGTTCGATGTTCTGATCCGTAAATGGTCATGATGAAAACATATCTACGGCGAGATCCGGCCCACTCTGGCGGTGGTTGATACCGTCAGTGGTGACGATTGTCTTGGAGATCTTTAAATTTGGCTCTCTCCTCTCTCACGCTCATCATATGAGGAATGAGGAGTATTTATAGATTGGATGGCATCTCAGAAATAAATACGAGAATCAACACTCATCCATTGGACATTCGTGATGATTCCCTTGATCATATGATGTATTTTGTGTCTTTGAATGCTCAAATGAAATCAAAATTATGAGATCTTGGCTCGTTAGATCCGCTCGTCCATCTATTTATACACTCCATGTTTGAGAGCTATTTAGAGATTTAACGATATCCCAAAATTTTTAATGATATTTTAAGTGCTTGATCTGGATTTATCGACTTGCTTTGATCAAGATTCGTGCTTAGTAGTAATTATTTTAAGTTGCTTCATCATCGATCGTTCCTCGTTGTTCGCCATCATCTCTACTTACTAGCAATTGTTACCACGAATTGACTATATAATTGTTGTTCCTTTCTTATATACATTAAGAATCGTTATGAAGATTTTGTACTCAAACAATACATAGTGGAAGATTTTTGTAGGCCAGTGATTTTTCCCTCTTTTGATTTTTCACGTAAAATTTAGTTTTCTTGTTCACTCTTTAAATATATGTGTGTGTCTTTGGATTTCACAACAAAAGGCGTAAATTTTACTCTACCGGTTTTTTAGCCGTAATGGTTTGGCCGTCAGGAAAAGAACCCATCAATCACAATTTATGTAAACACACGCATTATGGCCAATAGGTACAATACTAGTCACAACGCAGAGCCTCGCTCCAACTCGTCACTCTCAAAACCATTCTTTGAACCAGGGGCTAAGCTTCGCTCACTCCCCCACGATGGCGTGATATCGGTGAGCGATAGAATCTCTTTAGAAGATCGTGTCGAATGGAAGAGTCTCAAAATGAGATGATCCGACTTTTGCGAGGACACACACTATCGTGAAACACATCTCCCCAAGATCTATCGTTAGCGTGGGAGGTCAAAATGATAATCTCCTTGACCAAGTTCCTCCGTAGACCGTGATCTTGATCTCCTTGACACTTCTAGTTCTTCATCCATCACGTCGACCAAGCTAATCCACCAATTATTCTGGTAACGACACATTCTCGTCTGTTGACTCCATGCCATGTTATATGCGTAATTATGATGCTTAATGCAAGATAAATTTCACCTTAAAGACAAAATCATCTCCCCTCACTATGAGGAGTCTCACCTTTATGAAGTTATTCTTCAACATCTCATTCTGTGGGTTTCAAGCTTAGATCATTGATTCTTGATGGGGCAACTGACCCATATGAACACATCGACCATTACAGGACCATCATGCATATCCAACGAGCTCCTGACACACTTCTTTGTCAAGTCTTCCCTATTACCCTTAAGGGACAAGCTCGCACTTGGTTCTACTCCCTTCCAAGGGGATCCATCCATACCTTTGATGAACTCACCAAGATTTTTGTAGAATAGTTCATTGCAAACTGGAGGATCATTAAAGATTCCTCCCATCTCTCCAGCATTTGTCAAAATGATGGTGAATCACTTAAAGAATACTTCCAGAGATTCTCCTCAGAAGCTCGCCAAATACATGAGTAGACCACGAATTACTAAGGAGTTTTCTTGGAGGCTCGTCTGCCTTTCACTCATCTGCAATCTGTCCACTTTCGTATCGACTTAGTTCACCATGTGGAAGCACAAATTTCTGCTGATGAGGCTATTAATGCCCATTGAAAATAATTTGAACAATCCATGAAAACGTAAGAGTACTCTAAGAAACATGATCAACAATCCCATCGGAAGAAGAAACAAAGGCGGTCATGATTTCCCCACGGCCCCCAGCTTGAAATACCACGAACACATCTCGTGTTAACATCTTGTTGTCATTCGAGATGAAGAGACCATTAAGTGGCCACATCCACTGAAACCAACTTCAAGAAATCAGGAGTAATATTGTCACTTCCATCGAAGTCATGGACATACTATAGAGGTGTGTAAACAACTTAAAGAAGAGATTGAGAGGCTCATTCAACAGGGATATCTACATCAATTTATGCAAAACCAACCAACTCAAGCAAACATAGCTCCAACTAGGGGGCAACCGGGACAATCATCACAGAAACAACACAATAGTGCCAAAATAGTTGGAGAAATTAAGCGATTGCAAGTGGGCCTACTATCTAATCAAGTCTTCAGCGCCACCTTTGAAGAGCAGAGTTAAAAAAATCTTGTATTAATCATCCCATCACTTTTAATAACTCAAACTTAGAAGGAGTCCAAGTTCATCAAGATCCTCTTGTCATCGGTCGAGGGTGGTGATGTTATGTTGTTAAGAAAATTTTGATTGATAATGGGAGTTCCGTTGATATTTTATTTTACTCCACCTTTCTTAGCATGGGTCTGTTAAGGAAAAACTTCAACCATGCGGGTTATATGGGTTTGATAATACATGCAGTGGAGGGACAATCACCCTTCCCGTTGTTCTCGGAGAATTTCCTCAACAAGTCACTCACTCAGTTCAATTCATAGTGGTCAAGTCAAATTCAGCCGCTATATTTGGAAGACCCCTCCAATCAATCTTGGTCTTTATCACTTGGTATCTCATCTTAAGATGAAATTTCAAACTTCCATTGGGGTTGGAGTGATGTGGAAAATAACACAATCATGTTACCTCAAACAAGCTCAACCAGCCCTTGGTGACCTTCAACATCGATTTTAATCTTCAAGATAAAGAAGTACCTCGAGGGTTTTGCAGAACACTTGCTCACTTAGTTATCGATGACCAACCGCTATGACCAAAGATCCAGAGGAAAAATATTCCTAAAACTTGGAACATTAAGGGTCTCGAAAAGTGTTATATGTAATCATTGGTGCATAAATATTGCAACCTTTAATTTATCCGTTTATCTTTCCTCTCCACCTCTTTGTCTTTGTTAACTCTCTATAAAAATGTATCTCGTCACTTTTGTTAAGTTATCTTATGACAATATTGTATCAGACATTATCAAAGTAATGAGTTTATGGCTTTTCATAAAGCTTATTTCTTCTTCATTTAATCCTCCCACTTGAGAAATATACAACTCATTGTATCTCGCATGATCAATCCAAGGGGACTTGATGGACCTCTTCCATACAAGTAAGAAGTCAAGTAACACTTTGGTGATACAGGATAGGTCAAAAGGTCCTTGGTGGACATCCGGATGTCTTCCATACAAGTCGTAACACTTTGGTGATACCATAGTCAGGTCCTCATCCACGATCTCTTCCGTTAAAACAACGAAACCCGGATAGGTCAAAATTCTTGGATTCAATTCAACCTCTTCCATACAGTTAACGTCATGTAACACTCGACAAACAACCTCATATGGGTCAAAATTCGGATTCAATTCGACCTCTTCCATACAGTTACATCATCGCCGTAACACTCGAAACAACCTCGATGGGTCAAAATCCTCGGATTCAATCAACCTCTTCCACATCGTCATTCACTCGACACAACCTCGGATGGGTCAAAATCCTTGGATTATTCGACCTCTTCCATACGATTGCGTCGCCAGAAAAGACTCGACAAACAACTTTAGGATAGTCAGGTCGCAGACTTGCGGCCTCTTCCACGGGTTGGTCGCCGTAACACCACGACAAACAACCTCCGGATAGGTCAAAATCCTCGGCTAATTCAACCTCTTCCCGTTACGCATCGAGTCACACTCGACCAAATAACCTGGATATCAAATTACCTGGATTCAATTCAACCTCTTCCACAGTCGCGCCTTCGAGCAAAACTCGACAACCGGATGGGTCATCGAGCGATTCAACCTCTTCCACATAGTTGCGTCGCCGGCAATGACTTTGACAAACAACCAGATAGTCAGTCCTGGATTCTCACGCCTCTTACGATCGCATCGGTAACACTTTGAAAAACAACCGGAGGTAAAATCTCAGTTGATTGACCTCTTCCACTGCGTCGGATAACCTTTTAACAGATAGTCAAAATCATCACCATCGGCGTCATCCCACCAACTACCAGGTCATTCGAATGATATTTAATAGCGACCAAGAACATGAGCCGATCTCCTTGTAACCCAGATCACCGCATTATCATATTCTTGTTGCATGAGCCGCATCATACCGCAACGCCGGCTTGCTGGTACCAATGTGCCAGATCATGTGACATTAACTCTCATTGCTGCGTCACCATTTGCGACCCATGTCGGTAGCATAATTTGGCCTTCATGATTATCGCCCACATCTCCGTTCACACGATCATCACTGGTGCATACATCGCTGGGTTCGCTATTATATGATCTTATACCATTGTCTTCATTATTAATGATTTACCATCAGATTCTTTGCTACCGCCCTCTATTGATCGCCGCATTCTATTGAATCTCGGATCATGCTTGATGGGTGTATTTTGCTGCTACAGATGGATCTTGGGAAAATGATATTATGCATCGTGCCGTTATCAATATGATGCGAATCGATTATCGGCCATCTTCATTTGAATTGTATTTGTGCCTTCACATACCATCATGAAATCATTTTGACCATCGTCGGCTGGTCATCTATTCTGGGTTTTGTAAGTATTCTAATGCATTTGCCGTCATAATACTATAATGCCATCAGATATAGGCATCTTGGCCGGTCCAATCGAGCGATCATCCTGAGAGCTCGAAACCATCGCCGTGCATCACCCCATCTCCGTTATCATTGATGATCGCTCCATTCGGACGATCAGGATTACAGCGCTCTTTCGATGACCATGTATGTACAAAGATCGCCTCATCGGACGGTTCAGCAATCTTAATACCTCTTCGAGCATGCCCTATGTACCACGGAACATTGCCTCACATGGTCTCGAGGTTCGCCTCTTTCAAGAGAAACATGCCTTATCACATGGACCTTGATCGCCTACCACATCATATTCGCCTCCAACAACTAGAAATCACGATCGCTTCACTGACATCATTTACCTCTTCGAGGAAAAGCTCATAATGTAGTGTCACTCATTACCGGACGATCACGATTCGATTAGCTCTTCGAGGAAAATAGCAACGACATAAATATGCTTTGATCGATCAGACATTCTCTCAAGAAGAAGAAGGTGTCTTCTCTCTTTTTTTATAACTATAGTAAAGTCAAAACTAGCTTTCACATAAACAAAACAAAAAACATTTTCGTAGACCGCAATTTTTACTTTTAAAATATTTTTTTCATTACTATTTATGCTTATTTATTTTTTATATGATTTAATATATAATATTAAAAGAAAATAATTTTAATTTTAAATTAATATGATTTATTTAATATAAATGATTTAATTTTAGATTAAATATATATTTTCAAAATTCATTATAAATTCATAATCTTTATTTATATATCATCTATTTTATCAAAAATTATAATTTGTTATGAAGATATTCTTTTAAAATGTATTTAATAAAAATTTCATTGAAGAATTTATTTTCAAATATTTGATATATATATTTTTATGGTTGAGATGATATCATCAAAATAAATATATAAAAAATTAAAAAACGAATCTTGTTAATAAATTCTTTCATCAAGCACTTAAAATATTATTAAACTTTTTATGATTAAATTCTAAAATTTCAAAATATGGAGTGTTTATATAAATCAAATCTCGATTTATCCAATGCCAAGATCAATTTCAACTTCATTTATTCAAATACACAAAATAGATCATATGATCAAAGGAATCATCATAACTAATGAAGAATGGTTTTTTGCATGTATTTAAATTTATGAATTTATTTCATATGATATAAAGAAATTAAAGCTTGAAGATCCTCCAAGCACAATCATGACCACTCATATTTAAATTTCCTTTTGTTGATCTTTGGTCTCATCATGATGACCTTCATCATCTCGATGTTCATTCATTTACCATTCAATTTATTTACAATAAAACAATTCCTTCTAAATAATTATGGAAGATTTTGTACTTGTTGAAGATTCATAAAATGGTTTTTTTCATAAATTATTCTCACTCATTATGAACTTTCCTTTACCAATTTGGTTCTCATGCCCATATATATATATATATATATATATATATATATATATATATATATATATATATATATATATATATATATATATATATATATATATATATACGACCAAAAAGTGTACAATATGAAATATATATTGAGAAAATTTAATTCTTCCATTCTTATTTTTCGAGAAAAATATTTCTTTACATGTGACTCCAATCATACGTTAATATTTAATATCGCATTTTTTCATCTGATCTGATGGCACATTAATCGCGCTTATCTACTGGATCATTTAAATAGCTGGGAGAAGAAAATATCATGTGCATCGTTCCATATTTTTCGTCACAGAATAGTTTATGACTTTCTTTTTGCGCAAAATTTTTTCTCTCAGCTCTCTCGGCAGTCCGACCTTCCTTCAAATCTTGGGCATTAAAATTGAGGTATTATAGGCATCCTCATGGTATTTCTTCTACATTCTTGAACTTTAATGAATTTAGAGTTTTCTTGTTCTCATATCGAAATTTGGAAAAATTTGAGTTCTTTAATTGCGGACTTTTCTTGGTATTTGGAGATGTTTTGCATGTGTACTCTTTTACTGTCATGATGGTACAAGCCATTATTTTTAAATTTTTGAACTGTTGGGCTTGTCATATGTTTAGTATATCACATTGTTGGATGTTTGGTGTTATTGTATGAAGGATTTGATGAATTTTGGGGCCTATTTTGATATAATATGTTCAGTCGATGGCATTACAATTTATTTGTAGGTTGATTAATGGATGTTTGCTTCAGTTTTGTATGTGTACTCTCTGTACTCTCAGGAGAGTACAACCTATTTTATCATTTTTTTTAAAAGACTTCTAACCCTATTTAGATATAATATGTTCAGTACATGGCTTTAAAAATAGTTTGAATGCTGATTGGTAGGTTTTTAGGGCTTTTTTGCATGTGTACTCTATGTACTCTCTGGAGAGTACACCCCATTTTATCAATTTCTTTTAGATTTTAAACCCTATTTGTAGAGAATATGTTTAATAGATTTCATTAGAAGTAATTTGGAGACTAATTGGTTGGTTTTTAGGGGAGTTTTGCATCTATTCTCTCTGTACTCTCATGAGAGTACATAGCATTTTTCTCATTTTTTTCCAGTTTCTTTGGCCTGTTTGGAGGAAATAATTTCATTACATTCCATTATAAGCAACTTGGAGGTTGTTTGGTTGGTTTTAGAGCATCTGTACTCTGTACTCTCATGAGTACATATTTTTTTTCAATTTTTTTGGCCTGTTTGGAGGAAATATGTTCATTACATTTCATTAGAAGCAATTTGGAGGCTGTTTGATTTATTTTTAGGAGATTTTTGCATCAGTACTCTCTATACTCTCATCAGAGTACATAGTTTTTTTGTCATTTATTTCCAATTTTTTGGCTGTTTGGAGAAATATATCCATTACATTCCATTTGAAGCAATTTGGAGGTTGTTTGGTTAGTTTTAGAGATTTTTTTGCTATGTACTCATGAGAGTACTAGCATTTTTATTTTTCAATTTTTTTGGCCTGTTTGGAGAAAATATGTTCATTACATTCCATTTGAAGTAGTTTGAATGCTGATTGGTAGGTTTTTAAAATTTTTTTGCATGTTTACTCTCTGTGCTCTCTAGAGAGTATACCTCATTTTGTCAATTTCTTTTAGATTTTAAACCCTATTTATAGAGGATATGTTCATTACATTTCATTAGAATTTGGAGGTGATTGGTTAGTTTTTTTAGAGTTTTGCATCGTACTCTACTCTCATGAGTACAAGCATTTTCTCATTTTTTCCAGTTTGCTGTTTGGAGGAAATATGTTCATTACATTCCATTGAAGTAATTTGGAGGCGTTTGGTTGATTTTTAGAGTTTTTTTATACTCTATGTACTCTCATGAAAATACAGTACATTTTTCTCATTTTTTTTCCAATTTCTTTGGCCTGTTTGGAGAAAATATGTTCATTACATTCCATTAGAAGCAATTGGAGGTTGTTTGGCTAGTTTTTAGGAGAGTTTTGCATCTGTACTCTCTGTACTCTCATGAGAGTATAGAGCATTTTTCTCATTTATTTTAGTTTCTTTGGCCTGTTTGGAGGAAATATGTTCATTACATTCCATTATAAGTAATTTGAAAGATGTTTGGTTGATTTTGGAGAGTTTACATCTGTATTTTATGTACACTCATGAGAGTACAGAGCATTTTTCTCATTTTTTTTAATTTCTTTGGCCTATTTGGAGGAAATATGTTTATTACATTCCATTAGAAGCAATTTGGAGGCTATTTGGTTGATTTTTAGGAGAGTTTTGCATCTGTACTATGTACTCTCAAGAGAGTACAAAGCATTTTTCTCATTTTTTCCAATTTTTTTGGCCTGTTTGGAGAAAATATGTTCATTACATTCCATTTGAAGTAATTTGGAGGTAATTTGGTTGATTTTTAGGAGAGTTTTGCATCCGTACTCTCTATACTCCCATGAGAGTACAGAGTATTTTTCTCATTTATTTCTAATTTCTTTGGCCTGTTTGGAAGAAATATGTTCATTACATTCCATTTGAAGTAGTTTGGAGGCTGTTTGGTTGATTTTTAGAAGAGTTTTGCATCTGTACTCTCATGAGAATACATAGCATTTTTCTTTTTTTTTTTCTAATTTCTTTGGCCTGTTTAGAGGAAATATGTTCATTACATTCCATTTGAAGCAGTTTGGTTAGTCTTTTGGGGAGTTTTGCATATGTACTCTATGTACTCTCATATGAGTACATAGCATTTTTCTCATTTATTTCTAGTTTCTTTAGCCTGTTTGGAGAAAATATGTTCATTACATTTCATTTGAAGCAATTTGGAGGTATTGGTTGGTTTTAGAGATTTGATGTACTCTGTACTCTCATGAGAGTAGCATTTTCTCATTTATTTTCAGTTTCTTTGGTCTGTTTGAAAGAAATATGTTCATTGCATTTCATTTGAAGTAGTTTGGAGGCTATTTGGTTTGTTTTTAGGAGAATTTTGTATCTATACCCTTTATACTTTTATGAGAGTACAAAGCATTTTTTTTTATTTTTTTTGGTTTCTTTATCATTTGGAGAATATGTTTACATTAATTTATAAGTAATTTGGAGGCTTTTGTTAGTTTTAGGAGATTTTTATATGTACTCGTACTCTCATGAGAGTACAGAGCATTTTTCTCATTTTTTAGAGCTTTTTTGGCCTGTTTGGAGAAAATATGTTCATTATATTCCATTATAAGTAATTTGGAGACTGTTTAGTTGGTTTTGGAGGCTATTTGATATGTGTACTTTGTGGTAGATATTATCTTTTGTTCTTTTGACTTTCCATTTTGAAGTTTACAATGCGGGAAAAGGATAACTTGAGATCGCATACCACTATTAGAAGCGTGTTGAAAATATTGTAGCACTCTTTCTTGATGAAGTCATTGACATTTTAAGGAGGCTTCATTTGCATCAATTTAGACAGAATTTAATTCAATTGCCATCATGTCAATCCTATCTTGTTGGGATATAGAGAAACAAGCATTCTCTTTGGGTGGCCAATGCATTCCTTTCACTCCCAATGAAGTTGCACTAATTGTAGGGATGCCAAACAGAGGGGAGAAGGTCATATGGTAGAAATCCCATTTGTCGCTTGATGTGGACTTTAAGAATAAACTTAGGATGCTTCAGTACACAATTTGTGCAATTGTACATACGTTCTTTCAAATCATTTTTTTTTATATATCACTATAGGGTGGCATCGAATTGATTACTATGCGATAGATAAATTTGTGAATGGCAGAGGCCATTTGGGTCTTTTCGGTTTCAATTTGATGGTATTTCATCGATTCTAACACTGAAGGCAGAAATGAGTGGCTTTGTCACTCTTAATGGCATTATATATCTTTAGTTATATATTATTTGATGCATTGAAGTTAACTTATATAAATATTCATTGTAGATCAGGACGGCAGAGCTATAGGCATCATAAGGCCGTCATTTTCTTCTGCAAAGCCGCATATGTTACGATGGCCAAAAATAAAGTTTGTAGATGACGCCTTCACTGGTTTGGGAGGACACCAGGTGACACATAATAATATCACTTTGTTTATATGAGAATGTATTTATTTATATTATAAATCATCATATTTTTCTATCGGTGTAACACAGGTCTGCCTTTTATTCGAGGACATATCAGAAGAGGAGACTTGGCTCCTTGAAACATTGTCCACTGCCCAGCAGATAACCCATGTCGAACCCAATAGCAGTCTCATTCTAAGTCCACTGAGTCCAACCCCCACTAAATCTCCATATGTCTCTCCTTGATATTTTCCACCTTAGTGTGTCTAGCACGCCCCTCTTTACCCACTGAGGCTTTCTTGTGGAGAGGATACTTGCAAGTTTGGGGTCTTGGGAGATTGTATCTCACATCATGTAGAAGAATGGAATTGATTGTGGTGCTGCTATTGAGTGATTCTTTGGGCGTGGCATCTCAGCATGGGGAAGCTCTGTGGAGGCGACCATAGGGGAATCTCTTGAGGAGGCAGTCACAGGGGCAGCACTATGAGGCTACCATGAGCTTCCCATGGAGGGGAGGCTCACATGGAGGCTACTCTTGGCTACCCATGGAGACTTCCTTGGGAAGCCACATGGTAGATGATACCAGGGAGGCTCAGTGGTGGGGCTTCCCTTATGGAGACTTCCACTAAGGAAGCCCCTATAAAGGCTTCCACTGGGAAAGCCCCTCTGGAGGCCACCATAGGGGAAGCTCTTGTGGAGGCTTCCACTACACATGAAGATGCTGCAAAGCATTTACTCAGCAACATTGAGCATGGTGTGAAGGCTCGACAGATGAGGAAGAGGAAAGCTATATCTTCCCCCTTCACACAAACTTACAGGAAGACCGAGCGAATAAGTCACATGGTAGCCTCCAGGATGAGCGGAGAGGTATTACGTAAGTTTCTTTTAATTTGACATAATAGTAGCGATTTCAATAATTTTTTTTATAGGTTTGTGAAGATGAATAATAGTATGAACCATGCTCGTTGTGGTTGAGGAGCATCAGGCGGAGGTATGCATCATCTTAGCGGTCGATTCTTAATTCATAATGACTCTAGCTCTTCATCACTACCTTTCATCATCTAATTTCCTTGCGACCAAGTAGGCACATCATATTGTTGACTTCTCATCAGAGATGTCACACTTTAAACCAATGCTCAGCTCATTGACACATCGTGCTCCCAATTCAAGGACAAATAAGTCATTTTTCCTTCAATTCCTTATGTATACGTAAAAACACCTATTCATTCAGTTAAGCTCACATTCCCATATTTCTCACATGCGGGGTGATAAGTATTTGCAGAATATCATTATTATGCGAGAAAATTGATGAGTTACTGACAGATCAATATCTATTAGATGCACACATCGGCCTTGCTTTTACTAGCCGAAGTACTCTATGTCAGAGGTTTGTATGTCCCCTATTTGTACATTTCATGCTTGCACTGGGTAAGTTACTCCACATAAATGTAGGGTAGTATGATCCAATCCTGGTTTAGGTAGTTAGAAGCTAGAATTTATAAACTTTCTCTTCCCTTCTTGTAGAGTTATGCGAAATATGACCTATAGAAAGAAAGTAAAATGTTCATCCAGTATGTCACTGTAGAAAGTGTATCAAGGGCTGAGCTACTCTTACTTCCAATTATAAATAATCGCTTGGACACTCACGGTGGGGCATACTAAGCAAGGGCTTGGTATTTTTATGATTCATTACCAAACCAACTCATAAGGCCATTCTTCTTGATATTGTAGAACATTTTCATTTAGGTTTGTAAAGTGTTTACGCCAACTTATTGACTATACACTTCTTATTCAGATCAAATTACTTGTTCAAGATTGATCTTTTATGAAGCGATCCCACAAAATGGCCAATCAAAATGATTAGTGGGCACAACAGTAAGCGTGTATTGCGGGATGTTTGTCTGCAAGTACATGGAAGCTGACAATCGAAACCTCGATTAATTTGGGCTAACCAC